>ML661893.1:7123612-7285060 GCA_007570785.1 Antilocapra americana
TTTTAAGTGTCTATTCAGCGCTTTGGAGTTTGCCCTGCTCCTGGTGAAAGGGGTTCCCCCGCCCCCTCTGCTCAGGCTCTCTGTCCTCCACCCAGCACAGTTGGGGAGTGGGGCTTCTCCTCTCCCCCGGCCCGGCCGCTCGTGCAGCTGAGCACTCCTTCTAAGGTGTACACAGCACCGATCTGTCCAGAATCCCCAGAAGTCTTGGTTAGCCTCCCCGGGGCTGGGTTATGCCCACTGCTCTCAGGCGGGGGCTGGGCCGGTCTGCAGCCCGCAGCTGCCCAGCCTCTCTGTTGACTCCGCACCGCCCTTTGTTCTGTGCGCGGGCCTGGGGGGGGGGTGCTTTTCCTGGAAGGTTAGGTCCCTCAGGCTGCTCCGTTCCCTGAGCCCGAGGCCCGCCCCTCCCTGAGCAGGAGCAGTCCGCTTCGGCTGTGCTGCCGCTCGGCTGTGTTTTGTAGCCAGATAGGAACCTTGCAGGGCTTAGCTATTAATCTGCTTCTGCTCTCAGCTATATTGCTCGCCAAGATCCACCGCAGATCTGCCAGAGAGAATGCTCCCTGGTATTCGGAAACCTTTCTCCTCTTTTTTTTTTTTTCCTCTTTATTCCAGACTCCCCTTCCGGGACGGAACCCGTCCCCAGCTCTTTGTCTCTCCCTCTACTTTTTTTTTCTTTTCTTTCTTTTGTCCTACCTCCTCACGTCGGCACTGGGTTGCCTCTCCAGATGCCCAATGTCCTCTGCCAGCATTCAGTTCCTGTTTTTTGGAGTTTGCTCGGCCTTTAAAAGTTCTTTTGGTATATTTATTGGGGAGAGAGTGTTCTCCCCGTCCTATTCCTCCGCCATCTTAGTTTTCCCTATGCAGTCTTAAAAAGGAGAGAATTTCTTAGAAGTCAATAATTTCATGGTCCTAGGAATTTTTCAACTTCTGCTGAACTAAGCAGTTTTATTAAACTTTTTCCTAGATTTTATCATGTTGCCAAAGATTTGTATATGGTCAAATGATCTCCTATCAACTAAGCCATGAAATCACTTACTGGGATGTCATTTTTAATTAAGCTGAAAATATACTTTGTCAAATGAGAGAAGGCGAGTGTGAAGGTTAAGTACACATCCGCTGTCACTGAAGTGCCTGGGTTTAGATTTGGACTCTGCCACTTGTGTGGAGAAAAAGGAGAAGAGAGTGGCAGAGGATAAGATCATTGGATAGCATCACCGACTCAATGGACATGAACTTGGGCAAACTCTGGGAGACAGTGAGGGCTAGGGAGGTCTGGTGTGCTGTAGTCCATGGGGTCTCTAAGGCTTGTGACTCAACATCAGCAACAACAACAACTTGTGTTTTAAATAGCCTCTTCATTCCACAGTTTCCTTATCTGTGAAATGGCGGAAATCATAGTAACTATTAAACTTGTCATAAATTACTCCAAAAAAGCACTCTCCTCTTCTGTAGGGGCTCCTACTGTCTCCTGGCCTGACCGTCTGCAGTCCCCATCTTTCTCTGGTTCTCTCAGGGCCTGGCTCAAGGTGGCTTCATTTTCCACAAGTGACCACACATGATCGTAGGGAGTGCTGGCTCAAGATGGGCCAGCACAGCCTCTGTGACTCCCATGGCCATGGAGGGCTTCCCACCTGGGTGTGAGCAATACTACCAAAGGCACCCAGCTACCCAACGTCTGCCAAATCAGGACACACTCTGGCAAGTGGAACAAATATTGGTATATGAGAACAGAGTGAACTGGCTGCTCTTAAATGTGGCTCTCAGGATGATCAGTGATCCCCAGGGCCTGGAGGAGTGCATGGAGAAAGCAGGGCTAGCCCTTGGAGATTGCTGGGAGAATCTATGGTGGGGAGCAAGTACAGATACACTGGGCACTTTGACTGTCTTGTGCATCAGCCAGTCAGAAAGAATAGCGGTTGTGGAATCCCGGTGGTAGCGGATGTACTGGTTATTAATGCTTATACTGCTCAGGGTGATGGGAGGGTGTTTCCTTTGAGAGCTCAAGGCAGCACCTATTTATTAAAACTAAAGAATACTTGATATTTTATAAATGGCTACTGCCCTGCTTGTGAAAACCAGAATATCAGTCAAACTAGGGTATAGGAAAGTAAGTTGTTTTTGGCACACATGGTATTAGTAAACTAAGGCTCAGATATGTTCGTCAAGTCGCCCAAGTTCATATAGCCAGCGTGTGAAGAATTTGGATCCAGGTATATTGGTTCCGAAATCATTACAGGCTAGTGTCTAAAAGGGAGGGAGTGTTGGGGGCCCTCCTGAGGACCATGAACGCCTCTGAGTTCCGCTGCTTCTTTGGAAATAGCATGTAAATGGTTGCTAGAGTTGTAGAGCTCATGTCACTCTGCTGCAACGTTTTCATCACCTGTCAAGTGAGAATGAAGTGACCACAGGAATGTGTGGCTGCGTCTGTCCATTTCTGTGTTTGCTCTAAAAGAAAAATGGTTTCCTGCCTAGTACCTACACTCAGGTTCATGAACTTGATATTGTCACAGGAAATGAGGGACCCCATTAGGAGTGAAGCCAAGTGAAGAGAGATTGTATGTCCCAGAGCACCAGGGTCTGTTTCTGGAAGAATCTCCAAGACTCCAAAGAAGGGATGGTGATGTTTTCTTTCTATAAAAGGAATTTGTGCGGAAACTTGTTATCGAGGATGGGGCAAGCAGGTTGTTAGAGTCCTGGAGAGGATGGGGCTGAGCTTAGTTTAAATGACAGCATCTGACATTTCTTCTCCCCTGAAGTTGGAAATCTTAAAGTGAAACCACATGGCTCTGAGATCAGATCCTCTTTAAAACAGCCCAGTATCACATGAACTGAAATGGGAGCTAGAAGTGGTGCAAAGGTTTCTGGGTTTCCTTAGTGTCACGGAGCAGGGAATAGATGCACATGATGAGGCATCTGAAAAGCTCTGGTCTCCACACCAGCCTGCAGCTGATCCCCAGATTCTGCATTTACTGCTGGATATGGATGAATCAGCAGTCCTCCCAACCTTAGCGGTCCTGTTTAAAAGCTGGTGTGCGTGTGTGTAGGAGGGCAACAATAATACTTGCATATGCTAAATATTACTTCCTGGTCCCACTTCCCCCAGATCCTTAGCATTTCAACATGTGACCCCTGTGGTAGGGGTAAAGGAACTCTTCCTATGAAATTCACTTGGCTTTGTCCTGCTGTTCCGTTGGGAGATGTCACTTCCTCCAGGGAGCTCTGTTTCAGTGGGAATGAGGTGGCTTGTTACTCTCTTCTCTAGAAGGCACTCTGCACAATTGTAATCATACATATATTTTTATTATTTGTGTTTATTTTGATTTTCTCTTTTCCAGTAGACTACACACTGCAACGTAATAGGTACATATCTGTTTTTTCATACAATTGAAAGATGAAAATGTCATCTCACTTAAAAGAGGTATTCGTACTGGACCAACTACTGATACCTCAGAAGTAACTGTTTTATAAGCAACAGTAATGCCTGGCTTATAGTAAGTCCTCAGTAAAAAATTGTTAAACAAGTGAATACTTGATTTTGTGAATTGGAATTAGAATCTAAACTTTCTCTAGGCTTATAATAGACATTTATATAATGGAGCTTGCAAAGAAGCACAGATGGTATTTTCAGATAATAATACCCAAGGCTTTGGATTTATATTTTTCATTGCTTTGCAAACCATAACATTTCTAAAATGTTTTTTCATATATGAGGGGCATCAGGAGAATCACAGTTCTCATATGTGAACTTTGAAGTAAGTAGGCTGCAAATTTGTAGTGATTTTATTTTGGAGTGTCAGATAACAGTCAGCTGAAATCAAAACAGCTTCAAATGTCACAGAATGTCTTCTTGTAATTCTCCTCAAGCATTAACTGCATTAAACCTTAAAGGAACAGTCTGCGTATCCCAATTTGTTGTTGATCTAAACTAAGCAAACACAGCTACACTCAAGAGACTTTCTTGTCTAAATAGACTGCAGTTACTTCCCCTACAATGTCAAATTAATTTTTCAGATAAGATAATGTTGAAGAGCAGGGGTTGGGAAACTTTTCCTGTAAAAGACCATGGCGATCATAAGATTTTGCCCTTTGTGAAATAGGGCAAGAGCCGCAACTCCCTAGATGCCTCATCCTTGTTAGTACCCAGCGCAGGACCTGGAAAATTCTAAGTGCTCAGCAATTCTTTGTGGAATGACAAAGTGAATATTTGTCTATATTTTTTATTTTTAAAATTTTGATTGAAATATAATTGATTTATAACGTTATATTAGTTTCAAGTGTACAGTAAAGTGATTCAGCTATACATGTATATGTAAATCTCTATTACACTCTCTTCCATTATGGGTTATTATCAGATATTGAGTATAGTTCCCTGTACTATACAGTAAGTCCTTCTTGTTTATTTTATATATGGTAGTGTATATCTGCTAACCTGGAACTCCTAGTTTGTCACTGTCTCCCTTCCCCTTTGGTAACTGTAAGTTTGTTTTTATCTCTTTGAGTCTGTTTGTTTTGCATATACAGTCATTTGTATTATTTTTTAGATTCCATGTATAAGTGATATCACATGATATTTGTTGTTCTTTGACTAACTTACTTCACTTAATATGATAATCTCTAGGTCCATCCATGTTGTTGCAGATGGCATTATTTCATTCTTTTTGATGGCTTTATATTCCATTGTATACATATAGTACATCTTCTTTATCCATTCATCTGTCAATGGACACTTGTATATTATCATAGGAGTTTCTATCAGTTTGGGCATACAGTGTTTGCTCAGTGTAGGATGAACTAGGATGAACACTCTTTTAAAAACTAGACCAGCCTCCTTCCATGTCCTCTTACCTGCCACACTGCTTGATTACTTTCATACCCAATTACTGGCTTCTAGCATGATACATAATTTACTTGTAATTATTTATTATTATTTCCTCCCACTAGAATGTCAACTATAGGAGGGCAAAGATTTTTGTGTATTTTGTTCACATTGTAGGCACTTAAAATATTTAAGTAAATAATGAATGACACTTTTGAATGCCACATAGAGATCTTTGATCCCAGGAAATAAAACATTAAAAGCAAAAGAAAACAAGGCATAACTGCAGTCATACATTACTTTATCTCATGAACTTCAAATTACTCAACTACAATGGATTTGTACTTAAGTAAAATCTGTAGCTATTACATTATATGGTCATATATTATACTTTTAAAAAGGGTGTTTTAGTAATAAAGTATTTTAAGAGAAAAAAGCATATAAAAGGTGACCTGATTAAAAATTAAGTTTTAAAATTACAAAAATGCTGTAACTTTATTCTAGAAAAGAAAATGAAAAAGGAAAGAAAAAAATTTAAGAATTGCCCTTAATTCCATGGAAATAATCATTGCTAATATTTTGGGACATAGTCTTCTAAGTCTTTTTCTTGTGTGTAATAGTTTCATATGTTGTGTATAAAGGCAGAAGCATACTGTAAATGTTAATAAGAGCCAATGTTTATATTGTGCTCCCTGTCAGTCACTGTTTTAAGTGCTTGATTTATATTTATTAATCACAACAACCTTGTGATCTAGGTCCTAGTATTACCCATATTTTACAGATGCGAAAACTAAGGTACCAGCAGGTTAACTTGCTTGAAGTCATATAGCTAGTGAGTGGTAGAGCTGGGATTTGAACCAAGCCAGTTTGGCTCCAGAATCCATGCTCTTAATCACTTTTTTTTTTTTTTTTGGTTCCAAATATAGCTTGTGACCTGCTTTCTCGCACCCACCCCCACCCCCCGTCACTTGTCACTATTTAAGAACATTTTCCAACTGTTACATGTTCACCTCCAACATAGCTTGTAAAGGTTGTATAGTATTTCAGCACTTGACTACTTTAATTCTTCTAGTTTAAAAGAATTGTTAGGAAACTTCCCTCCTTATCTTTCCTCCTTCCCTCCATTCTTTCACTGCTTCCTCCCTTGTTTTCTCCTCCTGCTTCCCTTCCCTCCCTTCTTGCCTACTATAAATAATTTTGCAATAAAGCAGTTTGAAGATGAAAATCTTTGAAGGCACATGGATATGATACCTTCCTTAGGTTAAATTTCTCAAACTGGTATATAAAGTTCAACAAAATCATGTAACAAGGAATCTATAAGGAACAATCTTGAAAAGCAATGCTTTTGTAGTTTTCTACATCTGGACTATTAGGCAGTTGCTTCTGTGAATTTCTCTAAGTGAGGTTGACCTGTGTGTCTTATCTGAAAATCTCCTTGGTAACCAACCATGTACATGTAAAACTGTGCTCCTAAATGGAGATACTATGACTGTGGCAAGAATTACAAGTGCTAGTGAAAAGTTCAGAATGAAAATTCGGGTAAAAACTGAGCAAGTAAACCAAATCTGTATACTTAACACTGCAAGCAAATTGGAGTTTATTTGGAGCCAAATTGGAGCCAAGCAAAAGATCGTGCTTTATGAAGACACAGACCTAATTCATCTCTGTCAAATTGTTTTTTAAATACTTGTCTTCTAGATAATTCAAACTCACTGTTGCAAGAATTAATCTATCTCTCCTTTGCTGTTTGTAATTGTCAACCTGATAGGCATTTTTTTTTTGGTAGTGTCAAGTGTTTATGAAGCAAAATTAACATCATTAGACAAAATGTCATCCTTTGGGTAAAAATCCTGAACATTGTTACCTCTTGAAGTGTCAGTTCAGACTCTTCTGATGGGTGCATGGTGCTGTTCTGGGAGAGAAGGTCTCTAGCTGGCTAAATGTTCCTTTTGCTAATATCCACAAGCACCTGAACATAAGCATGGTTATGTCCGAGGCTTGGGGGTGTGGGGGTGTGGGTGTTGTACTGGGGCTAGGACTCTGCTGATCACCTTTCTCCCCTGGCTCCTGTTAGGCTCTGTCAGGGGAGCCAGCAGGGATTATGAAGCTGGAGGAGGAAGAAGAGTTTTCTCCTTTCTGTTTATGTAACCCCACAATGCTTCTTAACCTTGCCTGTGACACTTGCTTCTAGTATAGTGGTTGGTCCCAGTTTGTTTTTCTCATAATCAGAACCTGCGTCATGGCATGCTCTCAGACATTAGAACCTGCTAGCCGGCTTCTCTCCTTGGAAGTCTAAATCCCAGCTCTGACACGTCTTCTAAACTTCTGAGAAACCAGCATTATTAGCCGGGCAGCGTCCTCTCCTGAGAGATATGGGTGGAATTCTGCAGCGCCCCAACTCTTGCTGTCCCAGTCTTGAACCTATGCTCTAGGCATGTGGAACATCCATTAGTGCTTCTGATGTGCCCTGCTGTCACCTTCAGGTTCTTCTGCTAAGGACACTGGTACCGTTTACCTTTTTGTCCGGGTAACTCTCACTCATCCTTTAGATGCCAGCAGCGATGTCATTGGAACCGGGAAGCCTTTACTGATTTCTTCCCCTTTCCCATGGCATCCTATACTGTCCCTATGATGGCATTCATTTCATTGTTTATCTGTTTTCCCCACTGGACTGCAAGCTCTCTACAGGCAGTACCTGGAACTTGAAAGGTTGCTCAATAAACATATGACGAAGACTTCCTTAGAAAATCTCAACGCCACTTTTTACTTTTTTGGAGCAAGGACAAACCTCCAGCTAGTATTACTGCTGATGCAAGTCACACCCTGGATGATTACCGAGGGTTTCTTCTCCCAGTCAAAGGACAAGCCAGTGTTGTCAAAATTGCCAAAGTGGTACTTAAGGGCAACAAACAAGATGCCTTAAAGACCTGAGATGACTCTGAGCTGCCACATGTCACTGCAGTGATGGAGGTAGACAGGGATCAGCTATTGATTCACCGGGTTAAAAGCCTTCCCGTCACCCACAGCTGCTGAAGGCGTTGTGTCAGAGATAAGCGGTGGAAGAAAATGAAGCCTTGTCAAGTCCTTACACAGATGATTTCAGGATGCTAATGAGCAGCGTCAGATCAGAGAAGATTGAATGTGCCTGCTTTCCTGAGGCTGCACCACGTGATGAAAGAACAAAGACTTTGGAATCAGAACTTAGTTCAAATCTTTATTTTTGCCCCTAAGTCCCAGTGGAGTTACAGACCTTGTGGAGATTCTTAACCTGTAAAATGGAGCTGATAGCATTTATTTCACCATATTTATTTGAAGAGAACTAATTGAGGAAATAGAAAGACTCTAGCCCAGAACTTTTGGACACTATTGGTAATTTGTGGGAAATGATTGGATTGGCAGAACTGATCCCACAGCTTCATTCATTTATTTCACCCATTCAAAAACCATCATTGACCATCTCCTAAATGCTAGTGATCTATAAGAAAATAAATTTTAAAAATGTCCTTTGCTCTAAAAAAAAGTTTTTGTTGTTGGTGTTCAGTTGCTCAGTTATGTCTGAATCTTTGCAACTGTGCAGCCTGCAGCATGCCAGGTTTCCCTGTCCTTCACTATCTCCTGGAGTTCGCTCAAACTCATGTCCTTTGACTCTTTGATGCCACCCAACCATCTCATCCTCTGTTGTCCCCTTCTCCTCATGCCTTCAATCTTGGAGGATTAACTGGTAAAATTATTATTCTTTGGTTGATTGATGTGTTGTCTTTTCAGATTTCTCATCTCCCAGTAGAAACTCCATAAAGAAAAGGACATTTTTTTTTTTTTTTTGTATTGGTGAACCTTTTTGCAAGGCAGGAGTAGAGATACAGACACAGAAAACAGACTTGTGAACGCAGAGGGGAAGGTGATGTGGGACAGATTGAGAGAGTAGCATTGAAACATATACATTACCACATAAAATAGATAGCTACTGGGAAGTTGCTGTAAGACACAGGGAGCTCAACTCCATGCTCTGTGATAGCCTAGAGGGGTGGGAAGGGGTGGGGAGTGAGAGGGAGGTTCAAGAGGGAGGGGACATATGTACACCTATGGCTGATTCACATTGTTGTATGGCAGAAACCAGCACAATACTGTAAAGCAATTATCCTTCAATTAAAAATAAATTTTAAAAAACTAAAAAAAAAGAGTAGGTATTTAGGAAATGCTAATGAGAAACATTTGGAATCTACTTAGGGCAGGGTAAATGCTTTGCTGGACTCAATAATTAGGTCAGTTTTCTAAATAATTTGAAAAAATAACACATCAATAAACAGAAGAATAATTTTGTCAGCTGGTTTAATATTTAGTTGAATAAATTGAGCATTTTCTCCCTGACCCAGGATCTAGTCTGGAATCAGTCACTGAGTTCAGTTGTCACATCTCTTGAGTTGCCTTTACTTTAGAACAGTTCCTCGGCTTTTTACTGACTTCCATGACATTGACATTTCTGCAGAGTCCTGACCAGTTGTTTTTTGGAATGACTCAATTTGGGTTTGTCTGCTTGTTTCCTGACAATGTGCTTTTTAAGGCCGTGCAGCCAACAAATGGCAGGGCTTAGACTGACCCTCTATCTTGCACACTTTCCTCTTAAAAGCTTCCAGGAAACATGGAGGTCAGACCCCAGAGCTCCACACCCAGAAGAGCCTTGCTCACACAGCCAGGGGATTAAATAACAGCAGTACCGAAATGGTAATAACCAGAGAGAACACCTTCTCCCAGGTAAACCTGCCTTGGTTGTCATCTACCATCTCCAGGCTTGAATGACAATTAAATCTGTAATTCTTTTATTACCTCTCTTTTTGTCTTCATCTCTCAATTTGTTCTGCTTTAATAGAGTGGTTGGGAAAAACATGAAGAAAATTAGACTTAATGGGGGTAAAATGCCATAAAACCATTATCAGTTCTGTTATGATGTATTTTTCAAAACTGCAGGACATTGAACAAAATGCACCAAAATTGAAAAAAAAATTATTTGGAAGATTCTTTTAAAAAGCTGAAGAGTTGCTGCAGCTAATCTATAATTTACCCAAATGTTGAGTACATTATTACATTGGCATGCTAGGAGTTAGTTCAATACATTTTTCTCAAAGAAATGGGAGAAACAAAGGGGCAAGTAATTGGTGTTCTGAGCCCCTGTTCTGCTTCCCATTTCTTGAACTGAAACTCAAGGACATTTTAAAAATGGTCCAGATGTTAAAAAAATTTGTTTTTCAAACCAGCCCTAAATGACTCTGCCTTTTCACAGCATTCTCAGCTCTAGCATTTCTTCTGCTCTTTCAAAAGTGGGATTAGGAGGCTATCCTGAGGTGGGGCTGTGGGGAGAAGACCCTACCCCCGCTTAGCTCTTGAGGATGCAGGCATGGTGGGGGTGGGCCATGAGGGGAAATGTGTCACATATTATGTGTCTTATTGATGAGAGTGATACAGAGAGGTGGTTTTTTCTTAGTTATAAACATTTATTCAGAGTTGCTTATTACATACACCATGATAAGCCAGACGCTATTAGGTAGTGGACTTAGCAAATGAATAACTCAGACATGGTCCCTGTCCTCAGGGTATTTGTAATCTAATGTATGTGAGGTATGGGTGAGGTTGTTATAAAGGCTAAGCATAGAATGCTACTTGCGAGGGAGTTAGAGAGTGTGGATTTAAATATGTAATTTGTTCTGTAGCAGATACTTTTTCTTGTTTTCCATTACGATTTATTACAGGATGTTGAATATAGTCCCCTGTACTATACAGTAGGACCTTGTTGTTTATCCTTTCTGTATATAATAGTTTGCATCTGCTAACCCCAAACTTCTAATCCATCCTTTCCCCACCCCTCTTCCCCTTGGCAACCACAAGTCTGTTCTCTGTTTCTGTTTTGTAGATGAGTTCATTTATGCCATGTTTTAGATCTCACATATAAGTGATATCATATGGTATTTGTCTTTCTCTTTCTGACTTCACTTGGTATGATCATCTCTAGGTGCATCCATGTTGTTACAAACAGCATTGTTATTCTTTTGATGGCTGTGTAACATTCCATTGATCCTCTCCCTGTTGGCAGACGTTTCGGTTGCTTCTATTTTCTTGGCTATTGTGAATAATGCTGCTATGACTGCTGGGGTGCATGTATCTTTTCAAATTAGAGTTTTCATCTTTTCCAGATATATCCCCAAGAGTAGGATTGCAGGATCATATGGTAGCTTTATTTTTAGTGTTTTGAGTAACCTCCATACTGTTCTCCGTAATGGCTGCATCAATTTGCATTCTTACCAACAGAGTAGGAGGGTTCCCTTTCCTCCACACCCTCCAGCATTTGTTATTTGTAATCTTTCATTTTTAATGTTTTTTTTTAAATTGACATGCAGTTGATTTACCATGTGTTAATTTATTCTGTACAGCAATTTGGTGATCATTCTGACCTGGGTGAGGTATCTCATTGTAGTTTTGATTTGCATTTTTCTCGTAATTAGCAATGTTGAACATCTTTTCACGTGCCTCTTGGCCATCTGTATGTCTGTTTTGGAGAAATGTCTATTTAATTCTTCTTATTTTTTTGACTGGGCTGTTTGCTTTTTTGTTACTGAGTTGTATGAACTGTTTGTGTATTTTGGAACTTAAGCCCTTGTCGGTCACATTGTTTGCAAATGTTTTCTCCTGGTTTGTAGGTTGTCTTTTTGTGTAACATAGTTTACCACATTTAATGGAGATTAGAAACTTCAATACTTTGACCACCTGAAGCGAAGAGCTGCCTCATTAGAAAAGACCCTGATGCTGGGAAAGATTGAAGGCGGGAGGAAGGGACGACAGAGGATGAAATGGTTGAATGGCATCACTGACTCAATGGACATGAATTTGAGCAAACTCTGGGAGATAGTGAAGGGCAGTAAAGCCCGGTGTGCTGCAGTCCATGGGGTTGCAGAGTTGTATACTACTTAGTGACCGAACAACAAGATGAAGGCATAAATTAGAAACTCAGAATAAAGCCTGACCAAGGAGGAGAAGGAGCAGAAGGAGAGGATGTAGAAGAATATGATGGGTGTATTTTATTAGGTTTTTTTTCTTCTTCTTCTTTTTCTACAACCTTCCGTCTGACACAATGGCCCCTTTGAGTAAGGAGGAAAGAAAGAATCTTTTTTAGTAGGATGGCATGCAGGAGAAATGCCATGGAGAATGTATCTTGACCTTGTGAAAGTTCTGACTGACCAGCCCTAGACTAGACACAAAGCTGGAGATGGGCCTACTGAGGCTTCCTCCAACTGGGCTCTACTAGCTCTTTCCACGGAAGTTTTCCTCTCTACTTATATGTCTTCCTCTTAGTCTTTGCTTTCAAATCTCTGTCTCCTGGGCCCTCCCTGTTCTTGCCCTGTGACTGTTGATTCCTGCCTCACCTCACAAGGTAGTTTCCAAGGCTCTGGGCATTTGTCCAGGTCCAGAAACAGGCAGGGTATAGAAGCTCCTGTTGGTTGAAGACTGCTTTAACCTCCTGAAATCTCACCTTTCAGGAACACTGGATCCCGCTGCCTAAAAACCTGACTTATCCCTGAGTAGAGGCAGTGTTAATGAAACTCAGTGAATGACAACAATCACAACAGTAACAGTAACCGCTTGCATCAGTTCACTATGCTGATTTTGTACAATCAGCATCTATTCTTATTGGCCAGTGGTAAAGCAACATCTTTTCTGATTGGACAGCTCCCATGTTACCCTGGTTGTTATGGGTTGAGCTGTATACCCTCTAAATTAATTTTTTGAAGGCTTAAAGCCTAGTACTCTAGAGGGTGACTGTATTTGGAGATGGGGACTCTAAAGGGGTGATAAAGTGAGGTCACTGGGATGGGCTTTGTTCCAGTCCACCTGTTGTCCTACTAAGACGAGGAAATCTGGACACACAGAGACACATCAAGGATGTGCACAGAGGGGAGCCCATGTGAGGACATGGTGAGGAGGTAGCCATACGCAAGCCAAGGGGAGAGGGCCCAGGAGAAACCAACTTTACCAGGGCCATGAGAAAACATATTTCTGGGGTTTAAGCCGCCCAGTCTGCGGCACTGTACAACAGGCCTAATGAACTCTCATACCAGTGTGATATATTTTGGACTATTATGTCTGATAATAGTAAGAATTTTATTGATTAAAGTGCTTACTAAATTCTAGAGGTAACATGGATTACATTCTTTCATCTTGAGATACTGTCTTGGTATTATTCCAGTTTTGCAAACAAGGGAACTGAAATTTGAAATAAGCAATGACTTGCCTGAAGTCAAAATCACAGAGCTAGAAAAAGACAGGATTGGACTCAGATCTAAATCTTTTGAACACTAGTGCCAGGGTTCTTAACCATTATGCAATACTACCTCAAAATACTGGTATTCTCTGCCTGTTCTCATTTCCCCAGTGTAAATAATGGCCTTTATTTTCTTTATATGGCTCTCTGTTTCTATCCCTTGGAGCACTAGCTGCACTTTGTAATCATAAATTTAATTCTGTGAGCATATTTTCCACTCTCCACCTCCTCCTCTAGTTCCAGAATGTAGCAGTGTGCTTATAATCCTGGAAGATGGGGTTGGTTTTGGAACAGACTGCAAGATTTTTCTGCCAGGTAGCAAGGCAGCCAGCCTTTGGCATATGGTGAAATGATCAACCTCAGTAGGCACTGGCAAGTAGCAGGAACTGCTGCTGGGCTCTTTAATTTATACCTTAATATTGCACCCATGTGGCCTCAGGAGTGGAGCGTGTCACTTAACCTTCCCACATGGCGCATGCCAGCATTTGCACTTCTCATGGCCCCTGTCGTGGAGAATGTCGCCTGGCCTTGTTTCTAGGATCTGTTTTTCCATTTTGTAATGCACCTCAAGGCAGGAAGCTGTGACCCATCTGATGTGCTATTGATGTCTTTGCTTGCTTTTCCTGACTTTCTACCCTGTTAACACTTTTGGATGAAGTGGCAGCTGTTTATTTCAGGAATAATGGAGTCTAAAAAACGTGGAGACCAGATTGCGTCTCCTCAGTGAAAAAGATCCCAGCAGATACTTGTTTTAGGGGGTCACAGTGGTTAATCACCACTTCAGCCAATGTAATATGATGATAAGAGTTGTTGTTATTTTCCCAAGATGTTTGTTTCCTCATTAGAGGTGGAAACATTGTAAATTTCCTTCCAACCCCCACTAATAGAAAAAGTCTGTATACTTCCAAAGGGCTGAACTTCTTAAAGATATTATTTTTCTCTGTGTGGCTTTTTATTTTTAGTTTCCTTTCTCCATTCTTCATTTTTTTTTTTACCATTCTTTCAGAGAGAATGAATAGTATTCTACATTTTTATATTCTAAACCCCACTCATGCATAATTCTCTTGAATTCTTTGTTGGTCTTTTTTTTTTTTCTCCAAGTTATGGTTTTAAAAATAATTGAGAACTAATTTGTCTAATGAATATGCAATTATAGCAAGAGTCTTTTGAAGTTTTTGAGAACCTTCAGTCAGCATCTTTCTGGGACATGGTGATGAATGCAGCATCAGGCACTTGGAAGCGCCCCTAACTTGGCACACACAGGTAGTGATTTTGCACATTTCAGAGCTGAGCAAATGCAGTCCTTTACTGTTTGTTTATCATGTGTAGTTAGTAAGTATGGTTGCTTTCTACCTAGCCTAGCTACTGGGGGCACTTCTGAGGTTAAAATCAAAAGACAGGTGTTCTTGCCTGGGAAATCCCATGGACAGAGGAGCCTGGCAGGCTACACTTGATGGGATTGCAAAGGAGTCAGACACAGTTTAGCAACTAAACAACAAATGACAGTGATAGTAGAAGCTGTGAGAGAGAAAGGGGCGTAGTCTGCCTCTGCACCGCTCGGGCTCAGGCTAGAACCTACTAATATTAGCTGTCATTTGTAATGTGTACCTCATGCCAGACAGTTTACATATGCCTTAGTTTTCACTTAATCATAATCCAGAGAACAAGGGAATATTATTGCTCTCTTATATAAGTGAGGAAAATGAGGCATGGAGTGGTTGAGAAAATTTCCCAAGATCACTCAGGTAGTCAGTGGCAGAGCTTACGTCCTTAAACGTTGATCAGCAAGCATGTTTTCTGTCCTTGGCACTATGCTATGTCCTTTGGTAGGTCTAGAAATGAGCTTAACCTAGATCCTGCTCTCACAGTGTTCATCTTCTGGTAGAACAGTGAAGACAAATAACTGTGATATGTAGCCAACGAAACTCAGGGAACAGACAAGATTGAGGGCCGTGTCATAGAAGTGGAAGCAGAGGAAAGGGAGAGAAATTATATCTCAGTAGAGATAAGATTTATTTTCTGAGGGGGGACAGATGCTCAGAAGTCTTTGCTCACAGCTCCCTGTTTCCTACCTACTGTGTACATTGTGTCTTTGAGAGTGGCCCCTGAATTTTCCAGTAATTGTTTTTGACCCGGGAAACCAGCTCCCTTCTGTGTTCTTTTTTCCAGTACCTGAATGAAGAAGCCAGCTGGGCTTTCTCCACTGCTGAAGCTGTGGAGATGCTGACTGTAGGAAATTACAAAAACATCCCAACCCCAACTGTGGGATTCATTAGCCTCTGCTGTCAAATTGCTGTGATCACCCGCATGTGGAAGGCACAGTGCCTTTCCAGACCTGGTAGGGTGCAGGCTGTCAGAGGGCTGCCCCCCCACCCCCCCACCCTGCCTAAAAGTACACAGGGCCTGCTGTTGAGTGCTGGGACATGACAGCTCATGATCTGTTGCTTTTGTTTGCCTAGTCAAGTAGAACAAAGTGATTTCTCCCATACTCAGTCTCTGTTATATATCTCCCCCACCCCTGCTCTGGTCCCTTGTGAGTATCAGTGCTCTGGTTGCAGGTAGTAGAAATGCTCCAACTAGCTTAACCAAACAAAAGAGAATTTATTGTATGAATCTCAGGGAATAGATCCAAGGACTAGAAAAATCTTCTGGCACCAAGGCAGTTACCCTCTTGGTAATGCTCTCCCTTCTTGTGCTTCTGGTTGCTTCTTCATATTTGTGTGTTTTTTCCTCTGTCCGAACCAGTTGCCTCTTCTCTATTCGTGCCAGGATGAGGCATTTCACAACTCTCAAATGTCTGTCTTTGCAGTTTGAGCTGCACAAGAAGCTCAAACTGTGCCCTGGTTCTACTGCTGCGAGAGACAAACTGAATTAATCCAGGCTGGATCCAATCAGCTGTGGTGGTGGGGAGTCACGTAACGTGGATGTGACTTCAGGCAAGATCCTGACCCTAGCCTCAGTAAGGGGTCAGGGGGAGGGGGATGCATTTTGTAGAAAAAGGAGAAATCAAGGGACAGACCATCCCATAGGTAACTGCATTTGTACACGGACTTCTCAGGTGATGCCAATGCAGGAGGCATGGGTTTGATTGCTGGCTGGGGAAGATCACCTGGAGTAGGAAATTACAATCCACGCCAGTATTCTTGCCTGGAAAATTCCATGGACAGAGGAGCCTGGTGGGTTACAGTCCACTGGGACACAAA
The DNA here is from genome assembly GCA_007570785.1 of Antilocapra americana. NCBI lineage: Eukaryota > Metazoa > Chordata > Mammalia > Artiodactyla > Antilocapridae > Antilocapra > Antilocapra americana. Next base: position 7,139,937 of record ML661893.1, read on the forward strand.
AGAGTTTTACTTGACTTAGTGATTGAGCTCACACGCATGCACAATTTGACATAATTTTGTATTTTCTTAGGAATCCATGCAGCAGGCTAACTATCCATAAGATGTCAGTATCTGCTGAAGTTCATTTCTTTTTGGAATAAGTGGACTCAACTCGGGCTGTGTAAAGACTAGAATGAAGCTGTCCATAGAATTCTGGCAAAACCTCACTACTGGGGGAGAAATAAGGTTGGGTTATTTTGAATTAATTAGGTCACTTAGTGATACTCAAGTATACAAGTAACTGGGAACCTAAAATTACCTTCGTACCACATGCCTCTCCTGAGGGAGTTCTCTTTGGTGTCCCAGGATGAAAGTGATCTTTCTTGAATTTCCAAAGAAGTGTTTTGTGCTTCTAGTCAATCTTACTTACTTATACTTGGCTGTGTGCTCTTGTCTCTGGATGGACTGCTATTTGCTGAAGATAGTATCTGTCTTATTTTACTTCTCTCACTGATGATAGTGCCTTGTACCTAGTGGGTTTCTAAACTGTATGTGCTAAATATGTGAATGAGTGACGTTTCATCTTGTCAGATACTACTTAATGTCAAAATGTTTCAATTGCCTCAGATATGTTTTTTCAAAATTGCTTTGACTTTGGATTCTGATAAGGCCTATGTATTTTAATTTGATGGACAGGTCTCTTAAGTCTCTTTTGATCTATCAGTTTTTTCTTGCTTGTCGCCTTTGCAATTCTGGTCGGGTTATTTTTTGGTACTGTTTCCGATGGTCAGAATTTGCTGATTTTATTCTGGCAATGTCATTAAAAGCACTTTTCTTTCTTCTGTATGCTCTGCAAGCTGGTAATCAGATTTAAAGGCTTAATAAGATTAAGGTTTGGTGTTTTCAAGGTCACCCCATAAATGATGATCTTTATTGTTATTAGGAGGCATGTGATGTCATGTCACTCTCTTTGTAATGGTGGCAGCCACTGCTGCCCGTTGCCTAGAAGCATTATTTAATGAGGGAAGGCAGAGTTGGTAATACTCTAATTTGAGGAGTCCTTCTTCACTTATTAGTTGGGATATCTCCTAATAAATGATTGCTCAGGAAAAGCAGTTTAAATGCTTGATTCTTTCTTTCTTTTTTTTTGCCAGTTTCAAAATAAGTTGTTTCCTTGACTTCTGTATCCGTTAACTTAACTTGCTGTAACAAAATGCTGTACATTGGCTGGCTTAAACAACAGAAATGTATTTCCTCACAGTTCTGGGAGCTAGAAGTCCAAGATCAAGGTCTGGCAGGGTCCAGATTCTTGTGAGTCTCCCTTGGGTTGCTCATGGCACCTTCTGGTCGTATGCTCACAGGACTGCTCTTGCATGCCTGGCATAGAGATAGATTGAGCTCTCTTCTTATAAAGGATGTCAGTCCTGTCAGATCAGGGCCCCACCTTTATGACCTCTTTTTATCTCCTAAAGACCCTCTCTCCAAATGCAATAACACTGGGGCTTCAACAGAAGAATTTGGGAGGGACAGAAGCAGTCCATAACAGCTTCCTCCAAAAGTGACTAGTGTGCTGTTTTCTTTTCTGTTTCTTTATTGTGAACTGTTTGCTTAAGCAGATTTTATGTGTTTCAATCCATTACAGCTATTATTTTTAGTCCTCATTCTTCCTGCCTTCTAGGAAATCTTAACTGGGGTAAACTTAGATGGGAATATATTTTCCTGTATCCTTTTTTGCATTTATCTGTGATTGCTATCTAACATTGGAGTAGGAAATGGCAACCCACTCCAGTATTCTTATCTGGAAACTTCAGTGGACAGAGGAGCCCGGTGGGCTATAGACAATGGGGTTGAAAAGAGTCAGAAATGACAGAGCCCATCTGCATGCGTTCTTTTTCACACGTGCAGCACTTCATTGTATGGATCTGCCGTATTCATTTATCCAGTCAAGGGCTCAACAGACGTTTCCTATAAAGATACGCTAGAAACGTGTTTGTGCCTTCTCGCTCCCACTCCACTTTTTCCTTCTTCTCCACCTTGCAACTATTTAAAAGTGTAAAACCACAGTTAACTTGAAGGCTGTGTGAAAAACAGGTCTGCAGATTTGGTCTGAGGGCAGTAGTTCGTGACTCCTGAGCCAGTTCTTGATTGATAGATTTTTAGTTTGTCTACAGACTTTCACTGTACTAAATCATGGTGAAACTCATACAGCCTTTTGTATACATCTTCTGCTACTTTTGCCATTGAAATGGAGCTCTAGAAATGCTGAGTCAAAAGGTAAAGACTGATGAATTTTGTTAGATACTGCCTATTTCTTTTCCATTGGTTTAACCCATTTTGTACCAGTATTGTATGAAAATGCTTATTTCTTCATAACCTTGCTCGAAGAGGTTGAACTGTCAGATTTTTGTCACTTGGCATTGAGTAGTAAGTATAGTTTTAATTTGCTTTTATTTTATTATGAGAAAGATTAAGCTTTTTGTAGGAGTTTAGAGTCACTTTTTTGTGAACTGACTTCATATTTTTTGTCTATTTTTCTGTAATTCTTTGATCTATTCTCTATTTTGAGAATATTAACTCATTACCCTTGCAAAAAGTAGCAACTGCTTTTCTCTGGTTTGTCACTTTTTGTTTGTAGTTATGAAGTTTTATATTTTTAAGTATAAAAATATTTATATTTTAGCATAGTTTGGGGTTAAATTTACCAAATTTTCCCTTTATTGTAACTAGATTTGGAGTCATAGAAAAGTATTTTCTACTTCTAGATTTAGAGGAGTTCATCCATGTTTCCTTTCATTACTTACTTTCATTATTCTTATATGTAAGTCTCTGACCCACTGAGAATTTATATTGGTGTGTGGAGTGAGGAATTGGTCTAATTTTGTCTTTTTCCATATGACTCACCAGTTATTCCCACACAACTTATTAAGACATCCATCCTTTGCCTACTCATTTGAGATGCTAAATTTGAATTAATGAAAAAGTTCAATTATATAAATTCAATTATTAAATGCTTAATTTCTATAGGTTACTAGGTCTAGTTCTGGGTTTTTTTATTTCTTCCATTTGTCTTTTTGTCTATTCATGTACCAATAAAAGGTTTAAAAATGTTTTTGTATCAACTCACCCCTCCTACTTCTTGGAATTCTCCCTTTTTCATAGTTTTCCCAAATGAGCTTTACAATCAACTTTATCTCCAGGAAAGTAAAAACCTGATGGCATTTTATTTGAGCTCATTAAGCTAAAAATTAACTTTAGGAGGATTGACAACTTTATGAGGTTGGCTGTTCCTAGCTAAGAATATGGAAAATCTTTCTATTTGTTCAACTTTACTCTTCTGTTTTTCCAAAACATTTTCTAGTTTTCATCATGAGAATTTTGTTGAAGTGTTATTATTACTACATTAATAAGTGTCATTTTTGATTTTCAGTCATTTCAGTCACTCATTTGTGTCTGACTCTGCAACCCCATGGACTGCAGCATGCCAGGTTTCCCTGTCCATCACCAACTCCCTGAGCTTGCTTGCTCAGACTTATGTCCATCAAGTCAGTGATGCCATTCAACCATCTCATCCTTTGTCATCCCCTTCTCCTCCTGCCTTCAATCTTTTCCAGCATCAGGGTCTTTTCAAATGAGTCAGCTCTTCGCAACAGGTGGCCAAAGTATTGGAGTCTCAGCTTCAACATCAGTCCCTCCAATGAATTTTCAGGACTGATCTCCTTTGGGATGGACTGGTTGGATCTCCTTGCAGTCCAAGGGACTCTCAAGAGTCTTCTCCAACACCACAGTTCAAAAGCATCAATCTTTGGCATTCAGCTTTCTTTATAGTCCAACTTTCACATCCATACATGACTACTGGAAAAACCACAGCCTTGACTAGACGAACCTTTGTTGGCAAAGTAATGTCTCTGCTTTTTAATATGCTGTCTAGGTTGGTCATAACTTTCCTTCCAAGGAGTAAGCATCTTTTAATTTCATGGCTGCAGTCACCATCTGCAGTGATTTTGGAGCCCAAGATGGATTCCCCATCTATTGGCCATGAAGTGATGAGATTGAATGGCGTGATCTTAGTTTTCTGAATGTTGAATTTTCAGCCAACTTTTTAATTTTGTATTATGGAATAAAATTTTGACCTCATCTCATGGAGTAAGGGGCTTCCCAGGTGGCACTGTGGTAAAGAATCCTGCCAGTATAAGAGATGCAAGAGACATGGATTTGATCCCTGGATTGAGAGGATCCTCTGGAGTGAAAAATGGCAACACTCTCAAGTATTCTTGCCTGAATAATCCCAAGGACAGAGGGGCCTGGTGGGCTATAGTCTGTGGGGTTGCAAAGAGTTGGACGTGACTGAGAATGCATGCACACATGGAGTAAATTAATAACATGTGTATGGAATGATGGAAGGAAACCTTAAGATATTAGAACAGCAAGCTGGCTCAGGATGGAAGGTAAAGCATTGCTGGAGCTATCCTCAGAAGTAGTGGGGTGTAGCCTGTAGAGCCCTGTGTTGGGTGCCTACCATACTGGGTGGGTGGAGATCTACTGAGCATGTGGCTGATTTAAATATATGTCTCTTTCCAAATCTGTCTGGTGGACTTCAGAATCTCTGCACATTGCCTTCTTAAACTTAAATATTTCTCTCTCCTCTAAAGACTTGCTTCTGACATTGTGTGAGCTTTTCAGGTGCTCTGTTTACCCCAGACCTCTATCTTCCTCATCTCTTACAGTATCAGAGTATGAGTGCTTTGTGTCCCAAACTAAAGAAATGACCCTGGTGAAGGAAGCTTAATCCTGGGGTTCACAACTGTGTGAAGTACATGTTGCAGAAAAGTTTTAGAATTCAAATAAAATTGGATGTCAGTGTGAAAATTTTTATGACCTAAAGCTGGAAGAAAAATTCTGCATATCAGTGGAAAGATCAAGATTCCTTTAAAGTTATGGAAATGATGTCTTTGGGTTATATTTTCCATTTCTTTTTTTTGTTTTGTGTTTTTTTTTTTAAATCTTTTATTGCTCAGAGCATTTCTATTTTGAGATGAAGTGAAAGTCAATTGGATTTTTACTTGTCCTTAATTTTTGGTGACTTTAATGAGTGAAATCAAGACTGGCTCTCTTGAGCAGCCTCTTTTTCCTTCTTCCATATTTTCTATTATATGAGTAAGAAATGTGAGAGATAAGTAGCTATATAGGCAGAAATAAGCTCTCATCCTTTGAAGTGACTGTTCCTCCTGCCCCAACCCAGCTCTATGGGGAATTCTGAGCATTAGCTTCTAAAAAGCCATTCCTGATTCACATTGGATAGTAGAAGCCAACCCAATATTATAAAGCAATTATCCTCCAGTTAGAAATCAAATTTAAAAAGCCATTGCTTATGCCAAAGCTGCTCTTAGATTTGACTGTTGAGACCTTTTTTTTTGAACTCCAGTATTAATAATGGGACATGTCAATTCTTGAAATGGTGGCAGGATGACATAATAGCCTAAAATCATAGCTTAGATCTATCCAAAATTTCTAAAGTGTGAGCATTCCCAATCTTTCCTCCTTCCTTTTGTTTTTAGATGATGATGATTTTACCTTTTCAGTATTTACCCCTTTTGTATCATTCCAGACTGGCTTTTTGAATTTTGATAATATAATATTGAAGGAAATTAGGAATTGCAAAAAGTTGGACATGACTTAGCAACTAAACAACAATGATAAATGAAGGAAAGAAGGGTGACTAGGACCTGTTACAAGGTTAGATGACAAATATTTTGAAGAGTTTGATGAGTAAGCCATGGCAGAAGTTGTATAAAAAGGAAGTGGAGGGAAAAAAAGTGAAAATTTAAAAGAAGTTATCCCTGAGCTCACTATATCTCACTTATGGTATTTGAGAATACAAGTAAAAATTTTGAATTATTTAAAAATTATTGTTTTGCCTCAGGGCTGTAGTTCTTTGATTGCAATCATATTCTAAGACTAATCCTCGTGGGTGGTGCCATCATAAGGTTTAAACTTGGGTTTCCTATGATATTAACTTAATTTCTGGTTTCAAGTATAACATTTCCAGTATGGAGAAGAGGCTACACCTCACACATCAAATCTGATCGAGTGGTGTAGTTTCTGGAGCTCTGTGTTGAGAAGGATTAAGAAATTGAGTGTGGGCTTTAGTGGTAAAGAGCACTTGGATTGATTAGTAATATCTGCATGGGTGTGAAATACTGGTGAATGATTCATAGGCCATATACTCTGCCACAAACATTAGAAAACATTCTTCTTGACTTTTCTTGTGATATAAAACTAACATGAGAAAGAAGAACTGCAGAACTCTTGTTTGCAACTGCTTTTTGTTGTTAATGTGGGAGACCCAGGTTTGATCCCTGTTGGAAAGATCCCCTGGAGAAAGGAAATGACAACCCACCCCAATGCCCTTGCCTGGAAAATCCCATGGACCGAGGAGCCTGGTAGGCTACAGGCCATGGGATCTCAAAGAGTCGGACGTGACTGAGCGACTTCACTTTCCTTTTCTTTTTGTTGTTAAAACTAACTGGTAGAATAATATCAAGTTTAAATAGAACAGAATGGAGTGAGTTAATTCACACAGCCAAGGGGTTTCCCTTTATCTTTATTGAGATATGATTGATGTATAACATCATGTAAATTTAAGGAGCTACATGTATCGACTTAATACACTTACATATTGCAATCTGATTACAGTCATAGCATTAGCTAACACCTGCATAACACTGCATAATTACCATTTTTTTGTGTGTGAGAACGTTTAAGATCTACTCTCTTAGCAACCTTTAAGTATAGAACAATATTATTAACTATTATCACTATGCTCTAAATTAGATTGCCAGGGCACATTCTTCTCATAGTAGAAGTTTGTATCCTTTGATAAACATCTCCTTATTTCCATGTCCCCCAGCCCATGGAAATCACCATTTGAATCTTTTTTTGTTTAGTTTTTTTTTTTTTGATCCCTTACATAAGGGATTGTAGTTGTTGTTGTTTAATTGCTAAATTGTGTCTAACTCTTTTGCAACTCCATGAACTGTAGCCTGCTAGGCTCCTCTGTCCATGGGAATTCCCAGGCAAGAATAATGGAGTGTGTTGCCATTTTCTTCTCCAGGGGATCTTCCTAACCAGGGATTGAACCCATGTCTCCTGAACTGCAGACAAATTCTTTATCACTGAGCTACTTGGGAAGCCTGTTATGTAAGGGACATCCTGTATATAGCATTTGTTTTTCTCCATCTGATGTATTTCACTAACACAGCAAAGATTTTAATGGAAGGAATCTAATCTATGACTGGATTCTGTAAAACAGAATTGACCTTAATTTCACTACTCTGTTGGACCTATAAGTTTCATTGGAGCTCAACATAGACCGCGTTCAAAAAGTCAGGCACTTTGTTGTATGAATTCTTTATACTAACTATGTCAACTACCTGGAATCCCTACAGCAATAGTTCTTAACCCCTTAACCTTAAGTCAGCCCATCATTTTATTAAAGAGTTTGGCTCTTTGTAGAAGCAACATTTCTGAGAAGAACATTTCTATAGTTACAGGAATTTGGTTTATTAATAATAGTTTCCATTTCTGGGCTAAATACTTTATATATACTAACTTAATGAGAGACATTACTTTGCCAACAAAGGTCTGTCTAGTCAAGGCTATGGTTTTTCCAGTAGTCATGTATGGATGTGAGAGTTGGATAGTGAAACAGGCTGAGTGCCGAAGAATTGATGCATTTGAACTATGGTGTTGGAGAAGACTCTTTGAGAGTCCCTTGGACTGCAAGGAGATCCAACAAGTCCATCCTAAAGGAGATCAGTCCTGAAAATTCATTGAAAGGACTGATGTTGAAGCTGAAACTCCAATACTTTGGCCACCTCATGTGAAGAGTTGACTCATTGGAAAAGACCCTGATGCTGGGAAGGATTGAGGGCAGGAGGAGAAGGGGACGACAGAGGATGAGATGGATGGCGTCACCAACTCAATGGACATGGGTTTGGGTGGACTCCGGGAGTTGGTGATGGACAGGGAGGCCTGGCATGCTGCGGCTTCATGGGGTTGCAAAGAGTCTGACATGACTGAGTGACTGAACTGAACTGCTGATCAAATATCTCAACATCTTTAGACATTAATATCATTATCCCCATTTTTTTTTTTGCTGCGATTACTGATGCTGAAAGAGATTATATAACCAATTCAGGTACAAACTTAATTTGTGAAGATCTCTCTGCTGTGTATTACAGAACTTGAGCTGTTAATTATACACTGTAGTGCTAATTTGTTTACTTATTTGCCTATATATTATCTATGGTACATTTTAAAACCTTGAGAAAACTATAGTTGTTTTCTAGACCTAGCCCATGAGATCAGGGCACACTGTGCATTTATTACAAAGTGCTGAGTCCAACTCCATGGAATTTGTGGAGCCAAAGGAAATAGACAGAAGTTGGGAGTTAGGAGGTAATGGGTCATGGTATGAATCTGCTTAAGCGGAGCATTAGAAAAGAGGTTAGGAGAACAGAGTGGAACTCTTGGTTTCTCTAATTTGTTTTTTAGTTCAACCAGTATTTCCTGAGTCCTGCCATATGTTATGCAGTGTGATAGAAAGCCAGGGATACAAATAAGCAAGCACAAATTCAATCCCTGTCTTGAAACTTATAGGAACTTATAGGTTGCTAGAGATAGAATGTTTTTGTCCCCACCCAAATTCATACGTTGAAACCTAAACCCCAGTATAATGGTATTAGGAGGTGTGTGTTCTTTGGGAGGTGATTAGATCATGGAGTGGAACCTGCACAAATGGAGCTAGTGCTCTTACAAGACAGACTCTAGAGAGCGTTCTTGCCTCTTAGATTTAGATTGAAGTCTAAGCTTCTATTTGCAGATAAAAATACTAAAACCAATAAACTAACTATGTAAAATTGGGAAGGCTAGTTATTGTCTTAGAGTTACCTTATCTATCATAGGATAATAGTCATACTTGCTGTATTGAAATGTAGTTGTGAAGAAGTTATTCCTTAGTTCACTTTATATGCTTAGCCCATGTGCATGCAAAGTCACTCCAGCTGTGTCTGACTCTGTCACACATGGTCTGTAACTCACCAAGCTCCACAGTCCATGGGATTCTCCAGGCAAGGATACTGGAGTGGGTTTCCATGCTCTCCTCCAGGGGATCTTCCTGACCTGGAGATTGAATCTGCACCTCTTATGTCTCCTGCATTGGCAGGCAGGTTCTTCAAAACTAGTGCCCAGTGCCTAACAAATAGTTGCCCAAAACAAAGATCATGGCATCCGGTCCCATTGCTTCATGGCAAATAGATGGAGAAACAGTGGAAACAGTGGCTGACTTTATTTTTTGGTGGTCCAAAATCACTTCAGATGGTGACTGCAGCCATGAAATTAAAAGATGCTTACTCCTTGGAAGGAAAGTTATGACCAACCTAGACAGCATATTAAAAAGCAGAGACGTTACTTTGCCAACAAAGGTCCGTCTAGTCAAGGCTGTGGTTTTTCCAGTAGTCATGTATGGATGTGAGAGTTGGACCATAAAGAAAGCTGAGCACCCAAAGATTGATGCTTTTGAACTGTGGTGTTGGAGAAGACTCTTGAGAGTCCCTTGGACTGCAAGGAGATCCAACCAGTCCATCCTAAAGGAGATCAGTCCTGAATATTCATTGGAAGGACTGATGTTGAAGCTGAGACTCCAATACTTTGGCCACCTGATGCGAAGAGCTGACTCATTTGAAAAGACCTTGATGCTGGAAAAGATTGAAGGCAGGAGGAGAAGGGGATGACAAAGGATGAGATGGTTGGATGGCATCACTGATTCAATGGACATGAGTTTGAGTAAGCTCCAGGAGTTGATGATGGACAGGGAGGCCTGGTGTGCTGCAGTCCGTGGGGTTGCAAAGAGTCGGACATGACTGAGCAACCAAACTGAACTGAAGTTGTTGCTATGGAGATGCATAATAATCTTTTTTCACATTTGAGTCAATGAGGATAGACTCTATGGACCCATGTCTACAGGTTATATACTAGCCAACTGGGAACAAATAGGTATACTTTGTTTTTCTACCCAGATTTTGATTCTTGGGGTTTTGTCAGGGCTTGTAAGTGTACCCTAGACTTCCTGGATATCCTTTTTTGCCAGCTTAATGCTCCATTTAATATAATCATTGAGATTAGTTGTAAAGATGATTCCATCTGGTCAGTAGGTTGTTAGGAACACCAGGTGAGTGGTTACTGAAGCCAAAAATCTTTCTTCTGGCTGTAGCCTCCCTGTCTTTTGTTGAAGGAGTTCACACACATTATAACCAGTATGTGGGGATTGTTTTGGCAATACCTATTCACTGACTCTGTCACTGGGGAACACTGAATCAACCCTGATATTTCTTGAGTGTGCAGATCAATAGCCTAGTTCTTCTTTCTCGAAAGCCTAATAAGCCTTTTGGACTACTGGCGGCATTTCACGAGCTAGGTTGATCCCAAAATGAATTGGATAATTCAAAGCTAGAACTTGGTTTTCAGCATTAAGCCTGAAGTATTGTTTTTTCTTTCCTCTTTGTCTCTATCTCATTTCACTGGGTGAGTTCTAGAATTGTGTCTTCCTTTGAGATGTTCCTCAAGGCCGTTCCAACTCACTGGCTGGAGCTGGAGGCTAAGTTTATCTATAATTAGCATACTGGTATATGCTAATACAATTAGCATACTGTGTACTCGTACTTGAGTACAAGGTATGGTGCTAGGGGATTTAATGATAATATCTTCACATAATAGATGAAAATCTAGGATCAGACAGATGAAATAACTTGTTTGAATCACTAGTTAATAGGTGGTGGAGATAGACTGAACCTGGCTTTCCTCACTCCAAAACCACTTTTCTGGAGAAGCGGTTAGTCCATGGTCAAAAGCACAAACTGCAGTGGCAGGTGCCTGTGTCCAGCTGATGGTTTTAACACTTACTGGCTATGAAATCCCAGGCAGACTACTTATCTGCATTGTGCCTTAGTTTTCTCACCTGTATAATGGGAATCATATTAGTACCTATGTCAAAGGCTGGTTATTGGGTAAATATGTATGAAATACCCAGGATAATGTTGGCATAAACTAAGTGCTATATGTGTTTTTTAAATAAATAAATATCATGTGTGTCTCAGCATTAGATAAATGTGTCTGAATTGCCATATTTCTACTTTGAAATCCATGTCATGTGGGTTTCACAGTGGATGTAAAAATACTTTTGAGCCAGTTGCTTTTTCTTGATCATAGAACCAGAATATGACAGGTTGGAATTTCAATGTAAAAATTAAAAACTTTAAAGCAGTGTGTTTCTCACTAAGTATCAGGTACAGAATGGGACACTTTTGGGAGTTACAGAGAAAGAAAAACTCAGCAAAAATATTAACTCTAAGGCTAACATTCACACAAGCTTTTTAGACTTTTCAGGGATTACCCATGAGTGATTAGGGATTTTCTTTGCATATTGAAACTTAAAAGTCAAATATGATTTCAAATAAAAGTCCAGGGACAATGCACATACATCTGTATTCACTAGAGATTTCTCATTTCCTTTTTTGTCTCTTGCTATTAACAAAAGCTTCTCTTTTCTTAATCATTTTAACTCCCTTATCTTTTGTTGTTACAATAAGATATTTTAAATATTTTAAAATGGGCACATATATAAGCCATTTTTAAATGACTGTGTCACTTCTGAAACTGTGCTATAAATAAGCACAAAAACCAGAATAAATTTCATTAGCAAGTAAACATAATGTGTATCATAAAACACTTCACATAAATTCCCTTTTGTACTTGTCAAGCAAGGGCTCGAGAAATGCTTGTCTCTGCAAGCTGCACCAGGATTCATAAATTGCTTCACAGGATGAGGAAATATTCGGTAAACACAGACAATTAGTAACCATGTTCCCAAGAGAATGAAATGGAGCTCCCATATACTTTCAAAGAGTTAAGGAAAAGTGTTTGTCCTTATACTATCCTTGAAAGCTTCACCACTGGGCACCATGAAGAGGTGCAATGGGCTCAGTTTGATGGGGAAAAGAGATAGATAAGCTCCAAATTCATCATTTCAAGTGTGTGTGTGAGTGGTGTATTTTCCCTTCTTGGGATAGATGTTTCATTTTTCTGGAAATAACACCTCTATTTTCCTTTGATGAACCCAATCTTCCCCACTTGTAGTCCACATGGTTTGGGTGGAGTTGGTTCACTCCATCTAACTCAGACCTGGACAGTCAGCAAATTCTGTACCCTTGCCCACAATGCATGGTCCAGAGCTGGGCAGATCATCTAAGACAGGTCAATAAAACTCAATTCTGGGCCTTCTCTTGGAACTATTATGGGAGAAAACTCCCTATTGATTCTCCAACTGCTTGAAATTGAGGCAACTCAAAGAGAAAAAATGCCTAGAAATGAAGGAATCATCTGTAAAGACATCACTGAGCATCTTGATCCAGTCCTGTCAGAAGACTCTGTCTCCAAACTTTCCATTAATGAACTGAGCTTCCCTGGCAGTGCAATGGTCAAGAATCTGCCTGCCAGTGCAGGAAATGTGAGAGACATGGGTTTAATCCCTGGATCAGGAAGATCCCCTGGAGTAGGAAATGGCAACCACTTCAGTATTCTTGCCTGGAAAATTCCATGTACAGAGGAACCAGGTTGGCTACAGTCCATGGTGTCACCAAGAGTTGGACATAACTGAACACACACATGGGAATAATAGTACATTCCTTCTTTAAAGCTATTAATTTTGTATTTTTATTACTTATTAAGCCAGTTTGAATTGATTTCTATCACTTGCAATGAAAGACTACTCATTAATAAGACTATGATATAAAAAGGACCATCATAGTCATATGAAGAAAAGGTCTTGGGCATCCTGGAGGAAGAGACTAAAGATGTTTGAATTGAGCTTTGAAGAATATGTAATATTGCAAAGGGGAAGGATGGTAGGAGAAACCATTTCAGAGAAAAAGAGTAACACAAGCCAGAGAAAGGACATCTCAAGGAATGTGAGAAGTTATTGTGGTAAGGAGTGATGAGAGAAGCGGCTGCAGAGGTGGGCTGGAGCTCGACTGCCAAGGGAGTTATACACTGTGCCGAGACCTTGGACCATGTGAGTCATAGGAGGAATGAGGTCTTAGATGCGGATTACTGACTGTGGTGGCAGGATGGGGAGTGTGCATTGGTGTGTGGAGACCTGTAGGCAGGAAAGCTTATTTGGAGACTATGACAACAGCTCAGGAAAGAAAGAAAGTAGTCACAGCTAAAGTCAGTTAATACATGGCATAGTGCTGTCCTTTCCAAATCTCCTGTGTAAGGCAGACATTGCTAATTGATAACCTCCCTCTTCTCAATTTAGTGTTCTCAGCACAATGTCACAGTCATTCCCAATCATTTATTGATACTGCCATTCAGTGAGAAACCTACATGCTATTCCAGACCATCTGGCAGGCATAGTTGATATGGATGCTATAATGAGATTGGAATTCTCTTGGATTGACTCTTGCTTTACGTTCTTTGGGTTGTATCATAGAACTAGAACTAGAATTCTTCTTCCTTGGCTTGTAAAAGTAAATGGAGGAGTGTTTGTCCAGGAGGAAAAATATTTGGAGTGAATTCTAGCCTTTAAGGGAGGCTCCAACTGCAATTTTTCTTCTGTCAATGCAGATAACAGTTTTGGCCTAGCAACAAAAACAAAGTTGATGGTCTCCATGGGGGCCACAGTCTGTCCCCAGCTACTCTTAATGGGATGTGAAGCATGTGCATTTCCTTGAGGTCACAGCTTTAAATCTGACCTGTGGCCAAAAGAACCACTGTCTGACAGCTCCCTGGCAGCCGCTGTGAAATGAGTTGTGGGTCTCTGGACCATTTCTAGTAGCACAAGTCCACTTGAGCAAAGCCGTTCTGGAGTTACTGTCGGAGAGGGAGTGCTAAACTGAAAGGCCAAGGAATAAATGGAGACAGAGCTGCTCCATCCACTCGTCAAAGAGGTTTTCTCACAGCTGCCTCCAGGCCCATTGGGTTAAAGGCCACAGTGAGAGTATTCACTGGAGAAAGAACCATGCCAGGCAGTGGAGGGGGGCTCTTCTTTCTTTGGCTCAAAGAGATAGGTTCACAAAGCAGAAACCGGAATGGTTTTGTAGTTAAGAGAAGTGGCCTGCCCACCAGGCAGCAGAGAGGATCTGATCCATCAGGTAAGGATCTTTATACTCACATTGTTTACATTCTAATGACAGAAGAGAAAATTGTTCATTTTGACAGAACTAGAGGCCATGTAAGAAGGAATCTGGGTCTTAGGTGCAAAGGTTTGAACATTTGGGAAGCTTCCTTCATTCTGTTTCTTAGGATAAGCTTGTTGTTGCTGCTCAAGTGGACAGGAGAATACACAATTAATTTGAAGAATCCAGTGTCTTTCAATAAATAAAAGTGGGTCCAAAGCAGAGGAATGGTTGGGGATTTCAAAAACACAACAGTATCTGTGTTTTCAGAAATTTAAAGGAAACCTCTATGTAATATTACATATGAAAACAATTACCATTTGTCAAGCAAGAGCAGCAGACCAGCACTCTCTATGTATGACCTCATTTGTTATATTCCTTAGCTGTGAGAAGTACTTATCACTATTTCCTTAATTTTACAAATGAAATAACTGAGAGTTTAAAGAAGTAACATAACTAGGCTACCCTCTTGAAGTGATGAAGGCTGGGTTTACTCAAACATCTCTCTGCTGTTTCACTCTGCTTTATAACCTTGGGATAGAAAATAGCTGGAGTTGGAACAGATATCCCTAACTAGGATGAAATGGAATGATAGAAGTACCTAAAAAGACTTGGTACTAGGCACTCTGCTGAGCACATTACGGGTATTCCCTTAATGAATTCTCCGAATAAGAGTATGCATTGCTATTACTATTACCCCTTCTACAGATGAGTAAATTTAGAGACTCTAGTAACTTTCCAAGGCCTCACAGATAATAAGTGATGGAGCTGGGGTTAAAATTCCCATCCACTTTACTCCAAAGTGTATATTCTGTTTTTTTAAATTGAAGTTTAATTGATTTACAACATTGTGTTAGTTTTTGGTATAAAGCAAAGAGATTTGGTTTTATGCATAAACACACACACTGGTTTTTAAACTTTTTCTTTCCACTATGGTTTATCATAGAATATTGAATATAGTTTTCTGCGCTATACAGTAGGACCTTGTTGTTTATCCATTCTGTATATAATAACTTACATCTGCTAACTCCAACCTCTCAATCCATGGCTCTCCCAACACCCTCCCTTTGGCAAGGTCAAGTCTGTTTTCTGTGTCCACGAGTCTGTTTCAGTTTCTATAATTAGCTTCATTTGTGTCATATTTTAGATTCTATCAGTTCAGTTCAGTCGCTCAGTCATGTCTGACTCTTTGCAACCCCATGGACTGCAGCATGCCAGGCCTCCCTGTCTATCACCAACTCCAGAGCCTACTCAAATTCATGTCCATTTAGTCAGTGATGCCATCCAACCATCTCATCTGTCATCCCCTTCTCTTCTTGCCTTCAATCTTTCCCAGCATCAGGGTCTTTTCCAATGAGTCAACTCTTTACATGAGGTGGCCAAAGTATTGGAGTTTCAGCTTCAAAATCAGTCCTTCCAATGAACACCCAGGACCGATCTCCTTTAGGATGGACTGGTTGGATCTCCTTGCAAGGAGATTCCATGTATATGTATATTCTTTTTTCAGATTCTTTTCCATTATAGTTTATGAGAAAATATTGAATATAGTTCCCTGTGCTGTACAATAGGACTTTGTTTATTTTATATGGAGTATTTTGTATCTCAAAGCACATACTCTTTTTTTTTTTTATTGTTTTTGCCATACAATGACATGATATCACCATGGGTTTACATATGCTTCCCCTCCAGAACCCCCCTCCCTCCTCCCTCCCCTCCGGGAAATCTTGCTGCACCAGCCCCGAGCATCAATCCTGGGCTGGCGATTGATTAGACATATGATAATTAACATGTTTCAATGCCCTTCTCCCATATCCCACCCTTACCCTCATCCACAAAGTCCACGAGTCTATTCTATACATCTGTGTTCCTTTTGCTGTCTCAAAGCACATACTCTTAACTACGGATGCTGATGTGGTACAGAGACATATTAATAAGTACACATGAGATTATCTTAGGGGACATATAAACAAGTACTTTAAAAGTAGTTACTTCTTAATGAAATTAATGCACACAAGACTGCCTTTTCCAGTGGTAGAGATACAGTATTTCTATTTTAAGTGGATTTATTTAAATTAAAAGGTGAGTTGATTTAAATGAAATATGAATAATAAAGTGGTATGTGGAGATGGTAAAAAATGGGCAAGGTGGTTTGTGAAAGACTGAGGTTTGGGGATCACTGCAGTGTGCTAAGCTGGGTTTCAGGGGTGACTGAGCATGCTGTTGGCTGAGGAGTGGGAGATACAGTACAGTGTGGGGCTACCGGTCCTATCACAGGGAGGGGAGTACCTCCCTGGAGTCAAGAGGAGCCCCATTGCCTGGGAGTTCTTGAAAGAAAATGCAGATCTTCCCATTAGCTCTTTGCCTTGGTCAACTGATCGTTTCATCCTGTGGCTGGGTGTCCATGTTTAGTTTATTTTACTTTTTAAATTAGACTCGAATGTCCACAGTCCATTTAAGTCCGTCCTCCTCTAGGAAGTTTTTCTTGGAATCCCTACTGCCTTAACTGTCTGAACCCCCGAACTTGGCCTTCCACAGTATTATTTGGTAATGGAGCTTCCCAGGTAGCTCTGCTGGTAAAGAATCCACCTGCAGTGCAGGAGACCCTGGTTCAATTCCTGGGTCGGAAAATTCCCCTGGAGAAGGGGTAGGCTACCCACTCCAGTATTCTTGGGTTTTCCGAGTGGCTCAGACAGTAAAGGATCCGCCTGCAAGGTGGCAAGCCTGGGTTCGATCCCTGGTTTGGGAAGATACTGGGCTGTTATTATTATGACAAATATATTTCAGATCATGTACAAACTCTGAAACTTGGGTAGTGGCTGTTGATGGGCTGCCTTGGATAGGATTTTTAAGTTTGATTTGGTCTCATTTGTTTATTTTTATTTTCATTTCCACTACTCTAGGAGGTAGGTCAGAGGGGATTTTGAGAATGCGTGTGCGAGATTGGTAGAAAAGGCTACCAGGATGGATTAGTAATGTCTGTCGTGGGGCAGGTTAGGTGAGAAGAAGCAAACATGCCCGAAGTCTGCCATCCCTGATTCTTGATTCTCCAGCTAAATGACAGCTCTCTGAGGAAATGATCCACGACCGCTTCATGCACTGCACTGCTCTCAGCATGTGGCGTGTTCACTAATACCGTTTCTCAACGGTATTAGTTGAAGCCTGAATCTGGAGTTCAGTGAGAATCAGAAGTCACTGTGTTAAATTTCACTATAGGTGGCAGGTGTAGAATCTGCACTTGTGGCGTGAAGGCCAGGCAGCTGCGAGCACGTGTGCCTGCGCTAAGTTGCTTTAGTCATGTCTGCTCATTGTGAGCCCATGGGCAGGAGCCCGCCAGGCTCCTTTGTCCTTGGGATTCTCCAGGCAAGAATACTGGAGTGGGTAGCCAGGCTCTCCTCTAGGCGCTCTTCCTGACTCAGAGATCAAACTCTTATCTCCTGCATTGGCAGGCGGGTTCTTTACCACTAGCGCCATCTGGGGAAAAAAGTGAGCGTTAGTCGCTCACTTGTGTCCGACTCTGCAATCCCATGGACTTCAGTCTTCCAGGCTCCTCTGTCCGTGGAATTCTCTAGGCAAGAATACTGCAGTGGGTAGCCATTCCCGTCTCCAGGGAATCTTCCTGAACCAGGGGTCGAACCAGGTCTCCCACATTGCAGGCAGATTCTTTACCATCTGAGCCACCAGGGAAGCCCAGGGTGCTGCTTATCAGACAGCAACTTCCCTTTCTCTCTCCTTGCACTGAAGACAAGGTTTCAGGATAGGGGTCGGTGGGAAGAGCCAGGGAAAGAATGGATCAGAAAAGGAATGCCTTTAGGCCAAAACAAACTTGCACAGAGACACTGGCAGACAGTTTTTCCTATTTGTGAAGTGAGTCATGGTTAATCATGTTTTCTGTGATCTAACATCTCTCTGGTTTTCTCCATGATTTCATTCTTTCTTTCCAAGAGGAGATGGCCAGCAGGTAAGAATGGTGGTTTTGCTGGTCGTTTGTCCATGAGATTTCATCAGCACGGTAGAATGAAGAACAGCAGCTGCCAGATCTGTTCACAGTGGGATATTGATCTAGACAAATGCCTGCTCCGGACCCAGACATCGCATCATAACTGGGGTAAAAATGATGTGCGCAAGGAATCCTGTATATTCATTTAGTTTAGGCACACTCCCTGAACCAATTGTGAAGGCTCCGCTCATTTCTCTCTTGTCTCTGCTCTCTCTGTTCTCTTTGCTTTCCTGAGATGTTTATTATCCTCAGGGAAGTGCCCTCTTTCCTGAGGAAAATGTTCCTCCCATTAGCATTATTTCCTCCTTTCCAAACTCACCCAACATGCTGGGTCACATTTCTTCAAAGTCTTTGTTTTTAACTTGATGACTATATGCAATTTAGAGTAAGTTATTCTAAGATAGCTCATGCATTTTCCCTTCTCAATGGTGCTTTTAAGGGTAATGCTTTGTTTTTGTTGGTTTGCTCAGTTTTTAAGGAGGGGTAGTCATGTTCCTGGTTGAATATGACTCTCAGGTAGTGTGACACACCAAAAGAGGAAGTACTTTAGGATCTAGAGGCTTCCATTGAATCAGATAGTAAAGCAGCTCTTTCATTTTGAATGCTCTGGCAATGGATCTCAACAAGCAACCCTAGCTGAAGTGGGCTATCAAATGATGAGTAATGATACTTGAGTTGATTTTTTTTCCTATGATTAAAGTCATGCCTATTGTATTGTACAGTTAAGCAGGTCATGCACTGCTACAGAGAACTGAGTATGACTGGGTGCTAAGAAAAGAAAAGACACATAATATATACCATTGAGGTGGTGCTGAAAGGGGCTGTGTCTTTACTGAAACGCATAGAAAAATGACCCTGTGTGCATATGTGAAAGGTGGAGGGAAGGCAATAAGTGGTTTCACTCAAACAACCTGTTGAAAGCCATTATCCCAGAGTATGATGTACAGTACCTTCCTGTACTTCCAGAAACTAGCTTGATGCCTGGCATTAGGAAGGCACTTAAGTGGCTTTGTAATCTAAGGAGTAAGACTGAGGTTACTTTCTGCTAGTTACATGCACAGATCCACCTATATGATAATATTTTTTTTTAAACTGCATTCCTTTTTTAAATATTTTTTGACTGTGCTGGGTCTTTGTTGCTGTGAGGGATTTTCTTTAGTTGTGGAGAGTAGGGGTTACTCTCTAGTTGCTGTGTGCAGGCTTCTCATTGTGGTGGCTTCTTTAGTTGCCCAGCACGGTTAGATATATATATATATATATATATATATATATATATATATACACACACACACACACACACACACATACATATATATATATATATATTCACTCTTTTCTAGATTCTATTCCCATATAAATCATTATAGAATATTGAGTAGAGTTCCCTGTGCTATATAGTAGGTTCTAATTACCTATTTTATATAGTGTTATGCAGTAATCTTGAATGTTTGGTAATCCTGCATTTTCTTCAAAAAGCATATGCTTAAAAAAACAATTTTTGGTCCAATTGAGCATACTTACTTCTAAGTCTAGAGGTGAAATAGTTACTAATCTACAAATACTATTATGTTGTTAAGGTCATTGTAGTGAAAGTTTTAGCTGCTCAGTTGTGTCTGACTCTTTGTGAGCCTGTTGACTATAGCTCACCAGGCTCCTCTGTTCATGGAATTCTCTAGGCAATACTACTGGAGTAGGTAGCCATGCTCTTCTCCAGGGAATCTTCCTGACCCCAGAGATCAAACCCAGGTTTCCTGCATTTCAGGCAGATTCTTTACCATCTGAGCCACCCGAGAAGACCATTTAGATCATTACACATATGTAAGTCAGGAGGTAACATTAATTTAGAAGTACTTATTTTTTTTCCCACCTTTAAATTTGTTGAGACTATTTTATTCAAACTCTTCAGATGCATTTTTGATATTACTGTCTTTGGCATTGCTCCTTCTTCTCCTACTCTTATACCTTCTGATGACTCACATCATTCAAAGGAAACTTAGGCTGTTACAAGCCCAGAGGTATTTCACAGTCAGCAGTATAACACTAAATTATGTAGAATCCCTTTGTCATCAATCAGTGTAATGCTAGTTCTGGAATCCATTAACTCTTTATTTCAAGACTCCTTTTGATGGTTTAGAAAGCACTGCTGTTAGTGCTGGAGACTTCAAGGGAGCATCATTTTTTCTTGGTCTTCCCCATCAGTCATAGAATCTAACCAGAAATTTTCTTGTTGGATTCACTCTGGGGCTCTCTTCTGTCTGGAGAATTAGGAGGAGGGGCTGGGAGCTGGTGTAGGAAGATCAGACAGGGAAGCAAACTGGGGGGGCACAGTCCAGCTTTGGGCTGGGTTGTTTAGACTTTGGGGCACAGAGCTAGAAGATGTGGTGGAGATGATGGAATTCAACACTCTCACAATTTAGAAAAGGAACACATTTGGGGAGGTTTGCGTCCCAGAATTTTTTTTTTTTTTTAAATTTTCTTCAAAGCTCATACTCTTAACATGGTTCTCTGTCCTCCAGAGAAATCTGTGTGATTCTTGGTCTTGCTTGTTATTAACTATGAACCCTTAGGCTAGAGACTTAGCTTCTGTGAACCCAAGCTTTATTATCTTCAAAATGGGGTAATAATCCCCATGGTGATTTTGTGAGCAGAGATGAAATTAATATATGGAAAGTGCTCATCAGTATTTCTGACACAGTAGTTCAACAGACAGTAGCTCCACCTCCTACTACCACTAGAGTTATTATTTTTAGATTGTTTTCTATGTATAAAGTGCACTCCTGCTCCCCTTTTCCAATCCCTTCCCACTAGGGAAAGCCTTGAATATACAGTGGTTAGGACTTCCTAACCATGCTTCCATTGCAGGGTTGAACCCTGATTGAGGAACTAAGATCCCGATGCCATGTGTTTGGCCAAAAAAAAAAAAAAAAAGCAATTTCTTCCCACATGGATCCACTATACTTTGATAATAAACATATAATGAAAATAAAAAGAAAAAATATTCATTTACAGTGTTAAATGAAATTATTTTCCATTATTCACAACAGCTCACTTTTGTTTACCAGAACTCTTGTTGATTCTTTATGACTGAGATCAAGTGATACCTTTTTTAGGAAGCTGCCCTGTTCATGCCAAGCTGAGGTAGTGATGCTCTGAGGGTAAGAACATGGTGAGATGGTGTGTGTGTGTGTGTTAATTCAAACGCAGAACATAGCAAAAAATATCATCCAAATACTGACAAACACTTGACAGTTTGACTTGAAACAGAAGAAAAGGGGGCATTTTCTTTCCTGCAGTGCGGTAGCAAGACATCTCAAAGCCCAAATTCTTTTATCTTCCTTGTTTGAGCAAATGAGCCCAGCTCCTGACAGAAGCACTAAATTATTATAGATATTGGTAAAAGCTGGTTGTTGGCGCTCCAATCAGCAGTGTCTTACTGCTCTCACTCAGGATGTGTAGTTGATAGAGATGCTGGCAGAGGCCCGGAGACATCAGCGTGACATTATCCAAAAATACGGCAACTATTATTTTCTTGTCCCAGCTGAAAAGCATAATTTAAAAACACCTTCTTATTTTCCTTTGAATTGCTCTGCCTGGAAAAATCGATAGTGCGCTTCCATGAGGCTGGGTTTTCAGAGGCCACTCTCTGAAGTCTGTGTGTCTCCACCCAAAGGTTAAGTGCCAGTGGCTGGAGCAGCAGTTTAAATGAGGGACGCAGGAGGCTGGCTGGTGGTTTCCTTTCTTGCCATGCCCTCAAGCCCCCTCATTCTGAGCTGGGGGAGTCCTTTTCTTCTTGACTCCTGCCGGACTTCAGTGATGAGTGCTCAGACTTTCTAGTGTGAGGTCTGTGCCTGCTTCTGAAGACCAGCTTAACTAACATTTGCTGTGTGTGTGTGCTTAGTTGCTCAGTCACATCTGACTCTTTGTGCCCCCATTGACTGTAGCCCACCAGGTTCCTCTGTCCATGGGATTCTCCAAGCAAGAATACTGGAGTGGGTTGCCACTTGCTCCTCCAGAGGATCTTCCTGACTCAGGGATTGAACCCATATCTCCTGCATTGGCAGGTGGATTCTTTAGCACTGAGCCACCTGGGAAGCCCTTGAATGCTTACTATGTGCAAAGCATTGGGATAATTTCTGTTGACTCTGCCTTAGAACAAAATTATAGTCTAGCAGGGTGAGAAAAGTGCATGCATAAGGTATAAGGAGGTGAAACAGGAACAAGGAGGTTTCTTTCGTTCTTTATTCTTGGCTTATCCTGGTATGTATGTAAGCATGTATGTACATATGTATTTACATTGGATAAGCGTGACACATGTACCTATAAATTTGAGATGTACATTGTGTTCCTTGGATACATTTATATATGGTGATGCCGTTGCTGTTGTAATGGTATTTATCACATTACATACTTCTAGTACAATATTACTGTCTGTGTTCAATGAACTGTGTAAGGAGGTTTCTCACTGTGAACTGAGGCTGAACAGAATCAGATGTAAAGGTCCAGATGGAAACCATGACTTGACGGTGCTGGGCTTAATCTTCTCTGCCCTGTTGGTGACTGCTCCCTGCGATCCCAGGAGTAGCAGTCCATCATTGCCAGCTGGGAAGTGAAGTGTGTACAGGCTCCATCTCAGTCTGTGCCATGACCCTCGCACTTCCTGTGTGATCTGGCCTCTCCTGACTGCAGCCTCAGCTCATGTTGGCCTCCACTTTTCCTCCATGAACACAGACACAGTTCAAAAGGCTGAGAGCTCTTGTTGGCCCAAGTCCTAGTGTGTCTGCCTCTAACTTTCTCCCTTTCTGTTCTCAGTTTACACACCATATCTGCGTGGAGGCTTTTCTGTAATACTCTACCAAAGAACTCTCCCAGTTTTTCTTTCTCCCACTACCCTCTTCTATTTCCTTTTTAGCATTTAACCTATAACTGTCTTGCTTCTTTATTGCTTTACATGTTCTGCCCTCACTCCCATGAAAATGTAAGCCCCTGCTGTGTGGGGCTGGGTACTAATTCTAGGAGGAGTCCAGGGCTGGGACTGAGTGGGTTACTCAGCCACCCTTGACCACCATGTCTGTCTGCCCATGGTTTTGCTTTCACTCTTCTTCCTCTGACATCTTTTCTTGACAGTCCTAACACTTGTCCCTTTGACTTCTTAATGGAAAAGAAGCTGTTTTTAGAGCACGTGCTCAGGACTGTCCTGTTTCCTTCCTTAGCTTAGAATCTTAGCAGGGGCGTTTTTTCATTCATTGTCGCCTCAGTTGCTAGCACATTGCCCCACGCACAACAGCCACTCAAAAAATGTCACTTGAATTGTCTGCCACATACCGGCTGTGTGACTTTGGCATGTTATATGACTTCTTCAGGCATTAGTTTATCAACCCTATGGGGGCTTCCTGGGGAGCTCAAATGGTAAAGAATCTGCCTGCAATTCAGGAGACCAGGGTTTGATCCCTGGGTTGGGAGGATCCCCCAGAGAAGGAAATGGCAACCCATTCCAGTATTCTTGCCTAGAGAATCCCTATTGACAGAGGAGCCTGATGGGCTACAGTCCATGGGGTTGCAAAGAGTTGGATAGGACTGAGTGACTAACACTTTCACTTTCTGTCATGGAAAGGAAAGGGGAAATGATGGCACCTCAGTTACCCAGCAAAGGCAGAAAGATAAAGAGTGCAAAGTGCTTAACATACCATGGATGGCAGAATGGAAACATCACAAGTGAAAGGGGACCCTGTGAGCCTCAGTCTCTCTTTTGGAGAAGTAACCTTAGATGCTCTGCCCCTGAGGCACAGTCAACATTCAGGGAGTCCAGAGTTTGTGCCTGATGCATCTGTCAGCACTCAAGAGCTCTCTTCACTTTCAGCTAATGTATCCTTGATGAGGCCAGAGTGTAGAATAACCCAGTAATTTCCTGGTGTGAGTTTGTCCTTTTATATTTGAAACCTTTCTTTTTCTACACTGATTCCCTATTTTCATAAAATTCACAACTGGATCCATTTTAAGGGAAAGGACAGCATAGTTATGTGTCAGAATCCTCCAGCTAACACCACATCCTTGCTTGTGATAGCTTACCATTAACGATGTTGGATTCGTGATCTCCAAAGAAGACTTGGCTTCAGGAACAGGGACCAGGCTTGATCACTTAAGAGCTTTTGTATAGCAGAGTTTTATTAAAGTATAAAAAGGGACAGAGAAATCTTCTGACATAGATATTAGAAAATGGATGGAGAGTGTCCCTTTCCCTAATCTTAGCAA
Source organism: Antilocapra americana (assembly GCA_007570785.1). Classification (NCBI taxonomy): domain Eukaryota; kingdom Metazoa; phylum Chordata; class Mammalia; order Artiodactyla; family Antilocapridae; genus Antilocapra; species Antilocapra americana. The sequence continues at coordinate 7,164,393 of ML661893.1, forward strand.
GGGAGCAACATACTTCTTCAATTGGTTATTACAGTAAATCAAAAGAATGTCTCAAGGTTGTAAAGATCTTACCAGACCCACTTCCACAATTTACATTTTAAGATAGCAGGATTAGTCAGAAGGTTTTCAAGAGGGAGAAACTGTCCTTAAGCAGGATACATTGTTGTTATATAATCCTTAGTACAGAGTTTAAGCTGAGTTGTTCTGTTGTGTAATCATCAGCTTTGGGTTTAAAGAAAAAAAATGTTTTATATGACTAAGACTAAGGAATGTAGAAAAAAAGTTTGTCCTTTTCTCCTCCTTGAGAACTCCAGACCCCTATCTCCTCTTTGAGAGCCCTTGGGGACCCCGGACTTCTTATCAACGTACCTAGAAATTGACTCTCTCACTTGCATGCTTGAACTTCAGTAGGATAGACAACTATAATTGTCATGTATTAGACTTCTTTCCTTAAAGCAATAACCTTTGAATAGCAAGAGGAATGATAAATAATCTCATTTCTACAAGTTATGATTAAATTAGTATTTGTTGAATACTTACCAAGGGCCATGGACTGAAGTTGAAGCTGAAACTCCAATACTTTGGCTACCTGATGCAAAGAACTGACTCACTGGAAAAGACCCTAATGCTGAGAAAGATGGAAGGTGGGAGGAGAAAGGGACGACAGAGGATGAGATGATTGGATGGACTTGATGGACATGAGTTTGAGTAAACTCCCAGAGTTTGTGATGGACAGGAAGGCCTAGTGTGCTGAAGTCCAAGGGGTCGCAAAGAGTCAGCTATGGCTGAGCGACTGAACTGAATCGAACTGAACTACCATGGGCCAGGCACTGTACTAGGTACTTTTGTCTATTTGTTCTAATTAATACCCAAATAAACCTGTGAGGTAGTTAAGGTAGTACTCTTATCCCTGTATTATATACAAGGAGACTAAGAACAGAGACTTTATGTTGTTTTCTTGGGGTGTCAAAGAAAGTGAGTTAAAGCCAAGGCAGGGTAGATTTAAAGCTCTGTACTTTTTCCTGTGAAAACCTTCTGTGTTAACATAAATATTACATTTCTTTCTGTTTGCCTATTGTTACATCATGTGGCTGAATGAATTTTAACCAAATTCAACAAATATGTTTGGGTATACGAAGAAATAAATGTAGGCTATCTGACAAGCTCAAAATTCATCTTAGAAGTATTCTGTTTCTGATAATGCCAGATTATGCTACTTATGACTAAAACTCTGCATGAGGACAATTAAAAAAGCTGGATAGTATATTAAAAAATTATAGCTGAAGGCATCAGGGAGCCACCAAGAAAGTGAAGATTTGAAGGACAAAGAGAGAAGAGAATCACTTAGTGGTGATCATAACATTCAGTGCTATTTCTCTCCTTTTGGGTGATTGCTGATTTCAAAAGCAGTGGCTGAAAAGTGAAGTTGAATGTTGTGTTCGGAATACTAATCATTCAGATCTTGCCAAGGAAGAAAGTCCCCAGTAAAATCATAAGGTTTCAGTAAGGATCTTAGGAATAAGTGAATTGGAAATAGATCAGCTCTCATGGTAACTCAAGCCCAACTTTGAATTATCTCACTTTGTGATTAGATCAGTGTTATTTGGGACACCGTTAGGAAGACAGCCATCATTCAGTCTCAGATATCTGTTTTTTCAGTAGTAGAAGTGGGATTTGACCAAAACAACAGTAAGCAAACAAGCAAGAGATGAAAACAGATAATGTAAACCATTCCCTAGGAGATCTAAATGTTATAGCTAAAACAATTACAATTAATATGTTCAAGGAAGTAGGACAAGATGGAAAATTTTGAAAACTATTACAAAAGAGAATCTAATAGCAAATTTGGAACCAAAAGATACAATAACTGAAATGAAGAATTAAAGGTTAAACTGCAGGTTAGATACTGCTGATGAGAGAATTTATGAACTGGAGGGTAAGAGAAAGAAAATATCCAGACTTAACCACGAAGAAAGAAAAGGATGAAAAATACACAAGGGTGTAGGAGACAAATGAAATGTGGTAAAATATATATATAAAAAATGTAATGGGCACCACCAGAAAAAAAGGAACTGATGTTGCACAAGTAGTATTTGAAGATACAATGATCAATCAAGTATTTTTCTAAATTGTCAAAAATTCTGAAGTTATTGATTCAAGTAATTGATGGATAGCTATAATAAACTCTAGGCAGGGGTATAGAAAGAAGACTGTACCTAGAATTAACATAATAAAATTAAGGTGAGCCAAGGACCAAGTGAAAATATTAAAAGCAGAAAGAAAAGATTGCCTTCAAAGAATCAACAATAAAATTGACAACTGACTCTTTAGTGAAAACAATGGAAAGTCTCAATTGTAGTCATCTTCCCTTCCTGAAGACAATCATTATCTTGAAGAATTTTCATGACTACGAAAAAGCTTTTACCATATATGCATGGGTCTACTACAAATATAGTATTGTTTGAATACTTACAAACATTATTTAGTGTTTAACTCTTTAAATGACATTTCAGTACACTTTTTAAAGCCCCAAGTTATATTTTGGGATGCATTTGTGTTGATACATAAAGTACTAGGTCATTCTTGAACACATCTTATTAACATATGTACAAGAGTCTCAGGATACACCTGTAAGTGGACTTACTAAACTAACACATATACACATCTTCTTTACCACATCTTCTTTGAAAACAACATATACACATTTTTAACTTTACTAGTTTCACCCAATTACTTACCAAAGTAGGAAGTGAAACAATTTCTAGTTCCCCTTGTAGTATATGACAGTCCCCTTTTCTCTGCATGAGAACCAATATTTGGTATTATCAAACTTATTCCTTTGCTAGATACGTGTTTTGCCAATATCTTCTCCCAGATTGTGGCCTACATTTTAAGTTACTTATGGTGTCTTTTTGTCAGAAAAACTATTATATTTTAGAAAGTCAAATTTAGCTTTTTCCTGTGGCTTGTACTTTATATACATTGCTTAAGCAAACCTTTCCTAACTCAATATTCTATATTTTCTCAAGTTTCAAGCCCTTTGTATATAGGGCTCTAACACAGGAGGTAGTAGCATAAAATAATATAAAATCTTATTTTATTTTGCAATATTGATATCCACTATATTGAATAAGTCATCTTTCTTTCTTGAATAGTAATACTAAGTATCATGTCACCATCTATCTATCATCAATCAATCTTCTATTTAAGTATTCCTGGATTCTAGTCTATTGATTTGAGAAGGAAATGGCAACTCACTCCAGTATTCTTGCCTAGAGGAGCCTGGTGGGCTGCTGTCCATAGGGTCACATAGAGTCAGACACGACTGAAGCGACTTAGCATGCATGCATTGGAGAAGGAAATGGCAACCCACTCCAGTGTTCTTGCCTGGAGAATCCCAGGGACAGAGAAGCCTGGTGGGCTGCCGTCTATGGGGTCACACAGAGTCGGACACGACTGAAGTGACTTAGCAGCAGCGGTAGCAGTCTATTGATTGTTTTCCATGTACCAGTATCACACTGTCTTAATTACTGTAACTTTGTTATCTGGGGGATGAATCCTTTAACTTGCTCTTGAAAGTTGTCTTGAATACTCCTGGCTTTGCCTTTTCCAAGTGAATTTTTGATTCCTCTTGAAAAATACAGTTCTCTTTGTTTTTTGATTTCTGTTTTTTGATAGATACTGATTCCAAGAAATATTTGCATGCTATTAAAAAGTGTGCCTGCAATGATAAATGCCAATAAGCACAGACCTTAAAGTTGGATACAATAAAAGTTGGTGGAGACTGTGCAAAATTGGAGAGCACATGCCCTGTCCAAAGGGGGAAGGTTCTCTTCAGCTTCAACTGACTTTGTCACCTGGGAGTATAGACTCAGTGCCAAAAAGAAAGGAAATTTAAGAGAATCTAAAAAGCTGACTTTTTTCTTGCAATATGGAATTTTAAAATATTGGTTCAATTTTTTTATAAACTGTTGTATGAGCTGAAGAAGATATCTCTGAGGGCAAATCCCAGTCACTTTCCTGACATCAGATTTGAATAGTTTTCAGATCACTTTAAACAGGAAAAACGAGTATAGAAAATTAAAATTTGAGGTGAGGAATCTTGGAACCATGATGAGGCATTAGGTACTATATTTGTAACCTCAGTGAATCTAGGGTATGGTCCCATGATTCCAAAACAGTTATTATAATGACAAATCTATTGGCTCTGAATGCTTGAGATAATTCTCAAGGAATTCAGCATGGGATATTTTAACAAGATGGCAGAAGCAATGCATTCTACCTATGCTCATAGCATTATAACCGACTCCAACTTTGCACTTCTCCCTGTGATTTTTAAGATGGATTTTGTTTTCTTAAAAACTGATTTTGTGGTAATTAACTCACTCTTTTCCATATCCCTACAATATTCCATGTACAATGTTTATATTTCTAAGATTGTATCCCAGCAGTGTAATATGACACAAAGTTTTCTTCTTAGAATTTTATGTAGGAGATACTAGTTTTCCCTCTAACAGGTACAGTTTCAAACCTGTTATGTAGAGACCTTTGTAAGTAGTCTTTCAAAGCCAGAGTTACATGTTTTTGGAAAGACCAATCTATTTCCTAATCATTTTATTGTTCATTTGATGACTGATTCTCTTGAAGAATATAGATTCTTAGGACTAAAGCACCACTTAATCCAGTTCTAAACCATTATCTAATATACAACATATTATCTTAGCCTGGCTTAAATTGGCTTCAACTCAGCCTGGCCTGGACTCATGTGCCAAGAATTAACAGGTATTGAAAAATGGCTACATTTATTTTCATCACAGAAAAAAACAAAACAAAACAAAATCAAAATAGGACAACAGATGAAGGCTTTTCTCTTCTCTGATTCCTAGGTACTAAAAAGGATTTATGCATTTACAAGCTTTATTTATATGTTCATTCATTCATTCACAGACCTCCCATTTTGCTGCAGACAGTCTGAAGGAAAATGCATAAAAGGAATAAAACGAAACACGTTGCATTGACTCAAGTCAATGGTATCTCCATTCAGTCACTAAATACTTAATTCAAGGCTCTGGGAATAAGTGACATCCCCAACAAGTATAATTCATGCTCTCCTAGAGTTTACATTATAGATCAAGGGTAGTGGACTGCCAGTAAACAAACAAACCAACCAATAAATAAGATCTTTTTAGGTAGTGTTAAGTACTCAGAAGAAAATTCGATGAAAGAATGGGGTACAGAGAGTGTGTGTGTGTATGCGATAGGATAAGGAAGACTATGACATTTTTGGATAAAAGCTGCTTTGAATATGCCATGGTAGTGTATGCCATCATCGTGTACATAAAGCACAAGTGCTGGAGTATTGCCTAGTGCCCATTTTGTGGTGAACACAACATGGAACAGCTTGAGTCAAGTATCTTGTAGGTTTTCTAATAATATTGCTGTAGTCTCCTAATCATCTAGTAGCAGCAGTAATAATATTAATAGTCAGAACAATGCTAGAAATGGCAATATGGCTATTGTGAAGTACATTACCAGTGCTTTCATATCTGTACCAGGAAAGTAATGTTGAGACTTTGAAAGAGTCACTTTTCTCCTCCTTATCTGTTCTAAGAGGCCATTGGAACAGATGATGTCTGTGGTTCCTTCCACTCTTTTTTCAGAAAAGAGGAGCAATAAATCCTCCGAAGTCCTATGTGTCATCCCTTTCTTATATTGGGTTTCCTTCTAATTGGTTATTCATTATTCATCTCATCTTCATCAAGTTTTCTTCTAATAGGTAAGTGTGTGAATCAGTTCTGAGAAGTGCTTTCTCTGGTAGAGAGACATCCCATTTCTGGACAGGTCCTTGAAACTTTGCCAAAGAGCTAACACAGTATTGGAAATGTATAGACAACACAAGTTGAAATGAGGAAGTTAGGTTTCAGAGTCTGAGAGGCTTGGGTGTGAGTCCTGGTTCCACCGTTTGTCAGGTGTGAGTCACTGGACAAATAGCATGACCTTTTTGAGATGTCATTTGCTTATTTGTAAGATGCTGGCAATGGTAGGAGCTACTACATTGGGTTTTTATAAGGTTTATATGTAAAATGTCTGTTTTGTAGTTCCCAGTAAGTGTTAGTTGCTATTACTATCATTATTTCAGTGTATCTGAAGACCTTCAGTGTGTCCAAAAACTGACTATCTTTTCATGATCACTTTTTGATCTGAATCACATGTGAAATAATTCAACCTGGAAGAGTCTTTGGATCTAACCTTCAGATTAGTGACCTTTGTTCAGACCCCATAAATAATGGAGACTTTTTTTTTCTGCTTAATTATCTCCTACTTTGAGCAGTTCACTTCCTCCTTCCATTAATAGAATAGTTTGGATGAGAAGATAGTATTTAAAAATAGTGGAAATAACTTGAAAAGGGAAAATGAGTGATTATCTCATCTCCAAAGGAATTATTCACATTAAAAAATATAGTAATTCAATAATATTTCTCCAAAGGCTATAGCTTGATCGTAAGGTTAATTCTTGAAGGATATACATATTCAAAGTTTGGAAATCTTTGCCCTCTAAAGAACTCCTGGGCAATTTTCTGTTTAAGCTGTGAAACTCTGAATGAATATTTCCATTCCCTTTAGATATGAATCTACCTCTGCTGGTGGATAGAAACAGCTGTCTAATGGCTGTCTAGCAACATTGCTCAGTGGCTGAAGACAGGCTAGGCGATGGTTTCACCCAGTGGTACAACCAAGGTCAATTAGAAAAACAATATAATTACACAAGTTGGAAATAAGTCAGGATTTGGGACAAACACCCAGATGCTTGGAAAAGTAGCTTTGGGATTTGAATGCTCCTGGAGTGAAAAAGTTATTTGTTGGTGTGCCTCGGGGCTCTCTTTGTTTTGCTCTGAGTACTTACGCAGAAAGAGAGAAATTCTGATAGTGCTCTTTAGGTGCTGAGGTTGGGTGATGCTGGTTGTTGGTGTAAGTTATGAACAGAGATAGATGACATTGGAAGCATTGTATAAAAAGTGATCAGCAGTGTAGGCTATGGAGTTAGACCTGGGTTTGATTTCTGCGTCTCTACTTCTTAGCTGGGTACCTTAGGCAATATTAACTACTCAGTGTCAGTAGTTTTCATTTCTACATTGGGTGCAATAACACTTGAATAGAGTTGTATGGATTTAATAAGATAATAAAAAGTATTTAGCACAGTGCTGGAAAAATAGCAGAATATGACAAAAATGCTAAGCCCACTCCTTAACTGCTGTCATGAGTCCTGATATGGCTCTCCTTCCCAGTCCTTGAAATTCCCTTGCCAAGAGTTCACACTCATGGTTTAGCTGCCACATGTGGAGGGCAGGGTGTTTGTTTTACCTCTTGTATGTGGATTTAGACATGTGTAAACTGGATGCTGGATTTTTGACCAGGTGGAAACTAATGTTGCCCACTTAATGGGTATCACTGATGGACATATGTGTAGATGGAGCAAATCTTCCCTAATAGATGATTGATTGCATGAGGCCTGCAAGCCAGAGTAGATATGACCCTGACTCCAGAAGAAGTTTTGTGAAACTTTGTAGGCTTGGTTTGTCACAAGCACAATATGACCCCATGGAAAAAAGTAATACCAGGCTTCACTATGGAGGCTTATCCTGTTGAGATGATGTGAACTTTTAGTCATACGGTACATTGAGAGTGAAAATACAGTATTAGTGGAAAAAGGTCAGATATTGGACCCAGAAGGGCTTCCCAGGTGGCATTAGTGGTAAAGAACCAGTCTGGCAATGTAGGAGATATAAGAGATGCTGGTTCGATCCCTACATCAGGAAGATCCCCTCAAGAAGGAAATGGCAACCCATTACAGTATTCGTGCCTGGAAAATTCCATGGACAGAGGAGCCTGGAGGGCTACAGTCCATGGTGTCGCAAAGAGTTTAACATGACTGAAGCAGCTTAGCACAGGGCCCAAACAGATGGGAGCTCAGATCTTGGATCTGCCATTTACTATGTAATCTCTGTCAGTTTATGTGAATTAATTTTAAGTTTCCTCATCTGTAAGGTAGGAATACTAACCTACCATGCAAGTTTGAGTAGATTACAAAGAATGAATATAAAGCATTTCTTGGTGTATGGTATGCAGTTAATATCTAGTAGATATTACATTATTATTATTGCTTTTATACCCTTTGTGCTGTGCTTAGTCACTCAGTCCTGTCTGACTCCTTGTGACCCCATGGACTGTAGCCCCCAGGCTCCTCTGTCCATGGGGATTCTCCAGGCAAGGACACTGGAGTGGGTTACTGTTTCTTCCTCCAGGGAATCTTCCCAAACCAGGGATCAAACCCAGGTCTCCCACATTGCAGGTGGATTCTTTACCAACTGGAGCCACCAGGGAAGTCACCATTATATCCTTTAATTCTTTTAAACAATTTTTATTGGTGTATAGTTACTTTATAGTGTTGTATTAATTGCTGCTGTACAGCAAAGTGAAACAGCTATATGTGTGTATGTGTGTATATATATATATATATATATATATATATATATATACACATACATATAAACCCTCTTTTTTGGATTTCCTTCCCATTTATATACCCTTTAATTCTAAAACCACATTGAACCACACAGTCATCTTACATAAAGGTATTACGTATTACATAATATTATAAATATTTATTGAGAACCATTTGTGCCTCTGTGATGACTAAAACATTGTTACTATCCTTGAGGAATTTGTATTTCTCAAGGATAAGTTGAAAAGAGACAGACACACAAACACCCAAGACAAAAACTCCAAAGTACTAAGCAGGAGGCAAAAGGAGGAACCAGAATCTAATCCTGTGTTGAGAAAATCAAATAAGTTTACGGAGGAAATGTCTTGATAGTAGGATTATGGTGAGAGGGACAGTGTGAACAAAGACTCAGAGGTAGGACTGTGTGGGGTGTGGGTGGGATGTAATGGATGGTTTAGTCTGCAGAGATACTGTAGAAGAGGTTGGGAAACTGGCTTGAGGTTTGAGCCTGAAGGGCTTTGAATATGCAAGTACAATTTTTGCAAAAATGTCTTTGAAAAGAATAACTTCATTCACTTGTTCCTTTCTTCTTTCAGCACCATTAAAAAAAAAACACCTACTCTCTGCTAGATACTATTATGAAGGTAAAGCTGTGAACTGAATAAAGGCAACTTCACTTGTGTGTGTGTGTGTGTGTGTGTGTGTGTGTGCCACGAATAAGTGATTCCATTAGGGTGTGCCGAGTGCTTCCATAGCCAGGGAGGAGGCGTAGCATGTTGCAAATTTGTCCTAGCTCATGATAAAGGAATCAGGAGGCGCTTTTCAGGGGAAGACATTCTAAGCTGAGATCCAAGGGAATAAATCAGAGTTAATAAGGTGAGGGAGGTAGAGGAAGAACATTCTGAGCAGAAGAAATGGCATCTTTTATAATGCAGAGGTGAGACAGATCGTAAGTGGGTCTCACGAACTTCATATTAGTTCAAAATTGGTGCGAGATGGTAGAGTTTGCAGGTATGTGGGAATCATAGAATCTTTGCAAATCATGCTGAAAAGTCTGGGTTTTACCTAAAGGCCCCAGAATAATTTTGAGCAATGTTTTCCTTGTGTGTGCAGAGGAAGAGTGTGCACTTGACCTGACGACAGTATGTATTTTAGAAAGATAACCCTCAGCTGATTGAAGAATAGGAATTGGAGGAAGGAAGACTGGAAGCGAGAAGACCGACTTTGAGGTTCTGGAAGTCACCCAGCCAAATGTCTGTGTACCTTTCCCCAAATTCACCTGAATATGAGAGAAAGGAAGGCAACACATTTCCCTGGATCCACATCCTCACTCTGCTGATGTGCACAATGTAGTTGATTACATGGGGGGCGGGTCTCATGGTTTTTATAATATTAGGCAATATTTCTAGCAATTGTTGAGAGGAACTGAGCCATCTGTGCTCTGCCAGGAAAGGCATCCTATCTTCTGCTATGGGGACGTTGGGAACGTGGCCTTTCCATATTAGGGCATTGTTTCCTGGCAATCAGAAACCATCTCACAGAAGTATTGTAGAAGTGGTTGCATCACCCTCTAAGAGACCCCTATTTGTCTATGAGAGCGACAAGCAGGAAAAAACAGCCCACTTACTCTGATGACACCCAAAACCAGCAGCATCTATTCTACAGAGATACAAGTAGGGTGGCTGATTGGACAGTGATTGAGTGCACTTGTGAACCTTTTTTCTCCTAGGAAATCAGAATAGCAAACATAGTACTAAAGTATGTTGATGCAAAACTTTCCAAATCAGAGACTGTCTGATCCCCTTGTCAGATGGATCAGTCTCATAGAGTTGTGAGAGATGATCAGAGCTGCTTTTCTTGATCTGGTAGATGTGTACTTTATCTTCTCTGTTGCTGGCTGTTTGCTTCTGCTGTTGCTGAAGAGAGAGGGAGGGGAAAATGTGAATCATGGTTTGCTATTCATGCTAAGACTGACTCAGATATAAGACCTGGGAGCAGGCATGAAGCACGTTGGATCTGAAAATCAGTTACTAGCTTGTATGTGACTTGATTCTAGAACCCATTTCATTACTATATTAAGTCTTTCTTATTGCTACAGAACAAATGAGCACAAACTTAATTACTTAAAAGAACATAAATTTAGGGAATTCCTTGGTGGTCCAATGGTTATGTGCTTTCATTGCCGAGTATGTGGGTTCTATCCCTGGTCAGGGAACTAAGATCCTGCAAGCCTTGTGGCATAGCCAAAAAAAGATAAAGAACAGAAACATTATCTCAAAGTATCTGTGAGTTAGGAATTCAGCATGCTTTAACTGTTCCTCTGCTCAGGATTTCACAATGCTGAAAGCAAGGTCTTGGTCAGCTGTGTTCTCATCTGGAGGATCAACTAGGGAAAAATTTGATTGCAAACTCCTTCAGGTTGTTGACAGAGTTAATTTTTTTGCAGATACACGGCTGAGGCCTCTTCTTTATGGCTGCCAAGTGAGGGTTGATCTCAGCTTCTAAAGGCCACCCATCATACTATGCCACATGGCCTTCCCTTCTGTGCCATGAGTTGGCCACTACATGGCCAGGAGCTGAATGTGTCTCTTTGAATTTCTCACTCTTTTTTTATGGGCTCACCTGATTAAGTCATGCCCACCCAGGATAACCTCTCTTCTGCTTAACTTAAAGTCAACGGATTAGGGATCTTAACTCTATCTGAAAAATATCTTCTGCTATATAACATAACATAACCATGGATTGATACCCTATCATATTCGCAAGTTGGACTTGTATTCAAGGGGAGGGGATTGTTCAGGATGTGTATACCAGGAAGTGGGAATCTTGGGGTTATCTTAGCATTTTGCCACGACTACCTACCAGCTTTTATTCATAGACAGACCCCCAAAACCTATGGAGAATGTTCTATATTTTGCAAACAGGTGTATTCTCAGTCTATCCCTGATCAGGTTGACTCTCAGGTGATATGATATTTGTGATTGGTAAATTAAGTGCTGTGTGTACCTGAAAGACTGTATACCCTTGGAGCCAAGGAGACTTCTGGGTGTGAGTTTTTTTCCTAGAGGTCACCATTTAAAAGTAATAACATGTTTTAAAAATTACCACCGTTTTATCACCATACATTTAAATGGTTTATAATTTTTTTATTAATAGGGTCAAGGAGCGCAATTTCAAGGTTTATTTGTCTTTGATAGATATTGCAAAATTAGGGTTTAAGAAGGGTGTCAGTGGTGACCATTTCTAAGCGTTCACAGTTCACCTTGTATAAGAGAAAGTTTCAGGGGTCTGGGACTGTGTTTACTCAAGGGTGAGAGAGAGTGGCCTCTGTGAATGGGATGAGGCAGAACATGGGATTCAGCTCCTACCATTAAACAACTCTCCAAAGACCTAACGTCTCAATTCTCGCTTTGTTAAATGTTTGTTTTATTTTTTAGTTGCTAAGTCATGTCTGACCCTTTGCAGTGGCTTCTAATTTCTTTTACTTTGGCATTCCCCTTATTATTGATTAAATGTTATTTTAAAACAGTGCAATGAGTTAATTAGCTCTGAACACATCTAGGGATAAGAGTGGCTTTTCAGAGTGACTTTCTTGTTTGCAGCCATGGTCACTGTAGAGTCAAGGGCATAGATTTCCGTTTTTTCAAAATTTAAGTATAGTTGATAGATAATATTATGTAAGTTAGAGGTGTACAATGTACACTTTAAAATTTTGAAAGTTATATTCCATTTATAGTTATGAAATATTGTCTTTATTCCCTGTGTTGCACAGTATATCCTTGCAGTTTATTTTATACCAAAAATCCTTTGGAAAAAATGCAGTAGCCCTCATAGTCAACAAAAGTCTGAAATGCAGTACTTGGATGCGGTCTCAAAAATGACAGAATGATCTCTTCATTTTCAAGGCAAACCATTCAATATCACAGTAATCTAAGTCTATGCCCTGACCAATAATGCTGAAGTTGAACGATTCTTTGAAGACCTACAAACCTTCGAGAACTAACACCCAAAAAAAGATGTCCTTTTCATTATAGGGGACTGGAATGCAAAAGTAGGAAGTCAAGAAATACCTGGAGTAATGTGGAAATTTTGCCTTGGAGTACAGAATGAAGCGGTGCAAAGGCTAACAGTTTTGCCAAGAGAACGCACTGGTCATAGCAAACACCCTCTTCCAACAACACAAGAGAAGACTCTACACATGGACATCACCAGATGGTCAATGCCGAAATCAGATTGATTATATTCTCTGCAGCCAAAGATGGAGAAGCTCTATATAGTCAACAAAAACAAGACCAGGATCTGACTGTGGCTCAGATCATGAACTCCTTAATGCCAAATTCAGACTTAAATTGAAGAAAGTAGATAAAACCACTAGACCAGTCAGGTATGACCTAAATCAAGTCCCTTATGACTATAAAGTGGAAGTGACAAATAGATTCAAGAGACTAGATCTGATAGAGTGCCTGAAGAACTGTGGACAGAGATTCATGACATTTTACAGGAGGCAGTGATCAAGACCATTGCCAAAAAAAAGAAATGCAAAAAGGAAAAATGGTTGTCTGAGGAGGCCTTACAAACAGCTATGAAAAGAAGAGAAGTGAAAGGCAAAGGAGAAAAGGAAAGATACATCCATTTGAATGCAGTGTTCCAAAGAATAACAAGGAGAGACAAGAAAGACTTCCTCAGTGATCAAGGCAAAGAAATAGAGAAAAACAATAGAATGGGAAAGACTAGAGATCTCTTCAAGAAAATGAGAGATGCTAAGGGAACATTTATTGAGCAAAGATGGGCTCAATAAGGGACAGAAATGTTATGGATCTAACAGAAGCAGAAGATATTAAGAAGAGGTGGCAAGAATACACAGAAGAACTGTACAAAAAAGATCTTCATGACCCAGATAGTCACGATGGTGTGATCACTCACCTAGAGCCAGACATTCTAGAAGGAGAAGTCAAGTGGGCCTTAGGAAGCATCCCTATGAACAAAGCTAATGGAGGTGATGGAATTCCAGTTGAGCTATTTAAAATGCTAAAAGATGATGCTGTGAAAATGCTGCACTCATTTTGCCAGAAAATTTGGAAAACTCAGCAATGGCCACAGGACTGGAAAAGGTCAGTTTTCATTCCAACCCCAAATAAAGGCAATGCCAACGAATGCTCAAACTACTGCACAATTGCACTTGTCTCATAGGCTAGCAAAGTAAAGCTCAAAATTCCCCAAGCTAGGCTACAACAGTATGTGAACAATGAACTTCCAGATGTTCAAGCTGGTTTTAGAAAAGGCAGAGGAACCAGAGATCAAATTGCCAACATCTGCTGGATCATTGAAAAAGCAAGAGAGTTCCAGAAAAACATCTACTTCTGCTTTATTGACTATGCCAAAGCCTTTGATGTGGATCACAACAAACTGTGGAAAATTCTTCAAGAGATGGGACTATCAGACCACCTTACCTTTCTCCTGAGAAATCTGTATTTGTCAGGAAGCAACAGTTAGAACTGGATATGGAACAATAGATTGGTTCAAAATTGGGAAAGGAGTACGTCAAGGCTGTATATGGTCACTCTGCTTATTTTACTTACATGCAGAGTACATCATGAGCAACACTGGGCTGGATGAAGCACAAGCTGGAATCAAGATTGCAAAGAGAAATATCAATAACCTCAGATACACAGAAGACACCACCCTTAAGGCAGAAAGCAAAGAACAACTAAAGAGCCTCTTGATGAAAGTGAAAAAGGAGAGCAAAAAAGTTGGCTTAACACCCAACATTCAGAAAACGAAGATTATGGTATTTGGTCCCATCACTTCAAGGCAAATAGATGGAGAAAAGACAGAAACTGAGGCTTTATTTTGAGGGGCTCCAGAATCACTGCAGATGGTGACTGAAGCCATGAAATTAAAAGACACTTGATCCTTGGAAGAAAAGCTATGACCAACCTAGACATCATATTAAAAACCAGAGACTTACTTTGCCAACAAAGGTCTGTCTAATCAAAGCTATGGTTTTTCCAGTAGTCATGTATGGATGTGAAAGTTGGACTGTAAAGAAAGCTTCAAGTTCAGCCTCCAAGTTCAATTGTCTCCAAGTTCAGCCATATTGCTGCAAATGACAGAATTTTATTCTTGTATGGCTGAGTAGTATTCCATTGTATATAGCTACCACATCTTCTTTCTCCATTCATCTGGTAATGGACACTTAGGTTGATTCTGTATCTTAGCAATTGTAAATAATGTCCTTATTGACATTGTGGTGCATGTGTCTTTTTGAACTAGTGTTTTTGTTTTTATCAGATATATACCCAGGAGTAGAATTGCTGGGTCATATGATAGTTCTATTTTTAGTTTTCTGAGAAGCCTCCATAGTATTCTCCACAGTGGCTGCACCAATTTACATTCCCACCAAGTGTACAAGGGTTCCCTTTTATATCTTTGCCAACATTTTTTGTTTGTGGTCTTTTTGATGGTAGTCATTCCACAGGTATGAGGTGGTATCTTATTGTGGTTTTGATTTGAATTTCCCTGATGATTAGTGACGGTGTGCACCTTTTCATGTGGCTCTTGACCATCTGTATCTCCTCTTGGGAAAAATGTCTATTCAGTTCTGCCCATTTTTAATTGGGTAGAATCTGCCCATTTTTAATTGGGTAGATCAAAACTTGAGTTTTTGATCTTAAGTTGTATAAGATGTTTGTACATGTTTGATATTAATCCCTCATCAGTTATGCAATTTGCATGTATGTTTTCCCATTTAGTAGGTTGTCTTTTCACTCATTGATGGTTTCTTTAGTATTCAAAAGCTTTTAATTATTGATTCCATTTGTTTATTTTTGCTTTTATTTCCTTTGTTTTAGGAGCTAGATCCAAAAAAAAAAATAGTGCTATGATTTGTGCCAAAGATTGTTCTGGCTATGTTTTCCTCTATGAGTTTTATGGTATCTGTTTGGTATGATGAAGATATTTAGGTTTTTAATCCACTTTGAGTTTATTTTTGTATATGTGCTAGAGAGTGTTCTAATTTCATTCTTTTACATGTAGTTGTCCAGATATCCCAGTATCACTTATTGAAAAGACTGTCTTTTTTCTGTTGTATATTTCTTTTTATGTGTGTGTGATAAGATTAATTGATTATAAGTGCATGGGCTTATTTCTGTGCTCTCTATTGTGTTTCATTGATCTATAGGTCTGTTTGTGTGCCAGTACCATATAATTTTCATGACTGTAGCTTTACAGTATAGTCTGAAGTCAGGGAGCATGATTCCTCCAGCGCTATTCTTTGTCCTCAAGATTGTTTTGGCTGTTTGGTTTCTTTCATGTTTTCACACAAATTTTCAAATTGTCTTGGAAATTACCTTTCCAATTTATCTTGGTTATGTGAAAATGCCGTTGGCCTTTTGATAGGGATTGAAATGAATCTATGGATTGTAGGGCATGGTTTTCTATGTTCTGCTTCTTTGTGTATTTAAAAGAAAAATTGCTTCTATAGTATGTACATTGTGGGGTTAATTTACTCATAAATTAATATGTATATAAAAACAGTACTTGAGTTTCAGACCTTAAATTTTATATGCACATTTGGAAGAATAATACTGGTGACAATGGGGAGTTCTTACTTCATTAGTCATTCATTCACTGACAAATATTTATTGAATGCATATTATGTACCAAGCACTATTCTAGATGCAGAGGATACATAAGTGAATTAAACAGCCCAAACTTCCTCTCCTCATGGTACTTACATTTTTATAGAGGGAGACATTGTATGCCATGGTAAAGACTTCAGTCTTAGTGTTTTTGAAATATCTTGATATATTGCCTTTGATCCAAATCCTGTAAAGCCTGTAGAATAATAAAGGGAAGTATTATTTGCATTTTCTAAATATGAAATTGAGGATCAGATTGACTGTAGGATTTATCCAAGGCCATGTGGTTCGTAGAGGGGAGAGCTGCAGAACCTGATATTTAGTATTCTTGGGAACCAGGCAAGCACAGAGCCACTGGATTCTTGGGTTACCCACCAATAACTGAGTGATGTCATGATACAGTGACTTATCAACTGGTATGCCTAAGATCTTTCAAGCATTTTAATTTCCTGGAGGAGACTTTGTGGTATAATAATATTCCATAGACAGTAGTGGGAGGTGTATTGGACTAAGAATCTTCTGGATAAGTCCTGTAATGGGTGAACAATGGGAAAGGAATAGTTGTGTGCTTATACTTGTGTATGGAGTTTCATTTATAAAACACATCTGTAGTCATTTCTTGTCATTTATCTCCATGTTCTTGAGAGATAAGCAGAATGTGTACTTATCTCCATTTTCCAGATGAGGAAAATTGAGTCATAGAGAAATTAAGTGAGTTGGCTCAGACTTCATGTTTAACCACTTGAAGAATGTCATGATGGAGAGAGGTAAAATCCTGTTTGTATTTTCTTTGTATGTTTTCTTTTTAAAAAATCTGTTGAATTATAGAATTCAAGTAATTACAGGAAGAGTGAGATAACTATGCAATGCTGGAGACCTGGTTTTGATCCCCTGGAGACCTGGGTTGGGATGAGCTCCTGGAGAAGGAAATGGCAACCCACTCTAGCATTCTTGCTTGGAAAATCCCATGGTCAGGGAGTCTGGTAGGCTACAGTCCATGGGATTGCAAAGAGTCAGACATGACCGAACAACTTCACTTTTACTTTCATTCACAGGAATGGTGAGATAATTATGGTAGTACTATGTGTATACCAAGTGTATGTTGACCTAAAATATTAATATTGAAGTTCTGTTTTGCAATCTTAGGTGAATTTTTAAAATTAGGCAACCAATGATATACTGCCCAGACTTTCCCCATGGACTCAGGGTGATTCTTTAGGGATATGATCTGCTCTCCTTCATCCAACTCTTTTAGATGGTCCTGTATGCTGAAGCTTATTATCTAAGCTAACACAACAAAGAAAGAACTGGTTACTAGGGAAATGGAAGATAACCTTTATAGGTAACATGATGTGTTGGTTTAGTTGACTTAGACCTACTCAAGGAAGAATTGTGAAATCAGAATATTGGTCTTGTGAGCTCTTCCTTGTTCTTTGATGTATCAGATTAGAATAAATTAATTAAATTTTGGAATAGATAAGATATACACAAAAGCACAAAATGTGAAAGGCACAAAAGGGTAGATGGTAAAAAGGGAGACTTTTTCAGATTTTCCTTCCCAGTCATCTAGCTCCCAGGTAATCAGTTTTGTTTTTCCCCAATTTGAGGATCACCCTTTTAGCTCCATTGTTTTCAGTTTGCCCACAGACTGTTCATGGAGAGAACAGTGAGAACAATTCATTCATCCATCCACCCATACACATGTATTTTTTTGAATACTTACTGTGTACACAGTACTATGATAGAGTCTGGATATGCTGAGACAAAAGTTACAGTCCTTGACCTCAAAGAGCAGACATTTCTCAGTAATGTCTTGAATCTTCCTTCCCTATTATATCTTTAATACTTTGTCTCTCTTAATTAGGTCTCTTCTTTCTGCTAGGTGGTCTGAGAAAACAATTTATGTTAACATTTTAATGGCTGATTATATGCTGTGCTTTCTAGATAACATCCGTAGTTAATCTTGTACTCAATGCTCAGATATGTCTGACTCTTTCTGACCCCATGGACTGTTGCCCACCAGCCTCTTCTGTCCACAGGGTTTTCCAGGCAAGAATATTGGAGTGGTTGCCATTTTCTCCTCCAGGGTATCTTCCTGACCCAGTGATGGAACCTGTGCCTCCTGAATTTCAGGCAGATTCTTTACTCAATGAGTCACCAGGGAAGTTCTATCTATAGTTAATGAGGGTTTTCAATTCAAAGGGTTTATTTAATGTAAATATATTGGAAAAACATCAGGAAGTAGCCATTTTTTAAAGAGTAGAGCCAGATGGCTTTTTATCCTTTTTAGGAAGGCTGTAGTGTGTACAAATCATTAACTTCTCTAAGTCTCAGTTTTCTCCTCTGTAAAATGAGGATGATAATAGTACAGCAATATTTATCCCAGAGAGTGTTATGGGGACCCAATTTAGAATAACCCTTTAAAGAACTTAGTAAAATGCCTTTCATATATTAAGTTGACACAATTGTAATTGTTACCATGGTGATCACCGTCACATAGTGAATGTCTAGATCTACGTGTCACAGGCCTGCCTGTTGAATGGTTCCTCTGCCTCCACATTCCTAGAGGCAGGCACACTCTTCACATCAGTGATCAGGGCCCAGCAGTCTTCATCTGTTATTAAAAGAAGACAAGAAAGCAAACAAACAAAAAACAGTAGTACTGACAAAATGTCAGGATGTCCCTTATAAGTAAAAAGGACTTGGATGCACTTGCCTTTGGGCTGGAAGACAGATGTAGACATCACACTACTCGACTCACACCACTCTCCTCGTCAAGTGTGACCTTTCTGCTCTAGAATCTCTTCTTGACACTTAAATTAACGGTCTTTGGGGCCCCGCCACAGCCCCGTCCTCTCCAAGTTCCTGGAGGAGCCATCCTGAGCTCTACCTGTGTGAGCAGCTGTACTGAGCAAAAGCTGCCAAGGTCCAGCTAACCTAGTGGTTCTGATAGATCACACGTGACAGCACTGATTTTTACTCCTCTGAGACCAGGAATGAATTCCAGCCAGCAGAAGTAAAGCAAAATTTGAAGCCATCTTCCTTTCTCTCTGCTCCTTTTCTGATTTCCTCTTGGCTTTCTTTCTGGATGTGCTACAAGCTGGGCTGGGCTAAAGTATCCTTTATCTTACTCTTCTGGGAGGGAATTCCAATCACTCTGTAACCCTCATACTTGTGTGGCTGATGAAGAATTATACTGCTTTTTAATATTGCTTTAATTGAGAAGTCAGATCATGACTTAAATTATGGTTCTCCTGTCTTCCATTTCCATTTTCTGCTCATAAAATGCTCAGTTAATAACCAGAGATCATAGTTCTTCCCGAAAGACTGGGAGGAACTGGCTCTGATAAAGGGGCTAGTTCTCCAAGTTCAGGTGATCATTCAAAATCTCATTAAGAATATATTTCTAGAGAATCTTTCATATTTCCTGAGAAAGAATATTTAATAAAGAAAACACATTTCCTCATGGGCAGGCGGGGGTGATGGTGATTATGGGTAGGTTGTGAGTGGAGTACGAGAGGATGATACATATGTGTTTTTAATAGAACCTCTGCAGATTGCCTGGAGAAGGAAATGGCAGCCCACTCCAGTGTTCTTGACTGGAGAATCCCAGGGATCGCAGAGCCTGGTGGGCTGCTGCCTATGGGGTCGCACAGAGTCGGATACAACTTAAGTGACATAGCAGCAGCAGCAGCAGCAGCTGCAGGTTGCCTGTAGAGATAGTATATTTGGGGTAATTAGATAATTCTGAATAAAACACAATGTGTAAATGGCTTCCAAGTCATACATATAAAATGTTTCCAAAAATTCTTCAAAAGGAAGACATCACTTCCTCTGCATCAGGCCCGATAGGTTGGATTTATTGACTCACAGGTGCATAGAATTGGATCATTCATAAACTCTGGATCATGCTGCACTTTTATCATTTGTTCTTCTGGGACCCATCTTTAAAAATTTAGTGATTTAACAATAGATACTGAGGCTCCAAGGTGGAAGCCTGCTTTGTACTTTTAAGGACTGGAAAAAAAAGGCTAGCTTGGCAAGAGTACTGAGTGTTAGAAGATGATGTAGCCTGGGCAGAGGATCATGAAGGTCTTGGATTTAACTGTGAAGTGAGAAGTCGTTGGCAGGGATTGAGGGGTTGATTAGAGGAATGATGTGGTATAAATTGCATTTTCACCTGACCACTGTTATTGCTACTTTGAAAAGAACCTTGATATGGGGAAGAGCTGGTCAAGGATTGATACAGGGGGCTCAGTTAATGGGTGCTTCCTATGGTTCAGCTGAGAGATGGCAGTGGTTTGAACCAGGGAGGTAGTGTTGGCAGTCATGAGAGATGAGTGGTTTTGCATTTTGAAGATAGAGCCTGCAAGAGTTGTTGGGAAGGTGGAAGGAAGTCCAGACTTAAAACTTGATAGTCCTTTAAATTTTGTAATCCACATATGCATTTAATGGTAACTCTATTTAAATTCTTCATTTCAGGTAACCGTAAGTCTCCATTTTCTGATGATACCAGATATATACAGTGTTAGAGAGTTTTTGCTTCAGTGCACTAATTGGCTCACTCTAAAGATTTGCTTAAGCAACCAAAAGAATAACATTTATGCCCATTAGGTTTTTCTTGCACACAGTCAGTTCCAATAATTCTGATTAGAGAAACAAAAGACATTGGGTTTTTGTTGGGATTTTTTAAAAATGAATTTTTTCCCTCTACCTCTGGAAAGAAATGAAAGTTTTGTAAAATGGTATATGCTCTATGTGATATACTGTGACTTGTTTTTTCATTGATTGCTTTGTTTTTAAGGTTCATCTGTGATGATGTATACAGCTAAAGTTCTTTAATTTTTATTGATGAATAATAATTCTGTGTATAAACACACATATAGCAAATAATTCATTTTCCTGGCATTGATCATTAAAGCTGTTTGTAGATTCTTGCTGTTAGAAACAATGCTACTGTGAATGTCTTTGTATGTGCCTTCCAATGCATGAGTTAATTTTCTTTTTATTGAGTTGTAAGTTAGTTTTGTATTATGGTTACAAGTCTCTTAACAGATGTATCACTCTGATTCTTGGAAGTTAAGTTCTCTGGTACACAACTCTAACCTATTTTTTCTCATTGCTTTGAGCGTGTGATTCCAACGTCTTTTGGCTTTCATTGTTGCCTTTCATAAGTCAGACATCAGTCTAAACTTTCTTTTGTAAATTATTTTCCTGTGGACACTTTTCAAGTATTCTTTTTGCTTTAGTGTTATGTTTTGCTCTTCACTATGATGTTGGTAGATGTGAGTTTTTTATTTATATAATTCAGTATTCAGCTTGTTACTTCTATCTGAATAATGGAATATCTTCAGTATACTTACATACATAACTAGGAGAATAACTTTGCTATATAGTATATATATTTTCAGTTCTATTACAGAATACCAAGTTATTTTCCAAAGAGTTAACCTGATTTATAGTAGTTCATGACAATTTCCATTGCTTCTCATTCTACAAATATTTAATATTGTCAGATTGTTAAATTTTAGCTAATCTGGTGGGTGTGTATTATAACCTATTGTGGTTTTTACTTTGAATTTCTTTATTACTAATGGGTTTTCATATATTTACTGATTACCCAGATTAATAGTGAGTTTTCATATACTTAGTGGCCATTTTCATTTCCTGTTTTGCAAGCTGTCTATACAGGTATTTTCATTTCAGTCACTCAGTCATGTCTGATTCTTTGTGACTCCATGAACTGCAGCACACCAGGCCTCCCTGTCCATCACCAACTCCCAGAGTCCACCCAAACCATGTCCATTCAGTTGGTGATGCCATCGAACTATCTCATCCTCTGTCATCCCCTTCTCCTCCTGCTCTTAATCTTTCCCAGCATCAAGGTCTTTTCAAATGAGTCAGCTCTTTGCATCAGGTGGCCAAAGTATTGGAGCTTCAGCTTCAACATCAGTCCTTCCAATGAATATTCAGGACTGATCTCCTTTAGGATGGACTGGTTGGATCTCTTTGCAGTCCAAGGGACTCTCAAGAGTCTTATCCAACACCACAGTTCAAAAGCATCAATTCTTCAGCGCTCAGCTTTCTTTATATAGTCCAACTGTTACATACATACATGACTATTAGAAAAACCATAGCCTTGACTAGACAGGCCTTTGTGGAGTAAAGTAATGTCTTTGTATCATGAAATAAAAAGTCTGATTCCCGTGTTCTGCATTGTCATCTTTGGCATGAAAAGTGGAAGTGTTAATTGCTCAGTTGTGGTCTGACTGGTTTTGACCATAAGCTATAGCCCTCTAGGTTCTTCTTTCCATGGAATTCTCTAGGCAAGAATACTGGAATGGGCAGCCATTCCCTTCTCCAGGGGAACTTCCTGACCGAGGAATCAAACCCCAGTCTGCCACATCTGAGGCAGATTCTTTACTGTCTGAGCCACTAGGAAAGCTCCCATCTTTGGCATAGTGTTGTTTATATATGTCTCTTCTTCTTTTTGATCTCTTCCATTGGTCTATTTGTTTATAGACAAATAGACCTGTCACAATTTCTTAGTAATTATAGCTTTTTAATGTCTTGATTTTTCATAGAGCAAGTTCTACCATATTTTATTAATCTTGAAGTATGTCTTGGATATTTTTGGCATTTTGCAGTTGCACACTAATTTTAGAATCAGCATGTTAAGTACCATAACAAATAATCAAAACAAGCAAAATATTCTGGGATATGATAAAGATATTGTTTTGAAATACGTACCAATTTGGTAAAATTAATCTAAACTGTTATATTTTTCCTTTAACAAGTAATAGTATATCCTTCTATTTAATTGTCTTGTTTAGCTCAATAATACTTACACTGTTTTATATAGAGTTATGACATGTACTTTTCTAGACTTATCCTAGGTATTGGTGTTTTTGAAGTTACTATATATTAAATTTTGTTGCTGATTAAGGAATTGCAACTGAGTTATTATTTTTTTGGTGGTCTGCCTTTATTTTTTTAACATAAATTTATTTATGTTACTTGGAGGCTAATTACTTTATAATATTGTAGTGGTTTTGCCATACATTGACATGAATCCATCACGGGTATACATGTGTTCCCCATCCTGAACCCCCCTCCCACCTCCCTCCCCATCCCATCCCACTGGGTGGTCCCAGTGCACCACCCCTGAGCACCCTGTCTCATGCATCAAACCTGGACTGGTGATCCATTTCACATATGATAATATACTTGTTTCAATGCTATTGTCCCAAATCATCCCACCCTTGCCCTCTCCCACAGAGTCCAAAAGACTGCTCTATACATCTGTGTCTCTTTTGCTGTCTCTCATACAGGGTTATCATTATCATCTTTCTAAATTCCATATATATGTGTTTATATACTGTATTGGTGTTTTTCTTTCTGACTTACTTCACTCTGTATAATAGGCTCCAGTTTGATCCACTTCATTAGAACTGATTCAAATGTATTCTTTTTAATGGCTGAGTAATATTCCATGTGTATGTATACCACAGCTTTCTTATCCATTTGTCTGCTGATGGACATCTAGGTTGCTTCCATGTCCTGGCTATTATAAACTGTGCTTCAATGAACATTGGGGTACACGTGTCTCTTTCAATTTTGGTTTCCTCAGTGTGTATGCCCAGCAGTGGGATTGCTGGGTCATATGGTAGTTCTATTTCCAGTTTTTTAAGGAATCTCCACACTGTTCTCCATAGTGGCTGTACTAGTTTGCATTCCCACCAACAGTGTAAGAGGGTTCCCTTTTCTCCACACCCTCTCCAACATTTATTGCTTGTAGACTTTTGGATGGCAGCCATTCTTACTGACATGAAATGGTACCTCATTGTGGTTTTGATTTGTACTTCTTTGATAATGAGTGATGTTGAGCATCTTTTCATGTGTTTGTTAGCCATCAGTATGTCTTCTTTGGAGAAATGTCTGTTTAGTTCTTTGGCCCACTTTTTGATTGGGTCGTTTATTTTTCTGGAATTGAGCTGCAGGAGTTGCTTGTATCTTTTTGAGATTAGCTCTTTGTCAGTTGTTTCATTTGCTATTATTTTCTCCCATTCTGAAGGCTGTCTTTTCACCTTGTTCATAGTTTCCTTCATTGTGCAAAAGCTTTTAAGTTTAATTACGTCTCATTTGTTTATTTTTGCTTTTATTTCCAATACTCTGGGAGGTGGTTCATAGAGGATCCTGCTGTGGTTTATGTCAGAGAGTGTTTTGTCTGTGTTTTCCTCTAGGAGTTTTATAGTTTCTGGTCTTACATTTAGAGCTTTAATCCATTTTGAGTTTATTTTTGTGTATGGTGTTAGAAAGTGTTCTAGTTTCATTCTTTTACAAGTGGTTGACCAGTTTTCCCAGCACCACTTGTTAAAGAGGTTGTCTTTTCTTCATTGGATATTCTTGCTTCCTTTGTCAAAGATAAGGTGTCCATAGGTGCATGGATTTATCTCTGGGCTTTCTATTTTGTTCCACTGATCTATATTTCGGTCTTTGTGCCAGTAAGACGACATACTGTCTTGATGACTGTGGCTTTGTAGGAGAGCCTGAAGTCAGGCAGGTTGATTCCTCCAGTTCCATTCTTCTTTCTAAAGATTGCTTTGGCTATTTGAGTTTTTTTGTATTTCCATACAAATTGGAAATTTGTTCTAGTTCTGTGAAAAATACCATTGGTAGCTTAATAGGGATTGCATTGAATCTATAGATTGCTTTGGGTAGTATACTTATTTTCACTATATTGATTCTTCCAGTCCATGAACATGGCCATATTTCTCCATTTATTTCTCCATCTATTTGTGTCCTCTATGATTTCTTTAATCAGTGTTTTATAGTTTTCTACATAAATAGTTCTTTTGTTTCTTTAGGTAGGTATATTCCTAAATATTTTATTCTTTTCATTGCAATGGTGAATGGAATCGTTTCCTTAATTTCTCTTTCTGTTTTCTCATTGTTAGTGTATAGGAATGCAAGGGATTTCTGTGTATTAATTTTATACCCTGCAAGTTTACTATATTCATTGATTAACTCTAGTAATTTTCTGGTGGAGTCTTTAGGTTTTTTATGTAGAGGATCATGTCATCTGCAAACAGTGAGAGTTTTACTTCTTCTTTTCCAATCTGGATTCCTTTTATTTCTTTTTCTTCTCTGATTGCTCTGGCAAAAACTTCCAAAACTATGTTGAATAGTAGTGGTGAGAGTGGGCACCCTTGTCTTGTTCCTGACTTTAGGGGAAATGCCTTCAATTTTTCACCATTGAAGATAATGTTTGCTGTGGGTTTGTCATATATAGCTTTTATTATGTTGAGGAATGTTCCTTCTATTCCTGCTTTCTGGAGAGTTTTTTTTTTTTAATCATAAATGGATGTTGAATTTTGTCAAGGGCTTTCTCTGCATCTATTGAGATAATCATATGATTTTTATCTATCAGTTTGTTAACGTGGTGTATTATATTGATTGATTTGCAGATATTGAAGAATCCTTTTATCCCTGGGATAATGCCCACTTGGTCATGATATATGATCTTTTAATATGTTGTTGGATTCTGTTTGCTAGAATTTTGTTAAGGATTTTTGCATCTATGTTCATCAGTGATATTGGCCTGTAGTTTTCTTTTTTTGTGGCATCTTTGTCTGGTTTTGGTATTAGGGTGATGGTGGCCTCATAGAATGAGTTTGGAAGTTTACCTTCGTCTGCAATTTTCTGGAAGAGTTTGAGTAGCATAGGTGTTAGCTCTTCTCTAAATTTTTGGTAGAACTCAGGTGTGAAGCTGTCTGGTCCTGGGCTTTTGTTTTTTGGAAGATTTCTGATTACGGTTTCAATTTCCGTGCTTGTGATAGGTCTGTTAAGATTTTCTGTTTATTCCTGGTAGTTTTGGAAAGTTGTACTTTTCTAAGAATTTGTTCATGTCTTCCAATTTGCCCATTTTATTGGCATGTAGTTGCTGATAGTAGTCTCTTATGATCCTTTGTATTTCTGTGCTGTCTGTTGTGATTTCTCCATTTTCATTTCTAATTTTGTTGATTTGTTTCTTCTCCCTTTGTTTCTTGATGAGTCTGGCTAATGGTTTGTCAATTTTATTTATCTTCTTAAAGAACCAACTTTCTATTTGTTGATTTTTGCTATGGTCTCTTTTGTTTCTTTTGCATTTATTTCTGCCCTAAAATTTTAAGATTTCTTTCTTTCTACTAACCCTGGGGTTCTTCATTTCTTCCTTTTCTCTTTGGCAACTGAGTTTTAAAAACTCACTGTGCATCCATCAACCTTGCTAAACTCATTTCTTAATTCTAATAATGTATCTGTAAAGTCTTTGGCTTTTCACTGTGTAGAGACATATTATCTGCAAACAATGACTATTTTATTTCTTCATTTATAATCTTTATTGTCTTTTTTTTTCTTTTGCTATGTTGCACAGTCTAGGATCTCTTGTCCATTGCTGAATAAATTTGGTGAGAATAGTTTCTTTGTCTCTTGCTGATTTCAGAGAGAAGAATTTTGACATTTCCTCATTAACTATGATCTTTGTGTATATTTTTATAGCTAACCTTTTAAAGCATAGGGCTTCCCTGGTGGCTCAGAGGATAAAGCATCTGCCTGCAATGCGGGAGACCTGGGTTCGATCCCTGGGTTGGGAAGATCCCCTGGAGAAGGAAATGGCAACCCACTCCAGTACTCTTGGCTGGAAAATCCCATGGATGGAGAAATCTGCTAGGCTACAGTCCATGGGGGTTGCAAAAAGTCCGGACACGACTGAGCGACTTCACTTTATAAGCTGAAGATCTTCCTATTTCTGATTTGGCAACTTCTGAAGGGAATGTGAGAAAATACCCATCTTGAAAGCTGAATATTTTTACAGTTGTTTATCTACACCTGCTACTCAGTCTCAAAGCCAATAAGATATATTTTCAGCTTTTATTATTGGCACCTAGTTGTGGAGTGCTACAATTTTTGTCTCAGCCAGATTTTAATGGATAACAAGAAAACACAAGGTCTTAGCATCATTCAACAGTTAGTCTGCATCTCTCAAGAGCCTGTAGACTGACAACTGTGGTTCTGTGTCCTTATGTTCTTTAAAATTCTCTTGAATTATCTTTTTATTTGCTTTAATGAGACTAACAGTATTTTCTCTTAACTTGAAGATATTTAATTAATTTCTGTTCAGTATCATTGATATTTGAAATCTGCATCTTGTTAGGTATTTTTAATTTATCCTGTGTATATATCACCATTTCTCTCATTTCCTTTTCTGGATTGAATACTTTACTGTTTAATTATTCTCTTTACCTTCTAGTAGGACTAGTGGTTTTTCACTCTTTGTCTGTTTTTTAGGGATTACTCTAGAAATTATCATTTGTATTTTTCACTTATGAAAATCTTTTAATTATGACAATTTTATCCTTTCCCCCCCAAATCAGTTCCCCTTAAAACACTCTTTATTTATCCCCTCCCAATTAAATTCTAAAGTGTGTGTGTGTGTGTAAAACCTCAATTTATTATTTTATTCTTTCAAAAAATCAATGCTTATTTAGGTATACCCATACATTTATCTTTTATTCTCCCTTCACTTTTTTTCTGCATCTTAGATTTTCTGTTTGATTCTTCTGTCTGATATCTCTTGAGAATTGTCTTATTTTGTACATATTCTGGTGGTGAACTGTCAGTTTTTGTTTGCCTGAAAAGTCTTTATTTTATTAATCCTTCCACGTTAAAGTATATGTTAGCTTGGTAGAGTGTTCTGGCTTGACAGTCATTTTTCTTTCCCACATGGAAGAAATCATCTAAACATTGTTGCCATTGAGAAGTTAGCTTCCAGTTTAAATTCTGTTTCTTTGAAAGTATTCATCATTTTATTTTATTTTTTATTTTTTTTATAGTTCACTTTTTTAAAAAAATTTTCTTTACTTTATTGTGTTGGCTTTGCCATACAATGACATGAAACCGCCATGGGTCCACACATGCTCCCCCTCCAGAACCCCCCTCCCTCCTCCCTCCCGACTCCCTCCCCACTGGGACATCTCGGTGCACCATCCCCGAGCATCAACCCTGGGCTGGCGATTGATTTCACGTATGATAATTAACATGTTTCAGTGCCATTCTCCCATATCATCCCACCCTTGCCCTCTTCCACAGAGTCCATGAGTCTGTTCTATACATCTGCGTTCCTTTTGCTGTCTCGCATGCAGGGTTCTTGTTACCATCTTTCTAAATTCCATATATATGTGTTAGTATACTGTATTGTTGTTTTTCCTTCTGGCTTACTTCACTATTCATCATTTTAAAGTTTTTGTTATAGTAGTTTTTATAGTTTCCAATTTTCTGTCAAAATAGTAATGCTTGGCTTTTATTTCCTTGACTATAATAAACATACTTGGACTGTGTCTGCTAATTCAATTACCCTAAGTGTTGTGGGTCTGTTTCTATTGTCTGTTGTTTTTGCTAGCTCTCCTTTATGTCTCCTACTTATATCTTGTTTTTCTTTATTGTTTTCTGAAAATTATATTTAAAAATTTATATGTAGAAATAACTTAAGTTCTAGCATATTACCTCTTATGCAATGCAGATTTTCATTTTCCTCTCTCTTAATAAGATCCATTCCTTTCAGGTCTCAGAAACAGTAAAGAACATTTTACCCCCATCTGTGGTGCATGCTGAGCTTTGGCTTTTTCCCTCTAGCTCTGTGAAATCACCTTAAGTAGGTGCTTTTATTATCTTATACTTACATACTGAGGTATGTAATGAGATATATCTCATTACATAGTAGCCTGACTTCCAGCTGCAAGCATCTGCATCTCTTTGCCTGAGCGCTTTCCCTAGTCCACATATAGGCCAGCAGTGCCAGACAAGGAATAATTCCCTGGAGTCACACTCAACCTATGACTGATGAGAGTTGGTGTATAAACATCCAATTCCCTTTTCCCTAGTGTGAAGTAATTTTTAGTTCCATGATCAACACGTGACAGAGTTATGCTGCAGAGCTAAAGTTTAGTTACCTACTGTGGGAACTTATTTAAAGGTGCCATTATTGGTTGCCATTTCTTTAACTTCCTCACTCTCCTATGTGTGTTTTCTAGGATCAACTCTCAGTAAGCTCCTTGCACTCACTTTTGTCTCAGGGAATGGAAAGTCATTGAGCCCAGGGGTACCTCAGTCTCAGATACCTTGTCTGATCAGTAAACTCTCTCAATGTGAATGTGAACCTGAGTCCTGGATTCACGCGTCTAGATCCATGGTTTCTACTGGAACTTGCTCAGTCCTTTCTTACTCTCTTGTTAACTCCTTTATACTGTGTAGAAGTTCTTCTTAACCTATCCATTAATATTTCATTAATTTAAAGTTTCTTCAGTGGTTACCTCTTCAAATTTGGCTATAGTTAACCTGTGGGAAAATTGGGACTCTACATTGAGACTTTTTCCCTCCAATGAGAAATTATTTTTGATTCAGCTGAAAGTCAGGAAGTGCTATTGAACAGGCATCACTTTTTTCCTCAGTCCAGGGGTCCTTGACCGTATACGTGAGGTTCAGGTTCAGTTTTTTTGTTTTTTTCTTCTAGTTTTATTGAGATATAATTGACATACAACAGTATATACATTTAAGGTGTATGTGCATGTGTGTGCTAAGTCACTTCGGTCATATCCAACTCTGCGACCTATGGACTATAGTCTGTCAAGCTCCTTTGTCCATGGGGATTCTGCAGGCAAGAATACTGGAGTGGGTTTCATGCTATCTTCAGGGGATCTTCCTGACCCAGGGATAAAACCCACGATTCTTACATCTCCTGCGTTGGCAGTCGTGTTTTTGCCATTAGAGCTACCTGGGAATCCCCAAGTTTAAGGTAAATAACATAATAACTTATATACATTATGAAATTTATCACAAGTTTCATAAAGGTCCATCATCTATCTCACAAAGATAGAAAAATAAATAGAAAAGTTGTCTTCCTTGTGATGAGAACTGTTAGGATTTACTCTTAACACCTTTCATATGTAACATATGGCATTGCTAATTATATTTACCATGTGTACATTACATCTCTAGTACTTGTTTGTCTTATAATTGAAACTTTGTACATTTTGACCACCTTCATCCAATTCCTTCTCCCTACACTCCCTCTAATAATCACACATCTGATCTCTTTTGGAGCATGTTTATTTATTTTTGAAGTATAATTGACCTGTGACACTTCTTACTTACTGTTGCACAACATAGTGATTTGATATTTCTATACATTTCAAGATGATCGCAAGTCTAGTTACCATCTGTCACTATACAAAGATATTATATAGTTATTGACTACATTGCTCACACTGTACATTTCATACTCATTTACTTTGCAACTGAAGGTTTGTATTAATACCTCTTAATTGACCTCAGCTATTCTCTTTTCCCTCCATCTTCTGCCTCTCTGTCAACCACCTGCTTTCTGTATCTATAACTCTGTTTCTGTTTTGTTATATTTGTTCATGTATTTTATTTTTAAACCCCACATTATACTAAATCATGAAGTATTATTTGTCTTTCTTTATGTAACATTCTGCTGTGCATCCATCCATGTTGTCACAGATGGCAAGGTTTCATTCTTTCTTTATGACTGAGTAATATTCCACTGTATGTTTATGCTGCTTTTTTCAAAAAATTAATTTATTTATTTTAATTGGAGGCTAATTACAGTATTGTAGTGGTTTTTGCCATACATTGACATGAATCAGCCATGTGTGTACATGTGTCCCCCATCATGAACCCTCTTCCACATCCTCCTGTTTATGCTACTTCTTTATTCATTCATCTGTTGATGGTCACTTGAGTTGCTTCCATATACTGGGTATTATAAAAATGGTACAATGTACACAAGGGTGCATAAAATCTTTTCTAATTAGTGTTTTTGTTTTCTTCAGATAAATACTCAGGAGTGGAATTGCTGTATCATATGGTGCCTCTCTCTTAACTTTTTGAGGAATCTCCATACTGTTTTCTGTAGTGGCTGTACCAATTTACATCCCCACCAACAATGCTTGAGGGTTTCCTTTTTCTCTATACCTTCACCAATGCTTTTGATTTGTTTGTAATAGCCATTCTGATGGATTACAAATCAAAACTATCTTATTGTAGTTTCCATTTGTAGTTCCTTGATAATTAGTGGTGCTGATCATCTTTTCATATGTCTGTTAGCCATCTGCATGTCTTCTTCAGAAAAATGTCTATTCAGATTCTCTGCCCATTTTATTTATTTTTTAAATTAAAAATTTTTTTAATGAAGTCTTTTTTTTTATTGTATTTTTCTTTTGGCTGAACTTGCAACATTCAGGATCTTAGTTCTCCCACCAGAGAACAAACTCATGCCTCTGCAGTGGAAGTGCAGACTCTTAACCACTGGGTTGCCAGGAAAGTCTCCTCTCTGCCCAATTTAAAATCTGTTGTTTTTTCTGATTTGACTTTTTTTTTTGACTTTTTGTTTTGGTATTAAACCCCTTATTGGATATATAGTTTGCAAATATCTTCTCCCATTCAGTAGACTGCCTTTTCATTTTATTGACAGACTTTTGCACAGAAAAAGAAACTTCTAGTTTGATGTGGTCTTCATTTTTGCTTTTGTTTCCCTTGTCTGTAGAAACTTATCCAAAAAATATTGCTAAGACCTATGTCAGAGTTTACTGCCTAAGTTGTCTTCTTGAAATTTTATGGTTCAGGTGGCTTTAATCCATTTTGAATTTCTTTTTATGTATGATATAAGAAAGTAGTTCCGCTTGATTCTTTTGCATGCAGCTGTCCAATCTTCCC
Source organism: Antilocapra americana (assembly GCA_007570785.1). Lineage (NCBI taxonomy): Eukaryota > Metazoa > Chordata > Mammalia > Artiodactyla > Antilocapridae > Antilocapra > Antilocapra americana. Next base: position 7,196,310 of record ML661893.1, read on the forward strand.
AATACCACTGATTAGATTGTTTTTCCACCTTACTTCTGGGTCAAAGCTTAGTCTACCCATCACAGCTATGATATAAATTCTTTATTCCAAGCAACCCATGTTTTTTGGATGTACTTACTCTTCACCACTCTGCTATCCACACACTTTCCCCCTCTTATTGGAGATTTCTCTTTTTTCCTAAAATTCTAACCCTGTAGTAAAAATGAGATATTGCCAAGGATCTAGTTATTTTATCATGCAAAAAAAGTTCAGAGTAGCTGATGTGGCATAATGAAAGAAGTAGACACTCTATTTAGCATATACACACTACTACATATAAAAGATAAAACTAATAAGGACCTACTGTATAGCACAGGGAATTTTACTCAACACTTTCTAATAACCTATGTGGAAAAAGAATCTAAAAAAAAGTGGACATATGTATATGTACAACTGATTCACTTTGCTATACACCTGAAACTAATATAACATTGTAAATCAACTATAGTCCAATACATTTATAATTAAAAATAATTTAATTATATTGCATTGGGGGTCTGTGGTAAAAATATTTGCTGGATAAAATTTTTGACTTTACTATTTAGAAAGATAAACTTGAATTCATATTCATTTTCTTCTGGTCATTTAGAGCCAGTATTTGTAAGAACCTTAAAATATCACAGTTAACGACATGTAAAATACACTTCCTTGTGAGCTCCTAAACTTGTTCACTCTGGGGCCACATTCTTCTGGTATTAAATGTGGTTTTCTGTTTTGAAATTGATTGCTCAATCAGTAGATTTCGAACGTACTGCACATTAGAAATACCTAGGAGGACTTTCTAAAACAGATTTCTTAATTCTAGCCCAGATTAGCCCAGTCATATTCTTGGGGGTTGGGGGACAAGGAAAGTGGAGCTCAGGAACTTATATTTTGAATAAGCTACTAGGTTATTTCTAAGGTACAGTCAGATTTAGAAGCCATTTATCTAGAAAATGTCTGCTTTGCTTTTGCCAATGAGAGAGATTTTAAGGGTTCTTTCCTGAAATTCATCTATCAAGACATTCATTTGCTCATTCTTTTTTGCCTAATAGATTTACTAGGTACATACCAAGTGCTATGGGGAATATAAGATTAATAAAACAGGTTCAAGATGTTTATAGTCTGTATGATAGGATTAGGTATACACTCAGATATCTTGTATAAGATACTTGCAGTATCATAAGCATAAGACAGAAAGGGTCCAGTGCTGAGAAGGGAGTGATCCTGGGAATTTCTTCCCTATTTATTAGGAAAGCTAGTGAATATAAGAAGCTGAGACCTTCATGACTAAAAGCCTGAAGGTGGGGTGTTCAGGAAAAACAGAAAAATGGAGATTCCTGGGATCTTGGGGTCAGTTGAGCAGAGATTCAATGATGAGAACAGAGTTTTCTGTTGGTTTTACCAGATGTTTGAATTCCCTGGAATTCCAAGGGTATAGCAATATACTCTATCATTTTAGACTTTGCTAAATAGCTGCTAAAAATGGCTTTCAGCCTTGAATGGCTGTGCAGTAATAGAACCCTCAGGGGTGGAAATATAACTTCCTGCCAATAAATATTTACTACTAAGGTTTGGATTTATGGCAGCAAATACCACCTCCATGTTGACTCTCTGCTAGTGAGTTAATGACCACCTCAGCTGCACTTTCAGTCCCATAACTATTTCGGTTCATTACTTGGAAAGGGTAACAACCTATAGGCTGCACCAAGCTTTGACATAGAGCTAGAAGAAGAAAAGGACAAGGAAAGGAAATTATACTGCCTTTGAAATATATGGTTGCAGTTTATTTGCTGCTGTAGAACTAGGACACTAATAATTCTTTCCGCTTTTAGCTTAATGGACATCTTCAGTGCACTTTCTTACCACTATCATGGAGAAATCCTTCTTTTATTTTCTGTCATTGCAATAAGTTTGTTTCCTTCATAACACTTATCATAGGTTGTAATGATATATATATATATATATATATATAAGATTTTTTTTTCTGTTTACTATTTCTTTCCCTAGAATGTGGCTATTTGAGAGAATAGATTGCATCTGCTTAGTTCATCCTTACATCCCCAAGGCCTAGAAATGTCTGGAACAGAGTGCTTGTTAAATATTTGCTGAATAAGTGAAGTACTCAAGTGCCACAACAGTGTGGAGTGCTGAATTAGTGTCTTGTGAAATGAATACAAATTCATTCCCAAATTATTCATTTCACTTTATAAGTAACCTCCTTTTACACTTTTTGACTGCAATTTAGTACACATATTTTTGTTGCCTCCATTTGGGCTTCCCTGGTGGCTCAGAGGTTAACACTGTCTTCTTCCAGTGTGGGAGACCGGGGTTCAATCCCTGGGTCAGAAAGATCCCCTGGAGAATGAAATGGCAACCCACTCCAGTATTCTTGCCTGGAGAATCCCATGGACGGAGGAACCTGGTAGACCCTACTCCATGGGGTTGCAAAGAGTCGGACATGTCTGAGCGACTTCACTTTCATTCAAAGTTCCTTCTTAACAGAGTTCTGATTGTCTTTCTTGCAAACCATCCTAAAGAGAGATGTCAGACCAGTTTTTTTTTTTTTTTCTAGAGCATTCTATTCTGTCATGTCTCAACAGCATCATCCACAGGTTATTTAGAGAATACTATAAAATGTTCACTAGGCTGCTTCCTGCACTGTCATTTCAACTTTTTTCTCCAACCTTACTGTTCAGTCTCTCTTGGTGAAATTTCCACTTCATTCATACTTTAAACCTCTCTTCTCCTACTACCCTTTGCTCCCTTCAGATACATCATGGACATTCCACCTTGATCACATAGTTCTTTTTGACTAATACAGCATTCATTTTTCACTGTCTATTGAAATCCTATCTATCTAAAAATTTAACTTTTAATGAAAACTTCCAGATAAATCTAGCCCATAGGATTGTTCCTCTCTCCTTATTTCTCAAAACTCTAATATCCCTTTATTTTCCCCCATAGCATCCTACGTTTATTACCTGATCATGGTATATACATTTTCTAATATACATAATCTACACATACAAGCAACTTATTGATTCCCAGGTATGGTCTCTCTGTGTTTCCCCGAGCTCTTTACTCAGTGCTGTTCATAGGGCAGGTACTCAAAAATTGCTAAATGAATAAATGGATTAATAAATAAGTCTTATAAGAACAGTGTGTTAAAAGAGGGACCTAGATCTGACCTGTCAGATAAGCTTCATCTCTTCTGAGGGTGATTGGTTGATACTGGGTATGTTGATTGGTTCAGCAAGAAGAGTACTTTATCATTTTGTTTGCCCAGGTAGGGCAGAGGAAGTGGCAGGCTATATGACATCAGTTCATTGAAAGTGTATGAAATTGTGATTTTTCTCTGGATAAATGCTCAAGAGTCAGACTGTAAGATTATATGGTAGCTCTATTTTTAGTTTTTTTTAAGGAAACCACCAACAGTATAGGAAGTTTCCTTTTTCCTCTCAACCCTATCCAACAATTTATTATTTGTAACTTTCTGATAATCACTGTGATTGCAACACTGTTTACAACAACCAAGACATGGAAGTAACCTAACTGTCCACTGATAGATGAATAAAGAAAGAATATGTGGAGCATATATGCAATGGAATTTTACTCAGTCATAAAAAACACTGAAATAATGCCATTTGCAGCAACATGGATGGACCTAGAGATTATCATGCTGAGTGAAGTTAGCCAGAAAGAGAAAGTCAAATATCATATGATATTGCTTATATGTGGAACCTAAAGAAAATGATACTAATAAACTTACATACAAAACAGAAATAGACCCACAGACAGAAAGCAGAAAGCAAACTTATAGTTACCAAAGGGGAAAGGGTGGGAGAGGGATAAATTAGAAGTTTGAAATTACCATATACACATGACTTTATAAAGTAGATAATAAACAAGGACCTACTGGGGAATTCTACTTACTCTTATATAATAATCTAAATGGAAAAGAATCTGAAAAAGAATAGATATGTGTGTGTATATATACATATATATATATATATATATATATATATAAAACTGAATCACTTTGCTATACACCTGAAATATAACACAACATTGTAAATCAGTTATCCTCTCATATAAAGTAAACATTTAAGAAAATGATGACCAACAAGGACCTACTGTATAGCTCAGGGAACTCTACTTAGTATTTTTAATAATCTATAAGGGAAAAGAATCCATTAATTTATGTATTATGTATAACTGAATCATTTTGTTGTACATCTGAAACTAACACACTGTAAGCCAACTACCTTGTTTGTAGGTTAAAAAATCATCATTTGTTGGCAACTTCATATTGTTCAATCTAATACTTAGTGATCTTGAATTACAGATTATTCCAATCTGAATCTTTTCCTACCATGTGAAAATCTGGGTGACCCCCTCATCAGAATTCATGCTGTTGAGTTAGTTGGATGTGCATTCATCATCAAATAGTTGGCAAATATCCAGATCAGTTAGGTGGTGTAGCTACCACCAGACGTACCTTGAAATTCACACGTATGTAAGAGTGAGTACTGCCTTTTCTAAGGAGAATAAATGAAAATAAACATTCTGGTACTAAGTGGTGGTATATTAAATTATTTTCAGTCACTCACAAAGGTTAATTTGTTTATTTAAATGTTATTTCTAGGAGCCTTATATGTTAATAAGATGTCACCAATTTTCTTAGATCTAGGGATCTTTGATCAAAATTCAGCTGTTAAATTTTTGTATCAATATTTGGTCTTGTGGTAGTAATAGTTTCTCATGATTTATGTTCAACAAGGTTAACTCTACTAATGTGCTAATGTTTTCTGCTCTGTAGTATTTTTTGACCATATGGAACCCTTAATTTGCATGTAGTGTTTGCCATCCATCTTCTCGATGGACTACAGAACAATGACAAATGACTACTCACTGAGGGAAGAATGTTAGGTCTCAAGCCAGGACAAGGCACTAATGAATAGCTTCTTTAGTTGGAAACATTTTCATTCAGTTTCTCAAGCAAGACTTAAATGTGTAGACAAATTCAAAAGTTGTTCAGCACACTGTACCCTATATTTTCTTTAAACCTCCATTTTGAAAACTTGTTTTGAAGTCAGGACTTTCTGTCTGCTAATTTTGATGTTTAGTTTCTGGCTGCCTAGAGTTCTTTACTAAGAAGGCTGAGGGTTTGTCTGGAGGAAGTTAATTTGTTAATTATTTGTTAATCCTTCTGAATAGTGACTTATTGGAGGTAGAAAGACTTAATTTTAGAATTTGAACAGTAAAGAAACCACAAAACTTGACTTTCAAATGAGAAGAATTGGATTTTAGAGTTAAGGAGAACAAGAATCTTCTAAAATTTCAGCTCAGCTTTAATCTGGTGGAACCACCCTGAACTGTGGTTCTGAGACCTCCTTCCAGGATAAATGACAACTCTAATTAGTGTATCCTCAGGCTTTCTGCCTGTTAAAGGAGATAAAACTGTGTTACCAATTCCACTGTGCACTAGTTAACTTCCCTTCAGGTGAACTTCACCAGATATAAAAGTCAGAGTCATCTAAATAAATTAAGTAATTAACTCAGAGAATTATATTTGATATCTTTTAAATAGTTTCATTCTGACTTTTCTCTATCCTCCCTTCCTTTCATTTCTTCTGATTTTTTTTTTTTTATCATTCTCTTTTTCTTTGTTTTCCAGAGTCGAAAAGGACATTTGAGTAGAGATGAGAAGGATTGTTTGGAAAGGTTAACTATCCGTTTCATTTTGTCTGAATTAATCTTTTAGTGAATAACCAGGGCAACATGAGAAAGTAGATGTGTAAAAATTAGAAAATAAAGGAATTTAAAAAAAAAGCTTATTGAAATATAAATTCCAGTAGTCATCTATGAATGTGAGTTGGACTATGAAGAAAGCTGAGGGCCAAAGAATTGATGCTTTTGAACTGTGGTGTTGGAGAAGACTCTTGAGAGTCCCTTGGACTGCAAGGAGATCCAACCAGTCAATCCTAAAGGAAATCAGTCCTGAATATTCATTGGAAGGACTGATGGTGAAGCTGAAGCTCCAGTACTTTAGCCACCTGATGTGAAGAACTGACTCATTTGAAAAGATCCTGATGCTGGGAAAGATTGAAGGCAGGAGAAGGGGATGACAGAGGATGAGATGGTTGGATGGCATCACCGACTCTATGGACTTGAATTTGAGTAAGCTCCAGGAGTTGGTGCTGGACAGGGAGGCCTGGTGTGCTGCCGTCTGTGGGGTCGCAAAGAGTTGGACATGACTGAGTGACTGAACTGAACTGAATACTTTGATTATCCTGAAAGCAGAACATAACTTTGATGACATTTTTTTCTAGGAGGGCAGTGACATTAGATGTGTCTGATTTATAAATAACGTTTCGCAACACAGGGACTGTAACTCATGAAACCTGAAGCTAAGCAGGGTTTGATAAGTATTTTTTTTTTTTAAACTAGCAGTCTGAACTCATTAAGGGCCAGAGTGTGTTATATATAATAATAGTGTGTTCTAGTCTGTTGCCTGGCACTTTGAGGTGTTAAATGAGAGATTGTTGAATTAATTAATGTATAGACTAATTATGGGTTTGGCAAAGATGGAGCCCTGCAGGTTTTGCAATTTGATTTATGCTCTCTGTGAGGACTTTTATCTTTTTGATTTACTGTTTCCAACCTACTATCCATGTTTACCTCTCCCCTTTGGATGTAAAGACTTAAAAGACTGATTTCTCTCTTGGTGTCACTATCAATGAACCTGTCATTGGAAGGTTATACCCAAGGAGTAAATGGTACAGTAAGGTAACATGGTTGACATGTAATGTGCCTTTGACTGACTCTGGGTTTCAATTTGTATATGTGTGTCTATGTGTTTCTCTTATAACTCTTAAATTTTACTACTTGTAGCACTAACATGTTCACTGTTTTAGAAAATACAATAAATATAACCTCAAATGACTCATAAACCTATCACCTAGAGACAATAACTTAATATTATATATAAACACATTTAAGAGAGTGTGTATACATATATATATATGTATAGAGAGAGACAATAACTCAATATTTTATATATACATATTTAAGAGAATAGGAAAAAAGTCTATTACGATATGCATTTTTATGTTTTATACCTTTGTATGTATAATGCATATAAAATACATATTTAATGAGCATTTTCAAAATGTTTACTTTTCATGTTATTTTTTGAAGGGAGCCGAATTCTTCAAAGCCAATTTGAGATCATAAAAGTGATCAAATATAAGCTGCATTTCAGTAATTTGGTACACACTGAAACTAATATAATATTATAAATCAACTGTATTTCAATAAAGAAAGCCAAAGAAACCCCCATCCCCCAAACCAACCGCAAATGACTCTGGTTAAGAACAGTTTTCCTGGGAGGGTCCCTCACACAGCAAGCTTTTCTATCTTAGAGACTGTGATTTAGTATGTGATACTTGTGATTTTTCTATGGAAAAAAATTCTCAGGAGCTTCTGTGTAATCAGTGAGGCCTGAGCCCTTTGTCAGCTTAAGTGCCCTGAAGTCAGTGCCACAGTTCTGCCATGAACATGCTGATTTCATTCCAACACTACAATTACATAGATTATTACTCTCCACAGTCCACTTCCCCTGGAAATTGCTGAAATTCTGCTTCCTCCTTTGCATTGTGAAATGGCCTCTTCTCCAGTGTAGGAAAATATTTGAAATTTTGCTTTATTATTCTCATCACTTTATTTTGGTATAGATAATAGTTTATAAGTTTTTTTTGATAGGGTCAGTGCTAGCTGTGATGTTATGGACAAATCAATGTGGGTCTCAAATTCTTATTTGGATAAGAAGCAAGCTGATCTTTTCAGATTTGAGAATCCATGTTTTTAGAGGCTTGAGTATCAGATGTTTTTCTACAGTCTTATGAGAACATCGAGCAATTGGATATTCTCCTCATTTTGAACAGTGTCAGTTCTTCCCTAATGTATTTACGTTTAGTCAGTGTTTAATGTCAGGGTTTTCTTCAGGAGGGGGATATAAAACAAAGTACAGGTGAGGCAAAGAATCTGACAAGCTGACTCTAAAAATTATCTAGAGTAATAAACAAAGATAATTTTGACAACGAATAGGAGAGGGGAATTTGTCCAAAAAGCCAAGATTTTTTTTTTTAGAGTCATAGTAATTTAGCAAGACTGGTGGAAATTCAAATGTAGACTGACATTGATGAAATTCCTGGAATTACTTATTTATTCTTTTAATAGATATTGATTATATACCATATTCTAGGCTCTGAGAATATAGTAGTGACTCTAACAGACAAGGTTCGAGTTCTCCTTGAGTTTCTGTAGTAGTGAAGGATATAGTCAATAAATAAGCAAAATCATCAGTAAGCAAGTATAAGATTATGATAAATACTTTGAAAAATAGTGTAAAAGAATAAAAAAAAATCTGAGTGCCTGAGGGGTGATTTTTCACTGGGTGATAAGAAAAGACATCTTGTGAAAGTGACTTTTGGAACAGACAACAGTGGTAAGAATAAACTTGAGATTTTTATCATGAATGAGTGTTGAAGTTTGTCAACTACTTTTTCTGCATATGTTGAGATAATCATGTAATTTTTATCCTTCATTTTGTAAATGTGGTGTATCATGTTGATTTGCAGATATTCAACCATCCTTGTATCCCTTGGAAAAAAATCCCACTTGATCATGATATATGATCCTTTTTTTAATTTGGTCTTTATTTTATATTGTGTATAGTTAATTTATAATCTTGTGTTAGTTTTAGGTATATAGCCAAGTAATTTAGTTATACATTTATCTATTCTTTTTCAGGTTCTTTCAACATATAGGTTATTACAAAATATTGAGTAGAGTTCCCTGGTACAGTAGGTCCTTGTTAATTATCTATTTTATGTATAGTAGTCTGTATATATTAATCTCAAACTCCTAATTTATCACTACCCCACCCTTTCACCTTGGCAACTGTAAGTTTCTTTTCTATATCTGTGGGTCTATTTCTGGTTTTGCATAGAAGTTTTATCTGTATCTTTTTTTTTTTAGATTCCACATATAAGCGATATCATGTGATATTTGTCCTCCTCTGTCTGGCTAACTTCACTTAGTATGATGACCTCTAGGTCCATCCATGTTGCTGCAAATGGCATTATTTCAGTGTTTTTAATTAATGTCTGAGGAAAATTCCATGGTACATCTTAATTTTTCTGTTGATGACTGTTTAGTGTGCTCCCATGTCCTGGCTATTGTGAACAGTGCTGCAATGAACACTGGCGTGCATGTGTCTTTGCAAATCATGGCTTCCTCCAGACATATGCCCAGGAGTGGGATTGCTCCCCCATTGTCCTATGGTAGTTTATTTTTAGTTTTTTGAGGAACCTCCATACTGGTTACACCTGTTTACCTTCCCAACAACTGTGTACAAGGGCTTCCTTTTTTCCACATACTCTCCAGCATTAATTGTTTTTAGACTTTTGGGTGATGGTGAGATTGTGAGGTGAATTGCTTATTGTGGATTTTTTTCTCTTAAATCTTTTTATTAGAAGTATAATTGCTTTACAGTGTTGTGTTGGTTTCTGTTGTGTGTACACATATAGCCCCTCCCCCCTGAGCCTCCCCTCCCCCCTCTCCCTGTCCCACCCCTCTAGGTCATCTCAGAGCACCAGGCTGAGTACAGCAGCTTCCCCCCAGCAATCAGTTTTACACATAGTAATGGATGTATGTCAGCGCTACTCTCTCAGTTTGTCCCTCTCTCTCCTTCTCCTGCTGTGTCCACAAGTCTATTCTGTATGTCTGTGTCTTTATTCCTACCCTGAAAATAGATTCATCAGTATCATTTTTCTAGAATATATATATATATATATATGTGTGTGTGTGTGTGTGTGTGTGTTAATATATGATATTTGTTTTTTTTTCTCACTTCAATCTGTATGACAGATTCTAGGTTAATCTACATCACTACAAATGACTCAATTTGGTTCCCTTTTATGGCTGAGTAATATCCTTTTGCATATATGTACCACATCTTCTTTAATCATTCGTCTGTTGATGGACATTTAGGTTGCTTCTACATCCTGGATGTTGTAAATAGTGCTACAATGAAGGTTGGAGTACATGTGTCTTTTTGAAGTAATAGTTTTCTCATGTTATATGCCAAGTAGTGGGATTGCTGGGTCATATGGTAGTTTTATTTTTAGTTTTTTAAGGAACCTTCATACTGTTCTCCATTGTGGCTATATCAATTTACAGTCCCACCAACAGTGCAAGAATGTTTCCTTTCTCCACATTCTGTCCATCATTTATTGTTTGTAGATTTTTAATGATGGCCATTCTGATTGGTGTGAGGTGATATCTCATTATAGTTTTGATTTGCATTTCTCTAAAAATTAGTGATGTTGAACATATTTTCATGTGTTTTGGCCATCTGAATGTCGTCTTTGAAGAAATGTCTTATTTAGATCATCTGCCCAGGTTTTGATTAGGTTGTTTGTTTGATATTGAGCTGCATGAACTCTTTATATATTTTGGAGATAAATTTCTTGTTGGTTACTTTGTTTGCAAATATTTTCTCTCTTGCTGTGAGTTGTCTTTTCATTTTCTTTATGGTCTCCTTTGCTGTGCAAAAGTGTTGAGTTAGGTCCCATTTATTTATCTTCAGGTTTCTTATTTGTGTTTGCTTATTTACTTTTATCATTTTTGGCTGGGTCTTTGTGCAGCCTTTCTCTGGTTGCTGTGAGTAGGGGCTACTCTCGACTTGTGGTGTGTGGTGCTCTCTGCAGTGGCTTTTCTTGTAGCAGAGCATGAGCTCTAGAGCACTCGGTCTTTAGTTGTAGTACACAGGCTCTAGAGTGTGTGGGCTCCAGTAGTTGTGGCATATGGGCTTTGATGTCCTACAGAACGTGGCATCTTCCCAGACCAGAGATGGAGCCTGTGTCCCCTGGATTGGCAGGCAAATTCTTAACCACTGGACCACCAGGAAAGCCCTTATTTTTGTTTTTATTTTCATAACTCTAGGTGGTAGATTCAAAGAGATATTACTGAGATTTATGTAAAAGAGTGTTCTGCTTATGTTTTCCTCTAAGACTTTTAGAATATCCAGTATTACATTTAGGTCTTCAATCCATTTTGAATTTATTTTTATTATGGTATTAGAGAATGTTCTGATTTCCTTCTTTTAAAAGTGGCTATCCAGTTTTCCCAGCACCACTTACTGAAGAGACTGTCTTTCCTCCATTATAGTCTTGTCTTCTTTGTCATAGGTTAATTGACTATAGGTACATGGGTTCATTTCTGGTTTTTCTATGCTGTTCCACTGACCTATTTTTGTGCCAGGACCATATTGTTTTGATGACTATATCTTTGTAATATAGTCTGAAGTCAGGGAGCCTGATATCTCTGGCACTGTTTTCCTTTCTTGGGATTGCTTTGACTATTAGAGCTCTTTTGTGTTTACATAAAAATTAAAAAAAAATTGTTTTAGTTCTATGAAAAATGCCATTGGTCATTTGCTATGGATTGCATTGAATATGTGGATTACCTCGGGTAGTTATTTTGATAATATTCATTTTTCTAATCTAAGAGCATAGTATATTTTTCCTTTTTTTGGTCATCTTTCATTTCTTTCATCAGCCTCTTACAGATTTCAGAGTATAGATTTTTTTGATCCTTAGGTAGATTTATTCCTTGGCATATTTTATGCAATGGTAAATGGGCCTGTTTCCTTAATTTCTCTTTCTCATCTTTCATTGTTAGTGTACAGAAATGGAACAGATTTCTGTGTATTAATTTTGTATCCTGCAACTTGACTGAATTCATTGATGAACTCTAGTTGTTTCCTGATAGTGTCTTTAGGATCTTTTATATATGGCATCGTGTCGTCTGTAAACAGTGGCAATTTTACTTCTTCTTTTCCAATTTGGGTCCCTTTTATTTCTTTTTCCTCTCTGATTGCCATAGCTAGGACTTCCAAAACTATGTTGAGTAAAAGTGGGAAGAGTGATCTTTGTCTTATTCTAACAAGAAAAACTGCTTTCAGCTTTTCACCTTTGAATATGATGTTAGATTTGTCACTTATGGCCTTGAGGTAGGTTCCCTCTGTGCTATTTAACAGTTTTATCATAAATGGGTGTTGATTTTTATCAAAAGTTTTTTTGGAATCTATTGAGATGCTCTATTGAGGTTTCTATTCTACAATTTGTAATGTGGCAAGTCACACTGATTGATTTGTGGATATTGAAAAATCCTTGCATCCTTGGTTTAAATCCCACTTGGTTATGTTTTATGATCCTTTAAATGTATTGTTTAATTCAGTTTGCCAATATTTGTTGAGGACTTTTGCTTCTGTTTTCACTAGGGATCAGTCAGTTCAGTTCAGTTCAGTTGCTCAGTCGTGTGCGACTCTTTGCGACCCCATGGACTGCAGCACGCCAGGCCTCCCTGTCCATCGCCAACTCCTGGAGTTTTCTCAAACTCACTTCCACTGAGTCAGTGATGCCATCCAACCATCTCCTCCTCTGTCTTTCCCTTCTCCTCCCTCCTTCAAGCTTTCCCATCATCAGCGTCTTTTCAAATGAGTCAGTCCTTTGCATCAGGTAGCCAAAGTATTGAAGTTTCAGCTTCGGCATCAGTCCTTCCAATGAATATTCAGCACTGATTTCCTTTAGGATGGTTCAGCGAACATTCAACTCAATTCACTAGGGATATTGACCTGTAGTTTTCTTATTTTGATAGTGTTTGTTTTTGCTAAGAAGGTATACTGGCCTTTGAAAAGAGAGAGTTGTGTATTTTTGCTTATATGTGGCAACTAAAAAGACAAGGGAACAAATATAAGGAAACAGAAACTGATTTACAGATACAGAGAACAAACTGGTGGTTCCAGAGTGGAGGGGGATGGAAGGGTGAGTGAAATAGGTGAAGGTGATTGAGGTACAAACTACCAGTTATGAAATAAATAAGTTTAAGTTAAATGAGTAAGAGAGATAATGCACAGCACAGTGAATGTGGACCAGAATATTCTACTAACCTTGGTTCATAATGTGTAAAAATATAAAATCATTATAGTGTACACCTGGAATTAATATGCTGTAAGCCAACTATACTTCGATTAAAAACCCTCTGATAACCTTTCAGATTCTAGAGCTCTAGTGAATGTGATCAAAACTACCTCCATAACCCTTGTACAAAATTCATATGCAGTATATATCAGAATTTCATATATATAAGGAAGTCACCTTAAACCAATGAGGAACTTATAGGCCATTCAAAAAGCAGTGTTATATAAATCTATTATTTGAGCAAAACCTATTATATTCTTATATCAAACTATAGACAAAATACATTACAAAGGATTTGTAATTTTTAATATGAAAAGTGAAACCATGAAATACTAGAAGGAAACATAAATATATATATGATCTTGAGATGGGAAGGAATTTCAAGATACAAAAGCAATGAAAGAAATCACAAAGGAAAACATTAGAAAAAATGTCTGCAATAAATATAGTAATGCATATAAAGCTCATAAAATAAGCAAGAAAACACTGACATCTCAATTAATAAGATGGTGAGAAAGAGGAAATCCACATAAGAGTAAACAAAGACTCTCTGAATTTATAATAATATTCAACCTTACTAGAAATAAAACAAATTTTATTGAAAACAAACAGAGTGATGAGATTTTTGTCTGTTATAGTGGTCAAAAATAAATGATTGTGGCTTGGGTAATTTGTAAATATTCAGGTCCTTTTCATGTAAATAGTTTTCTTTTAACATTTAATCCCTGGGTCAGGAAGATCCCCTGGAGGAGGGCACAGCAACCCATTCCAGTATTCTTGCCTGGAGAATCTCATGGCCTGGTGAGCTACAGTTGATGGGGTTGCAAAGATTCAGACATGACTGAGTGACTGACATGCACGTAACTTTTAACCTTTACTTTTGAGGAATATATATCAAAAATATTAAAATTAAAATTCAACTTAGATAGAGCTACTTAAAATCTGCCTACTCCCCTTTTAAGGCTTCCCAGGTGGCTCAGGGGTGAAGAATTCATCTGCCAAGCAGGAGACCTGGAATTGATCCCTGGATAGGGAAGATCCCTTGAGAAGGAAATGGCAATCCACTCAGTAGTCTTGCCTGGGAAACCCATGGACAGAGGAGCCTGGTGGGCTACAGTCCATGGGGTTGCAAAGGGTCAGACACAACTTAGCGACTAAACAACAATAACGATTCTCTTTTTAGAAGGAGTAATCAGAGGTAAGGATAAAGACTTAATGCCAGGATATTTGCCAGAGCATGGTTTAAAAGAAGAAAAAAAATGGGTCATAACCTAAATGCTCGATAATAGGGGAAGGTGACAACAGTAGGTCACGGAACAATTGCCAATGCACCTTTTTTGGATATTTAAAGGATAAGGGGAAATACTTGTGATATAAGGCTAGGGATGAAAAAACAGGATTCTAAACTATTTATGCAGTAGGTAGTTCATGAAAACACAAAAAATTGTCAATTTTATGTTTATACAGCTTTCCATAGCTCATTCACTCTCTCTCTGAAGAAAATATAACCAGCAGTTGACATGGTAATAAACTGGAAGTAAGATTATAGATGGCTTTTATTTTCTTATTTTCTGTATTTTCCAAATGTTTTACAGTGAGCATATATTACATTTATCATCAGGAGAAAATGACTATCATCTTAAAGATAAAAGGCATTCCTTGAAGAGTAGGTATGTAGATTTGAACCAGTCCATGTCTAATAGTGATCACAGGGCTCCATATCCCCTTTATTTTTATTATTTTTTTTTATTATTGTTTTTGCCATACATTGTCATGATATCACCATGGGTTTACATATGCTTCCCCTCCGGGTCCCCCCTCCCTCCTCCCTCCCCCCCCGGGAAATCTCGCTGCACCAGTCCCGAGCATCAATCCTGGGCTGGCGATTGATTAGACACATGACAATTAACATGCTTCAATGCCCTTCTCCCATATCATCCCACCCTTACCCTCATCCACAAAGTCCACAAGTCTATTCTATACATCCATATCCCCTTTAAACCTGCTCCTGCTGGGTTGTTCCACAGGGAGGATGGGAAGGAGTCACAATTCTTATTTTTGAGGGAGAATCCAGGTAAAGATTGGGCAGAGGAAGTGCTTCAGGGGAGCATGAGTCAGGACTGGCTGCCATGTGTTCACCTGCCCAGTAGTCCAATTTTAACTCCCCCAATTATTTTAATGCCACCTTAATTCATTGCTTAAAATCATACTAGTTAGAGATTATTTGGGAATATGAGTATAAATACAAGAATGACTATCTTTGGGTAGATTTAAGAGTCTGCTAAATCATCCACAGGCATCCCAGGTGGCACAATAATGCAGGAGACATGAGACTCAGGTTTGACCCCTGGGTTGGGAAGATTCCTTGAAGGAGGGCATGGCAAACCACCCCAGTATTCTTGCCTGGAGAATCTCATGGACAGAGAGCCTCGTGGGCTACAGTCTTTAGGGTTGCAAAGTAACAGCAGCAGCAACAAATCATCCATATTTGAATACGGTTTTGAATAAAAGCAATTGGACTGAATACATTTGAGGAAACAGTTTTTTTTCAAGGACAAGAAAAGACCAGGCTTTTGGCAACTGATGTTCTTTGGTGGACAGGAGCCTGTTTGTAGTCGTGTTGTATAGGAGGGCTTAGATGACATGAACACTCTGTGATTCTGGGTAGCTGGAGAATGTGTGGGGAGGAGCAGTTAGAATCTCAAATTCTAGCTTCAGACAGACCTGGGCTTGCATTCTGGGTCAAGGACTGGAACATTTTGGGTAGTTTCCTATCACTAATATTCAGTTTCCTTACTTCTATCATGGGAAAAATGCCTGTTTCATAGGGTAAGACAGAGTAAGGGTAAGTTAGATATTAAATGCCTGGTACTCCATAGCATTCAGTAAATGGTTGTGATGGAGATAATGATGTTGATTGTACTGATGCTGATGCTGATTGTAAGGGTAGTTCCAAAGGAAGGAAAAGGTACTAAACCTCAGTGGGCCTGATGGCAGGAAAACAAAATTTTCTTCTTTATCCTTTTGGCAATTTGAAGCTTCTTGTACCTAAAACCCAGACACCAGGCAGGAATCAACAGTGTAAGAAAATTTCTACCTCTCCCCTTCTACATTGTTGCCTGCTGCTATGGCAGAAACAAAACCTTGCATGTTACTCATGTGCTAGCTGACTTCAAAGTAAATTACTCAGTGGTACCCAAGTGACCTGAAAAAATTAATTTATCTTCAGAACTTGTTTTCATCCTGGGAGTAGTTGAGTCATCCAAGGAGAATCTGAGTCAATTACTAGGAAACCAAGGAAATGGAAATGACATTTTACAATTAGACTGCAACTGAATAAGGAGGATGTGTTGGGCTGTTTGTAAAGTTTGCTTTGTGTACCTTATTATAATGTAATAAAACCCCATAAGAAATAGCTAATAAAATTGAAGATAATGTATCATGCCTTTTCAAAGTGATACTGAAAAGCAAAATTTTACTATTCATGCCTCTATGTAAACATCATTAAGGATAGGTTCTATATTGCCCCCAAAGATATATTTTAGTATATCCTGCAAAATTAGAGTTGAATTTTATGGCTCTCTCTTCACGGGTATATGCTCTGTCAGCAGAAGTTAACTGAAGATGCATGAAGAGGAGAAAGTCAACTCAACATTACCTTCTTTCTAATGCTTGCTAGTGTTGACTATAACATTCCAGCTGCTGAAGGCTGAGGATGGAAAGTAAACTGTGTTGCCCCGAAGAATGATAGAAGTAAGTCTTTTGTGTTTTCCAAGCTTTGGAGGAAGTGATTGCACAAAAACATCACACACCAAGTAGTAGATAGTTTTACCCTCCTTTCCAAGTTTCTTGTCCACAGGGAGAGGTCAAGTTTAACCTGTCAAGTATAGAGCTGTTTGCTGGTGATAACAAATGATGATGTGGCTGGATCTAATGTTTCCCTGGCTCCATGCTTTGTGTTCATTTTATGACCACAATTGCCCAATGGTGGAAAATGCAACAATTCAAAAATTGTTGAATCAGTCCTTCAACACATTAACCTCTTGCCCAGTGGTTTGTCTTTTTACCAATGGCTTCCACTGAAGTGTGTATTTTGTATTTAGTGTGTGTGTATTTTGTATTTAGTTCCTTCTCTATTTCTTTGTCATAGTTTCTTTCTAAACTCTCAGAGTTTACAGACAGCAAGGGTTATTGAGAATCACTGGGTAGTGATTCAGAAGGTTATGGTTACAGTCCTGGCTCTGTAACCGTATATATGTTTGATTTTGATCAACTGAAATTCTCTGAATCTGTTATTTCTCATCAGTAATTTTTAGTGATCTATCTTTCTTTCTTTACTAAAATGTCAGGAATGTGATCTGTCTCATGCTCAGTAATGTGGACTTGGGATGGATGGAAGAGAAGTATAAGACAGTGGATGCCCACAGGAAAATTTCATTCCTCTTGAGAGAGGAAAGAAATAATTAAATAACAAACTGAGAAGGTATGTGATTAAAACAATCGTCAGCAGATATGGAAGTATGTGCTATACACTGAGGTAAGGGCTCTTCGAGCAATGCTATTAATGAACATGCAGCAGTCAGGGGAGGGAGGTTAAGGTGGACGGCACAGACAGGGAAGTTTCATGCAGAAAGCAGGACTTAGAGAGTTGGAGATATTGAGGATGAGCAGGCAGGGGACAATGACAACGTGCATTCCTGGCAAAGGAATCAGCAGGAGCAGAGTGAAGACATAGGATAAGCACTGTGGGTTTGGCTCCGTCTACCCTTCTGCCCTTTGCATTTCTTCAATGTGATGTTGCTTATAATCTGCTTTTGTGAATCTACTCTCATTTTCCCTTCTCTTCCTTCAGAGTTCTACAGAAAGGTTATCAAGAGTCTGGAACAATGAACTTGGAATCTCTAGATAGACCTAGCATTTCTTTAGGTTCAAACAAGATTCACTGTGTGACCACAGTGGTGATTGATGAATTCACAGCTTTTCATCTGGGATGATACCCAGGGGGAACAAGTTCACACATGCTGTGTACTCTTCTTATGAGTCTACCAGGGTTTTGTGATGTCCTTAGCCCCTGAGTCAGCATTCCACCCCATGCTTTCCCACTAAAGAAAATATGTATATTAGAATGCAAGTAATCAGGGATGACATTGTTCTAGGAACTACCTTAGTTCACTCCATTAAAGAGTATTCTCTTAAATAGCATATGATGTCCCTTATATGCAGAATCCAAAAAGAAATGATACAAATGAACTTACTTATAAAACAGAAATCACAGACTTAGAGAGCAAACTTATGATTACCTGGGGGAAGTGGGGAGAGATGGGATAGTTAGGGAGTTTGAGATCAACCTGTACACACTGATGTATTTAAAATGCATAGTAAATAAGGTTCTACTGTATATCATAGGGAACACTGCTCAATGTTATGTGGCAGACTGGTTGGGGGGTAAGTTTAGAGGGAAATGGATACATGTATGTGTATGGCTGAGTTGCTCTGCTGTGCACTTGAAACTGTCCCAACATTGTTAATTGGCTATGCGCCAATATAAAAGAAAACATTAAAAGAAGTTTTCTCTTGCAAATGTGGGTAATCATGAGTAGTTAATAGCAATGATCAATTTCATGTATTGAGTGTTTAGTATATGCCAGACATCAAGCCAAGAACTGTAGGACAATTAAGTCACTTGAATGTCACTGTAACCTATTATGGCAGGGGCCGTCATACTCATCTGTTACATGTGCCTGGCTCCATATCAGGTATTTTACATGCTTCAGCTTATTTAGTGCTAACCACAGCTTTGTGGCCTTCCCTTGTGACTCCGCTGGTAAAGAATCTGCCTGCAGTGTGGGAGAGCTGGGTTTGATCCCTGGGTTGGGAAGATCCCCTGGAGGAGGGAAAGGCTACCCATTCCAGTATTCTGGCCTGGAGAATTCCATGGACTGTACAGTCGATGGGGTCACAAAGAGTTGGACATGAATGAGTGAGTTTCACTTTCTCCTTCACAGCATTGTAAAATGTTTACTGTTATCACCATTTTATAGATGAGGAAACAGGCTCTGAGGGAGGAAGGAACCTGTACAAGTGTTTCTCTGGTTTTAAGGGATAGAGTTGGGATCTATGCTAAGCCTTGATGATCTCAGAGACTGTTTTTTAACCATAATAGTATGACTAAAAAATTACCTGTAGCACCTCTGATAACAGATCATAACTTATGAAGAGGGCTGTTTCTGTTGTTGAGAAATACTAGTATGCAGGATTGGTTTCTGTGATCTCTTTTAAATTGCACTGAATATGGCTAATACGAAACCAGGCAATTTGGGGATAAGAAAACCATAGCTGATAATACTAGGACACTCAAGCCTTGCTGAGCAAGAGCATTTGCTGTTTGGAATAATGACTAGAATAATGATGTTTTCCCTGACTTTGTGGTGCATGACTGGCCCTCAATTTATCTTTGTAGAACACGGGTGATGCATTCAGTTTTGCCTGGCGCCCTCAGGTTAATGTAAAATCACAGGAGAATTACTCCCAAATGACCTTCAGTCTCCTCCATCTGATTAGGGGCCCTGTTTCTCACATGCAGAATAATTAACACAACTTTTGATTAAGCACTTTCTTTCTAAATGTTGGGATGTGATGTTCACATGGATGGAATGAAAGATTTCAACACCTATCAATATGTGAACTCAGGGAAGGAAAGGATGGGACTTGGTAGGCACCAAATATCCATTGTGCAATAAAGAGGTCATGGAATGGACTGTAGGAGACTGAAAAAATGGAAGAGACTTGTCTGACTACATGCCAATCTCTACTATGCCTGTGAGTGGTGATGCAATCATTCTTCCCTCTTCCTTGCCTAAACGTTATGCCAACTTGGGACAAAACTGACCTACACATCTAAGTCAAGTACCAAATAAGCATAAAATATTTATGCAGGGTTTATAGACTACAAAGCATTATTCTAGATACTAGGAAAACATAGGGAAAGAAGGCATAAAGAGCCTTCTAGCCACTTAAGGCTTGTGATGTTGCGTGGACAAGCGTGTGATGGCATTGACATTGTATGCGGGCTCCTAAGAAAGGAAAAGGTCAGGGCGTTATATTGGCACTTAGTGAGGAGTGGAGGTGGTCTTGAGAAGGCCAGACTCAGGAAGGGATGTCTAAACTCAAAAATGAAACCTGAAGATGAGTAGGCCAAGCAAGAGAAGGGGGTTGTGTACAAAACAGAGGGAAGAGCTATGCGAAGGCCAGGAGGCCAAAGTCTATTGAGGTTGTGGTGTGTACCAGGAAGAGGACTTGGAGGCAGGGGTTAGGGACAAGAGAGGAAGTAGGAGAGAGAGGTGTGGTACAGGCTAGAGAGGGCTTTGTAATCTGTGCTAAGAATATTGGCATTTTATTCTAAGGGGAATGAGAAGTCATTGAAGGGTTTGACGTAGGCATCTTGTAAAGTCAACTTCAGCTGGTGGTTATGCTAATAGCTAGCTCCACTAATTCAAGTCCAACATTGATTATCCTTGGATGGATTTCTTGGATCATCTGCCTGCATTACTTTCCCTCTGTCATTTCAGAACACTACACACTTAGGATGGCACCTGGGTTCACAGAATGTTTCTGAACACAGGGATCTGACTAGAACATGACAGAACTAAAACTGAGGGCTTGGTTCATGTATGGTGTGGGTGTTTTCAACTCTGTCTTTGGCCATTGAGTTAGCAGTCTTACAGATGTGTTCCCTACTGTATCAAGGAGGGATGAATGTGAAGTGGTTCAGCTCAACTCGATAGACTAAGTAGGGTCAGTACCATAGACTGTGGCCTAAGAAGCTTTGTATAGCCCTCTGAGACATGTCCTGGTCCCAGGTGGCTCAATGGTAAAGAATCCATCGATCCCAGAGTTGGGATGATCCTCTGGAGTAGAAAATGGCAACCCACTGCAGTATTCCTGCCTGGAAAATTCCATGGACAGAGGATCCTGGAAGGCTATGGTTCATGGGGTCACAAAGAGTCTATCACATCTGAGCACACACATACACACTGAGCCATGGCCTAGTGACTTGTGTAGAGGTATTAGCTATCCAGAGTTGAGACTCTTAGTCAAGTCAGACTGACTTCTTGTCTGAATGTCTTAGATTATGCCCACCAGTGGATGGTGGAGTGGACTTCACACCTGCTTGTAAATAAACCAATTTAATGGGCCTTAAGTTATGGAGATGTCTCCTGTTGACCACATGACCTTCTGGATAAATATTCTATAATTTAGCCTTCTTATACCCTGATTGCTTTTGCTTATTCACTGTGGTCCACTGTGACACTATCCAAGAACATAGGGCCTTGCCACTTAAATGAATCAAGGGAATGCAGGCTACTAAAACAGATTCTTGAAGTGTTAGTCTTGATGTGACGGTTTCCCAGGATCTCAGAGTGACTCTGAGCCTACCAAAAACTGTTTTGGTATTGACCAACAGATTGAATTCTATAGAAGAATAGGGACAATTAATATTTTGAAAAGTATTTACTCAACTTGGTCAGTTATTAATGATTTATTGACAGCTATATGCAGAACTGTATCCTCAGTGTGGAATATGCTTGCAGATGAACCAGGTAAGGCTCTGCTTAAAGCCAAAGGGTGATAATATAAGAGAGATGACATGCTGCTAAAATGTGAATGCATTATCCTTTCCTTTTCATCAGCTAGGACCCAACAGCTTATGAGTGGCAAGCATCAGGAAACTTGCTCAGCACTCCTCCTTAGACAAAGGAAAATTTGGCTCAGCTTCTTTCACATATGCCTGTATATGAGATTTTAAGAAGTCCTTGTTTTATTTATTTGACATCAAAGCATAATATGTAGGTGAGTCAGTGATTCACTTCCATAGACGGGACTCACAGACAACTCTATTTGCTTTTTCTGACTTTAAATGAAGGCAGGTCACATAGTTAAATTATATATTCAGTAAACCTGATACTTGACTCCTCTTGTCATGGTTTGACAGTATCCTTAAACTTCAATGGACCAGAAAATACAATTGCACAATTACTGCTCTGACTGAGAGCAATAAAATTGATGGATGGAATGATAAGGATTAGCTAAGATGACATAATCACAACCATATAGCACCCACGAGGACCACCCCTTTCTTCTCCCGAAGTTTAACTACTGCAAACCCACCCCACTCAAACTAATAGTTTATGGGTCAGATATGTGGTTCTTGATCCCCCCCAACCAGCCCTGAAGGTAAGTTTGCAAGTTATCACTTAGTGAAGACATTATGCCTGATAATAACCATGTTATATGTATTTCCTTGAGTTTCTCTAGTGTTTTCACACTTTTCATAGCACTCTCAAATGCATTTGTGTCAGCTTGATCCTCATACTCCTGTAAGACTGATCCGACATTACTTTTCTCATTTTACAAATGAAAAATCAGAGTCACAGAGCAATGAGATGACACACTCATGTCCATACAGCTGGAGAGCATCAGTGCTAGAGCTGGAATCAGGGCTTTTGATAAGCACACTTTTAGCATGGTGATTAACAACATGGACTTGGCTGAGATCAAGTCTCAGCCCTACCACTCCCAGTTACAAACATAGTGTTTATAGCCTCTCATAACCTTGGTTTCCTCATTTATAAGATGGGATTAATTATAAAATCTACTTCTTAGCACCACTTTGAGGATCTGGCCAGGAAAGTGTACAGTGCTTAGTGCTCTGACTGCCACATAGAAAGCACTCAGATGTGGTTAGGCATCACCAGGACTAGTACCTGGTCTGCAGTACACACTGTATTGTGCTGATGTCTGCATTACAAGTACCAAGTGTGGCAACTTCAGCAAATAAAATGAATAACTAAGCCTTACTGTCTTAAAACTATGTCTGCACTGGACAGCCGATGATTCTCATTTGCCCAGACTGCTGTCCCCACCAGGGACTACTCAGGATGGTTGATGTCACTTTTTCTGCTAGCAAAAATTTTGCTTTTCATGTATCTTTCAGCATAGCAGGCTGTGGTGATTCTTCCAAGTTGGCCACTTTTTCCTTTGATTCCAGAAAACTGAAGAGAGCTAGACCATCTGGAGCATGCTTGAGAAGCTGGCAGCCTGAGGCTCAAATTGTACTTGCTTTGTTCTCCTGTCATTTGTGGCTCCACCAACTCTGTCATTTAAAAGGACTCATACATTTTCCAAGTGGAAGTTGGTACATTAGTGCATGCTGTGTAGGAGGTAGAACAGGTGTCTATGCATGTCTGAGTCTTTGCAGGTGCCTGTGGTCAGTAAAGGTGGAGTAGACACCTTTCAGTATGTGTTACAGTGGGACATATCTTAAGGATTCTGCTCCCCTTGGAGGAGGCTCCTAATAGCAGCAAAGTCAGGTTGTCCAGAGTCTAGTGAAGCTGATATGGTGGCTGACATGTATTATGTACAAAGTTGAAATTGCAGGATGTTGGAGCAATTAATGAGAAAAGTTTCCTGGATAAATTGAGAGGAGGATCCCTATGTTGAGAAGAAGAGTCACCCCTCTTTGGTAACTCATTTTTGTTCAGTCTCCTGTAGTTCATGCATTTATTTTTGCATTCATTTATTGTTTCATTAAACTGATATTTGTTGATGGGGACACAGTGGTGAGCAGAAAGCAGTAACAAAACTTGCCTTTAAGAGACTTATTTCCTAATTGAGAGACAGACTTTAAAGAAAGTCTGCTGCTAAGTTGCTTCAGTCGGGTCTGACTCAGTGCAACCCCACAGACAGCAGCCCACCAGGCTCTGCCATCCCTCTGGGATTCTCCAGGTAAGAACACTGGAGTGGGTTGCCGTTTTCTCCTCCAATGCATGAAAGTGAAAAGTGAAAGTGAAGTTACTGTTTGCTAAATTTAAAGGTTCATGGAAAAAAACCCAAATATCCTTCAACCGATGAATAGTGACACACACATATAATGGAATATTATTCATCAAAAAGTGAAGCAATGCTGATACCTACTCATATGGAAAACCCTTGAACACATGTTGATATGTGGAAGGAGTCAGACACAAAGATCACATATTAAATAATTCCATTTATATGAAATATCCAGAATAATAGGGCTTCCAGAATAGGCAATCCATTGAGACAGAAGTATATTAGTGTTTGCCTAGGGCAGAGCTCATCAGGAGAAATGCTGGGCTGGACGAAGCACAAGCTGGAATCAAGATTGCCGGGAGAAATATCAATAACCTCAGATATGCAGATGACACCACCCTTATGGCAGAAAGTGAAGAAGAACTAAAGAGTCTCTTGATGAAAGTGAAAGAGGAGAGTGAAAAAGTTGGTTTAAAGCTCAACATGTATAGAATAGACTCGTGGACTCTGTGGATGAGGGAAAGGGTGGGATGATATGGGAGAATGGCATTGAAACATGTTAATTATCATATGTATAATCAATCGCCAGCCCAGGATTGATGCTCGGGGCTGGTGCAACGAGATTTCCTGGGGGGAGGGAGGAGGGAGGGGGGTTCTGGAGGGAGAGCATATGTAAACCCATGGTGATATCATGTCATTGTTTGGCAAAACTAATAAAAAAAAAAAGAAAAAAAAAGACTGGAAAAAAAAAAGCTCAACATTCAGAAAACTAAGGTTATGGCATCTTGTCCTGTTACTTCATGGCAAATAGATGGGGAAATAGTGGAAACAGTGGCTGACTTTATTTTTTTGGCCTCCAAAATCACTGCAGATGGTGATTGCAGCCATAAAATTAAACCTTGGGTGGAAAGTTACGACCAACCTAGACAGCATATTAAAAAGCAGAGATGTTACTTTGCCAACAAAGGTCCATCTAGTCAAAGCTATGGTTTTTCCAGTAATCATATATGGATGTGAGAGTTGGACTATAAAGAAAGCTGAACACCGAAGCATTGATGCTTTTGAACTGTGGTGTTGGAAAAGACTCTTGAGAGTCCCTTGGACTGCAAGGAGATCCAACCAGCCCATCTTAAAGGAGATCAGTCCTGGGTGCTTATTGGAAGGACTGATGTTGAAGCTAGAATTCCAGTACTTTGGCCACCTGATGTGAAGAGCTGACTCATTGGGAAAGACTCTGATGCTGGGAAAGATCGAGAGCAGGAGGAGAAGGGGATGACAGAGGATGAGATGGTTGGATGGTATCACCGACTCAATGGACATGGGTTTGGGTAGACTCTGGCAGTTGATGATGTGTAGGGAGGCCTGGTGTGCCGCGGTTCATGGGGTCTCACAGAGTTGGACATGACTGAGCGACTGAACTGAATTGAGGGCTAGATTAGTTGAGGGGAAAGAGACCCACTTTTAATGAGTATAGAGTTTATGTTTGGGGTAATGAAGATGTTTTAAAATTGTATCTGATAATGGTTGCAAAATTATGTGAATATATTAAAAACCATTGAGTTGTATACTCTAAATGGGTGAATTGAATGGTGTGTGAATGATATCCCAATAACACTGTTACAGTTACAAAAAGACCTATGAGAGCACAAAAGGCAGTCTGGTCTGTTGGGCAGAGCCAGAGAAGGCTGCTCTGAAAAAGCGATGTTTGAGTGGAATTATTCAGGATGGGCTGGGAATTATTTAGGTAGAAGATGGTTAGGAGGATGGGGGAAGAGTGTTCCCAATAGAATAAGATCTGTGAAGTATAGGAGAAGCAGAAAGAAGGCCAGAGCAGCAGGAGCTTTAAGAGGGAGAAGAGGAGTTCTACGCGGCCCGAGAGAGCTGCATCATGATCACTTACGGTGGCAGACCCCACTGCGATGCAATGTGTGTATTATCCAACTTGGTTTGCACCGTGAGCCCATGAGTAGGAACAGTTATAGGCAGCGGCAGATAGTCTTGAGCTTCATATGATATTCAAAGTATTTTACTGAAGGGCAATGAAGAGAACACAGGAAAGACATAAGATTGGTATTTTAAAGATCCTGAAGTGGCCAGAAACCTTAAGCCCTAGAAGAGAAGATTATAGTCAGTTTCCCCTAAAAGCTTTTCTTTGTAATCTGTTATTTCATTTCATTTTTTTAAAAACAGAATCAGTGGATGGATAGCATGTAGAAATGGAGCTATTCATAAAGTATGTCCCACATGCAATGTAAGAATGATTTGCCAAATGCATGAACCATAGCGCCTCTGTTCAGTTTTAGGTCAATAATTAGCTGCCTAGAGTGGGACAGAACATGGAGTCCCTCACTTATCTCCCTGTTCGTATAAAGTTGTTGAAAAAAGACATGTCCCGAGGCTGTATTGATCTGGGTTCTAGGAGGTAGTAAAGTATAGGGGCCTGGAGTTAGACAGGCCCTGATTTTGAAATTATAGACCGGGCATTTGCCCTAAGCCGGTCATAATGAATCAACGGCAGGAAAGAGATCATGGCTGGCTAAGAGCATCACCACAGGAAGATTTGGTACCATTCCCTATTTGTTGGAGGTTTCAGTCGTCAAGCATGAGGTGTATCATAACTCATTACCAGAACAGTAAGATGGCATTAAGCAAAGAGTGCTGGGCTTGATGGAGAAAGCCCTCAGCTGGGAACAAAGGTCCGTAAAGGCCCTACATTATGAGTACAGAGAATTACCTTTTGGTGAGGACAGCCACGTTCTCATCTGGTCCTGTGCACTAACCCCAGAGCAGTAACAAGGTGGATAGACGGTTGCAGTTGACAGAGGTATTGATTTCTTATTGCTACTGCAAGAAATTACCACCAACTTTGTGGCTTAAAACAACACGAAGATTTCATCTCACAGTTTTGGAGACCAGAAATGTCACATGAGTCTCTCTCCCTGGGCTACAGTGAAGGTGTCCGTAGGGCTGTGTTCCCATCTGGAGGTTCTCTGTGAGGACCCAATTCCTCATCTTTTCTGATGTCCAGTCCTGCCTCCATGTCTAAGCTAAGTGAAAAAAGCAAGATGCAATAGGTAACAATGTTGTATAATTCTATATTAGAAATATCTAGATTATGTAAATCTATAGAGACAGAAATCGGATTGTTGGTTGCCAGGAGCTGGAGGAGGGATAAATGGGGAATAATGGATATGGGGTTTCTTTTGGGTGATGTTAATGGATATGGAGTTTCTGTTGGGTGAAGAGAATGGTTTGGAACTAGGTAGATGTAGGGTGATTGCACAGTATTTTGACTGTAGTAAATGCCATTGGATTGTTCATTTTAAAATGGCTAATTGATATTATGTACATTTAATTTCATTTAAAAACAGAACCAAAAAAAATATGTAACCCCACAAGAATTTGAATCCCTTCTCTACAGAGGTGCTAACTTCCTGATAGCCTTAGAGAAGACAGACAGCCAGCTTGATGATGGGGAACCTTACTCAGACAAATTGCATAGGGGTTAAGATCTAATTTCCTCCCAAAATCACAGGGAAAAGGCTTCAGTACAGAGGCAGGTGATAAATAGACTACATGCTTCTCCTACAAGCTAAACCAGAAGAGCCATGAATGTCTATTTAGCACTGGGAATAATTAGAAGGAATGAGGAAATTATTAGAAAAAATATAGTCATTTAATGTTTGAATCAGTCCAAAGTTAAGACTTCTCATAGTTAAAATAATTGTAATACTAGCTAACATATAGCATTCAGATGTGATACACAAAGTACTTTTATGTTTAATTCAGTAAATCCTAAAAAAAATTCTACAAGTTATATAATTTCATTATATCCATTTTACAGATGAGGTATTCAAGGCACAAAGAGAATAAATAATGTGTCCAGCATCACATAGTTAGAAGTGGTAGAACTGGGATTTGAACCCTGGGAAATGATGCTGTACTATTAATGTTTTCAATGGTTTGAATTTTTTAGAACATTAGAGTACATTCGTGGGTAATTAGTATAAAAATGCTTTTCCCAGTCACTTGAATTTTGTTCTGTTGCTTTTGATTCATTCACTCAACAAATATGTGTTAAGAGCCCAGCATGTTCAGGGAACAGCTAGAGCAGTGTAAGCAGGAGAGAGACTCATAGGAGATAAAGAAGAAATGAGCCAGATTATGTGATGTCTTAGAGCTTTTGAAAGGCTTTTAGCTTTACTCTCAGTAAGATGGTGCGCCTTGGGAAGATATTTAGCAAAGGAATGATATAATTTGACTTTTTTTCCAAAGAATTATTCTGGTTTTTGTGTTTATAATAGCCCAAGGGTCAGGAGGTAACAGTCCAGGAAAGACATATTAATAGTAGTAGCTGGGCCACTGGTAGCAAAGGAAAGAATGAGACATGGACAGATTTGGGATATATTTTGAAGGTAGAGTTAACATAGTTTATTAATGGATTGATTCTGAGATCTTGGATAAAAGCATGAAGTTACTACCATTTCTAACAATAACTCACAACCTGAAGTGTTTTGGCATCAGAGTATGTACTCATTATTATACTTGTGAAATGTAATTTTATGATATTTGAAAAAAATTACTCATGAAAAATTTTTTTGTTAAGAGAGACGGCAAAGATAGAGTGCAAATGCGTGGAAATGGATTTTGTTAAAACATACCTCATATGAATGTCATTTTCACATGTCAGAGTGAAAGAATGCTGAGAACCTTTGCTTTGGAGGGCTGCTATGGGATGAACTGTGTCCCTAAAAATAGATATATTGGAGTCCTGATTCTCAGTGCCTTAGAATGTGACCTTATTTGGGGACAGGGTCTCTCTAGAGGTAATCAAGTTAAAACAAGGTCTTTAGGGTGAGTCCTAAACCAACATAATTGGTGTCCTTATACAAAGGGGAAATCTGGATGCAGATGAGCATGCCTGTAGAACACCAAGTGGACCTGGAGGCAGGGATCTGGGTGATGGTTGTATAGGCCTAGGAATGCCAAAGATTGCCAGCAAACCCCCAGAAGCCCAAAAGAGGCATGGAGCAGACAATGTCTCACAGCCTCCAGAAGGTGTCAACTTTGACACCATCTTGATCTTGAATCCCTAGTCTTTAGAAATATGAGACTATAGATTTCTGTTTAAGCCACCCAGTTTGTGGTACTTTGCTATGCCAGCCCTAGCAAACTAATACAGAGTCTCTGAATAAAGATGCTGAAGTCACAATTGAGCTGTGAGAAGGCTGGAGGAAGGATTAGGGGGCTTCCAATGATGAATAATATTGTGGGTTGATGACCAAGGAAGTACTACCAGTGCACACCCATATAGTTTCCAGCTCACAGTAAGTCCTCAGTAAACATTTGTTGCCTGACAGAATGCCGAACTGGAGAAGGGAATAACAACCCACTCCAGTATTCTTGCCTGAAAAAATCCCATGGACAGAGGAGGCTGGTGGGCTACAAGTCCATGAAGTCTCAAGAATTGGGTACAACTGAGAGAGTAAACCCCCACCACTGGAACGCCTAGCATATGTGGATACTTTAAACATTATAGGTACTTTACAAATACTACTTTCTTTCTCTCCTAAACAGTTAGCTTGAGCACTGAAATTCTGAGCTCTTTCAGAGAAAACCAGAATTGGAAGCAGTTATTCCAGTGTTAGCTAGTCAGATCCTATTGCCAACTCTTGGCCTCTGGGTTTCTCTTCCATGGAGTCACTATATCAAGGTGCTATAATCCAGGATAACAGTAGAAGTTTTAGGAAATCTGAAGTCAAGTCTCTATCTTCATGGACCACAGTAATGAGAATGAAAGTGTTAGTCACTCAGTCGTGTCCAACTCCTTGTGATCCCATGGACTGTAGCCCACCAGGCTCCTCTGTCCAGCCAAGAATACTTGAGTGGGTTGCCATTGCCTTCTCCAGGGAATCTTCTAACCTAGGGATCAGACACGAATCTCCCACATTGCAGACAGGTTCTTGACCACCTGAGCCACGAGTAAAGCCCAGGTAATGAGAATAGAGAATATAGAAATGCAAAGTAAAAATCAGAGCAGCATAATTATAGTCCTTTAAAAATGATAATTAAAGGCTGGATCTACCCAGGCTTGTTAAGAAGTTTAAGTTCAGAACTGCTGCTTTAGTAAAATTACACTTTCTTATGACCTTCCATTGTTTTCTTTTTATTAACTCATCCATAAGGGTAAGAGAAACATTTCAGCCACTTTGATTTGTTTGTTCTGTTTCTAAGTTATTTTGAACTTAATTTTATTAAATTTCATTGCTTAGGTACAAGCTGACCTTGACAGTTTTTCAGCCTGCACTTTTTATCACTCAAAAGGTCATAACTGGTGAGGATGCTGTTTGATGTTCTGGGCGATGATGTAATTGATAACCTTTGTAAAATCTTTACAGTGTTTCTTTGAAGCTTCATGAAGGAAGTATGCAAATGGGAAAAGTTCCAAACAGCGATAGACCAGAAGAAGCAGACTGCCATGTTTCTTTATGATAGCAGCAATAAAATATATGCCAATTCCAGTGAGCTGAATAAATCTTAGCTCTGAGATGGTGGTGGGGTGGCAGGCACAGTGTGTGATAGCCTGTCCCCAGTTTCTCAGTGACCTGAGGCCTTCTCTTTGAGAGTAATACTGTATGGCCATGCCGACAATGATTGGCTGCCTGCGTTGTTCATAAATAAAAACAGCCGGCTGCAACAAAGGTCTAAGTAGCTGAGGCTTCATCATTATTTATGAGGCAGGCCTGGGAGAAGAAGGCTCTAAAAGTGCAATAGGAAACACCATCTTTCCCACAAGAAAACAGCTGACTGGAAAGAAAATTCTAAAAGGAAAGAAGCCAGTGTCATATGCATTTTCATGTTGTAGATGGTAAATAATACAAAAGCACGATAAAAATGAAGGCTTTACGATTTCCAGTGGAAACAAGTGTATTCTTCATGACTGCTAGTCAAATTGGTTGTTTTAGAGAAACTCCTTATTGGCTTCTAGTCATTAAGAATAAGTTTGGGTAACCAAATCTTGAATAACATTTTTTAAAACTCTTAATTCCAGTGATAGGGCTAATAGTTGGTATATAATGACAATAGGATGGTAGGTTTGCAAAAGATTATCATTGTTATTATATTTTAGGGCAAAGGGAGAGCACTGTCTCTTGCGTGTATGTTCCTATGGATGGATCTCCACTACAATGTACAGTTGCCTCTTTTTCACTCAATTGCTCACTCTTTCTCAGGGAATTGAGTGATTTGATTGCTCTGGGAAAAGTATCAAAGCATCCATGGCTCCACCCTCTTCTTTGTCTTAGGGAGGAACTCTGCCAACTGGAAGCATTCTTTCCATGCGTCTCCTATATGCCATAGGTACTACAGGAGCAGATCTCCTTAAATGAGGGGCAAAGTATCAGTGAGCCCAACTGTCTTGCAAAATTGATAGCAATTTCTCCTCTATTAGGTTTATTGTTAATAAAGCTGATTAAAAAAAATCTTTCTTTTTAAAACAATTGAAGTGTAATTGACTTACAATATTATATGTTTCAGATGTACAACAAAATGATTTGATATTTTTATACATTATAAAATGATCACTATAATCTACTTAACATCTGTCATTGAACAAAGTTATTACAATATTATTGACTATATTCTCTATGCGCTCTTATTTCCTGTGACTAATTTATTTTAAAGCTGGAAGTTTATACCTCTTAATCTCACTTACCATTTCACTCATCCTCCTGCTTCTGTCTCCACTGACAACCATCAGTTTGTTGTATGTATCTGAATCTATTTCTATTTTGTTATGTGTATTCATTTTTTTTAGGTTCCACATGAGAGAAATCATACATTGTTTGTCTTAACGCTATCTGACTTACTTCCCTTAGCATTATATTCTCCATATTATCTATGTTTTTGCAAATGGTAAGATTTCATTTATTTTAATGGCTCAGGAATTATCCATTATTTATGTGTATATTACATCTTTATCCATCTGTCTATTGGTAGACACCTATGTTGCTTTCATATCTTGGTTATTGTAAATAATGCTTCAATGAACATACAGGCGCTTGTATCTGTTTAAATTAGCACTTTTGTTTTCTTTGGGTAAATAACCAGAAGTCGATATGCTGGATAGTTCCATATTGTACTTTTTCGAGGAACCTCAATATTGTTTTCCATAGTGACTGTACCAGTTGACATTCCTACCAACAGTGCATGAGCTTTCCTTTTTCTCCACATTCTCACAAATGCTTAATAATGGTTATTTTGATAAATGTGAGGTGATATCTCAGTGTGGTTTTCATTTGAATTTCCCTGATGATTAGTAATGTTGAGTGTCTTTTATGTCTGTTGGATGATACCTGTATATCTTCTTTGGAAAAATATCTATGGAGATCCTCTGCCCATTTTGTGTCTTTTGGTGTTGAATTTTGTGAGTTCTTTGCATATTTGGGGGATTTAACCCTTTATTGAGTGTATCATTTGTAAATATTTTCTCCCATTTTTGAAGGCTGCCTTTTCATTTTGTTGATAGTTTTCTTTAATATGCAAAAGCTGTTTAGTTTGACGTAGTTTCATTTATTTTTTTTCTTATGTTTCACTGTCTGAAAGGGAAAGTGTTCGTTGCTCAGTTGTGTCTGACTCTGTGACGCCATGGACTGTAGCCCACCAGGCTCCTCTGCCCATAGAATTCCCCAGGCAAGAATACTGGAGTGGGTTGCTATGAATTTCTCCAGGGGATCTTCCTGACCCAGGGATCACACTGGGGTCTTCCCACATTGCAGGCAGATTCTTTACCATCTGAACCACCAGGGAAGCCCCCTTGCCTGAGGAGACATAAAAAATATTATGACCAAGACCAATGCTAAAAAGCGTACTGCATGTTTTCTTCTAGGAGTTTTACAGCCTAAGTTTTTAATTTTTAATCCGTTTTAAGTTTACTCTGTGTATGGCATGGTAAAGTAGTCCAGTTTGATTCTTTTACATGTAGCTGTCCGATTTTCCCATACAGTGTATTGAAGAAGCTGTCTTTTCCCCCATTGTATATTCTTCTCTCTTTTGTCATAGATCAACCATATAAATGTGGGTTTAGTTTTGGGCACTCTATTCTGTTCCATTGATCTATATGTCTTTTTTTTTTTTGGACCATACTGTTTTGATTTCCTGTAGCTTTTTAGTATTGTTTGAAATGGGGGAGTGTGAAAACTCCAGTTTTGTTCTTCTTTCTCAAGATTTTTTTGGCTGATTTGTTTCCAAATAGATTTTTTTGTTGTTGCTATTTTATTTATTTTCTTTACATTATCGTGTTGGTTTTGCCATACATTGACATGAATCTGCCATGGGTATACATGTGTTCCCTTTCCAGAAGCCCCCCTCCCACCTCCCGCCCCATTCCATCTCTCTAAGTCCACATAGATTTTAGAGTTATTTGTTCCAGTTCTGTGAAAAATTTCTTTGGTGTTTTTTATAGGGATTTCATCGAACTTGTAAACTACTTTACGTAGTATGGTCATTTTAACAATTTTAATTTTTCCAATCCGTAAGCATGGGATATGCGTCTGTGTATTTGTGTTATCTTCAGTTTCTTTCACCAGTGTCTTGTAGCTTTCCAAGTATAAGTATATTACCTCCTAGGTTAGATTTATCCCTAAGTATTTTATTCTTTTGGATGAAACTGTAAATGGTATTCTTAATTTCTTTTATTGATAGTTATTGTTTAGAAATGCAACAGATTTCTATATATTAATTTTGTATTCTAAACTTTATTGCATTCAATTATTCTAATAGTGTTTTATTTGGTGGCATTTTTTGTATTTTCCATGTGTAGTATTATATCGTCTGCAAATAGTATCAGTTTTAGTTCTTTTCCAATTTGGATTTCTTTTATTTCTGTCTGATTGCTGTGACTAGAATTTCCAATGTTATATTGAATAAAAGTTGTAAGAGGCCATCTTTGTCTTGTTCTTGATCTTAGCAGAAATACTTTCAACTTTTCACCCTTGAGGATGATGTTTGCTATGGGTTTGTGGTATATTGCCTTAATTATGTTAAAGTATATTCCCTCTATATCCATTTTGTTGAGATTTTTTAATCATAAACACATATTTGTTTTTCCAAAAGGATTTTCTGCATCTATTGAGATAATCACATCATTTTTATTCTTCAGTTTGTTAATATGGTATATCACATTGAGTGAAAAAGTTGGCTTAAAACTCAACATTAAGAAAACTTAGGATCATGGCACCTGGCCCCATCACTTCATGGCAAATAGACAGGGAAACAATGGCAGACTTTACTTTTTTGAGCTCCAAAATCACTGCAGATGGTGACTGCAGCCATAAAATTAAAAGACGTTTGCTCTTTGGAAGAAAAGTTATGACCAACCTAGATAGCATATTAAAAAGCAGAGACATTACTTTGCCAAAAAAGGCCCATCTAGTCAAAGCTATGGTTTTCCAATAGTCATGTATGGATGTGAGAGTTGAACTATAAAGAAAGCTGAGCACAGAAGAATTGATGCTTTTGAAATGTGGTTTTGGAGAAGACTCTTCAGAGTCCCTTGGGCAGCAAGGAGATTCAACCAGTCCATCCTAAAGGAAATCAGCCCTGAATATTCATTGGAAGGACAGATGTTGAAGCTGAAGCTCCAGTACTTAGGTCACCTGATACAAAGACCCTGATGCTGGGAAAGATTGAAGACAGGAGGAGAAGGGGATGACAGAGGATGAGATGTTGGATGGCATCACCAACTCAGTGGACATGAGTTTGAGTAAACTCCAGGAGTTGGTGATGGACAGGGAGGCTTGGCATTCTGCAGTCCATGGGGTTGCAAAGAGTCGGACCCCACTGAGTGACTGAAATGAACTGAACTGATCACATTGATTTATTTTGTGGATACTGAACCATCTTTGCATCTTTTGTATAAGTCCAACTTGATCATGGTGTATGATCCTTTTCATGTATTGTTAAATTTGTCTTGCTAGTATTTTTTGAGGATTTTTTAATCTGTCAGTGATATTGGCCTATAATTTTCTTTTTTTGTGGTCTCTTTGTCTGGTTTTGGTGTAAGGATGGTGCTGGTGTTGCTTAATGAATTTGAAAGTATTCTTTCCTCTGTCTATTTTTTAGAATAGTTTGAGGAAGATAGGTAATTCTTTAAATACTTGGTTAAATTTGCTTATGAAGCTGTCTGATCCTGAACTTTTGTTTGTTGGGCATTTTAAAATTACCAGTTCATTTTCACTACTGGTAATTGCTGTGCTATGCTTAGTCACTCAGTCATGTCTGACACTTTGTGACCCCATGGCCTGTAGCCCACCAAGCTCCTCAGTCCATGGGGATTCTTCAGGCAAGAATACTGGAGTGGGTTGCCATGCCCTTTGCCAGGGGATATTCTCAGCTCAGGGATTGGTCTATTAATTTTTTCTTTCTCTTCTTGATTCAGTGTTGGGATACTGTATGTTTCTAGGAATGTATCCACTCTTCTAGGGTTTTTTTTTATTTATGTAATTGTTCATAGTAATCACTTATGATTCTGTGACTTTCTTTGGTATTAGTTGAAGTCTCCTCTTTCATTTGTGATTTTATTGATTTGGACCTTTTCTCTTAGGGACTTCCCTGATAGCTCAGTTGGTAAAGAATCTGCCTGCAATGCAGGAGACCCTGGTTTGATTCCTGGATCGGGAAGATCTACTGGAGAAGGGATAGGCTACCCACTCCAGTATTCTTGGGCTTCCCTTGTGACTCATCTTGTAAAGAATTTGCCTGCAATGTGGGAGACCTTGGTTCGATCCCTGGGTTGGGAAGATCCCCTAGAGGAGGGAAATGCTACTCACTCCAGTATTCTGGCCTCAATGATTCTATGGATTGTATAGTCCATGGAGTCGCAAAGAGTCAGACACAACTGAGCTACTTTCACTTACTCACTCTCTTTTTTTTTGAAGAGTCTGACCAAATGTTTTCAATTTTGTTTCTGTTTTTAAAGAACTTACTGTTAGTTTTATTGATTTTTTAATTTTTTTAGCCTCTATTTTATTTCTACTCTGATTTTTTTTTCCTCCTACTAATTTTAGGTTTTTCTGTTCTACTTTTTCCAGTTCTTATAAGTGTAGGGTTAGATTGCTTATTTGAGATATGCTTGTTTCCTGAGGTAGGTTTGTATTGCTATTAACTTTCATCTTACAACTGTTTTTGCTGCATCCCTTAGATTTTGGAAAGTTGCCTTTCCATTTTCGCTAGTCTCCAGTTGTTTTTGATTTACTCTTTGATTTATTTTTCAGTAGCATATTGTTTAGTATCTACAGTGTTTTTCTAGCAGTTGATTTCTAGCCTTGTATTTTTGTGTATAGGAAAGATGCTTGATATGATTTTAACCTTTTACAAATTTATTGAAACTTGTTTTATGTCCTACCATGTGATCTAGCCTGGAAAATATTCTGTGTTCAATTAAAAAGTAGATGTATTCTGCTTCTTTTAGAATGAAAAGGTCTCTATCTGTTTATTAGGTCCACCTGGTCTAATGTGTCATTTAAGGCCAGTGTTTCCTTATTGATCTTCTGTCTGAATGATCTGTCTATTGACGTAAATGGGGTATTAAAGTCACCTACTCTTACTGTGTTACTGTGAACTTCTACCTTTATGTCTCTTAATATGTGCTTTATAAATGTAGTTGCTCCTATGTTGGGTGCATAAATGTTTACAAATGCTATATCCTATTCTTGTTTTGATCCCTTTATCATTTTGTGGTGTCCTTCTTTGACTCTTGTTACAGCCTTTGTTTTAAAGTCTGTTTTGTCTGATGTAAGTGTTGTTACTCCAGTTGTCATTTTGTTTCTCTTTGTATGAGTACTGTTGTTCATCCCCTCACTTTCAGTTTGCATGTGTATTTAGATCTGAAATGAATTTCTTTAAGGCAGCATATATGTGGATTTTATTTTTATCCATTCAGCCACTTTGTCATTTTTTAAATCTTTTTAAAAATTTTATTTATCTGTGGCTGTGCTGGTCTTCATTGCTACATGCAGACTTTTTATAGTTGGGACCAATAGGGGCTACTCTTCATTTGAGTGTTCAGGCTTCTCATTGTGACTTCTCTTGTTGTGGAACATGGGTTCTGGGCGTATGGACAGGCTCAGTAGTTGCAGCACGCAACTGCAACTACTAAAGTATATGGGCTTCAGTAGTTGTGGCTTGCATGCTCTAGAGCATGGGCTGACCAGAGCATTTAGTTTGACCTTTTACATTTGCAGTAATTGTTGATAGGTATGTACTATTGCCATCTTGTTAATTGTTTTCTGAATTTTGTTGTTTTTCTTGTTGTGTTTGTTTATTTTTCTTCTTTTGCTCTCCTCCCTTGTGATTTTGAAGACTACCTTTAGTGTTGTGTTTGGATATCTCTTCTCTCTTACATATATTTATTTCAGATTTTTGGTTTATGAATGATAATTTTAAGTTGATGAGCTCTTAAGTTTGAACACAGCCTAACAATTCTGCATTTTTTTACTTCCCTTACATTTAATGTTTTTGACATCATATTTTACATCTTTTGGGTTTTGTGTATTTCTTAACTACCTGTTGGAGATATAGATAATTTTACTATTTTTGTCGTTTAATCTTTCTACTTGTTTTACAAGTGGGTTATCTACTACCTTTACTATATGTTTGCCTTTCCAAATGAAGTTTTTCCTTTCACAATTTTTACATTTTTAATTGTGGTCTTTCTTTTCTATTTGGAGAAGTCTCCTTAACATTACTTGTAAAACCAGTTTAGTGGTTCTGAACTGTTGTAGCTTATGCTAATCTCTAATACTCTTTATCTCTCCTTCAAACCTGAATGAAAACCCTGTCAGGTAGAGTATTCTTGGTTGTAGACCTTTTCTTTTCATCACTCTGTATATATTATGCTATACCTTCTGGCCAGCAAAATTTCTGCTGAAAAGAAGAAATAGAAGGTTTCTTATGCATAACTAGTTGCTTTTTCCTTGGTGCTTATAAGGTTTTGTCTTTTGTTTTAATTTTTGCCATTTTAGTTATAATCCTTGACATGAATCTCTTTGGGTTTGTATTATTTGGGACTCTCTGTACATCTTGGTTTCTTTCCTAGGTCGGGGAAGTTTTCAGCTATTATTTCTTAAACTAAGTTCTCTGCCTCCTTTTCCCTCTTCACTTTCTGGGATCCTATAATGCAAATAAAAGTGCATTTGTTGTTCTCCAAGAGGTCTCTTAAAGTATTACTGGTAAAAAAAAAATTTTTTTTTTTTCAATTCATCTTGAGTGATTTCTACTAGTGTGTTTTCCAGTTCATTTTCTTTGTATCATCTCATCAGTTATTGATTCTTTCTAGTTTTTACTTTTCCTACAAACCCTTTTGTTGAGGGCTGACTTTCAATAGATCACAGCAAGGGAGCTTCTCTGCTTCATACGAAACTCTGATCCAGAAGCAAGTCATGTACAAATGGTTTAGCAGCAGGTTCTCCACACGTGTGTGGTGCATGATGGGGATTTTCTAGTGTTTTTAAAATTCTAGTTATTGCTTTATTCATCTATGTCTAGTTCTTTATGTTTTCTAAACTTCTCACTGTAATCATCCGTTCTTTTCCTGAGTTTGTTAGCATCTTTATGATCATTACCTTGATTTCTTTTTTTGTGTAGATGCATTTTTCCACTTTGCATGATTCTTCTTCTGGGGTTTTGTCTTATTCTTTCATTTGAAACATATCTGTCTCATTTTGCCTAATTCTCTGTGTTAATTTCTTCATGTTAGGTAGGTCAATTATCTTACCTGATCTTAGAGAAGTAGTCTTATATAGGACATGTTCTATGGGCTTCAGCAATGTGCTTCCCTTTGGTCACAAGAGCTATATACTCTAGAGGGTCCCCCCATGTGGGCTGTGTATACTCTAGAGGGTCCCCCCCATGTGGGCTGTGTGTGCCCTTCTGTTGCAACAGGCTGAATAGCGTGGGCACACTGGTAGGTGGAACTGGCTCCTGGCTTGGTTGGCTGTCAGTCCCTCCTCTTCTGATGGCTGTTGGCCCTTCTTCAGTGGACTGGGTCCTGGCATGGCTGGCCACATGACCCAGGGGTCCTGTGGCTGAGGCTCATTGGTAATCATAGTGCGATGTACTAGTAGAGCTGGCTATGGTGCCTGGGACATCCTGATGCTTGTGCTGGCCCACTAATCTTCCTTGTCTTGACTCTTGTGATTATCTCTCAAATGTGTCTGAATTCTAGTTGGAGAAATAAAGAGATGTTGTTACTGTTACTGCTATTAAAGCAAACTTCATATACAAAAATGATACATATGCTCTGGCCAGAGAAACAGGTTGCTGTTGTTTAGTTGCTAAGTTGTGTCCAACTCTTTCATGACCTAATGTGAAGACTATAAAAAGGAATTGTAATTTCATTCTAAGTGGGTGTGTAGCTTACCTTTCATTCTAAGAAAGAAGTGACCCATGTAGAAACAGTTGATAGTTTGTTAAGCATTAAGAATATGTCACTTAAAGTTTTCTGTGTCCCATAGTTTCTTGCCTCTTAATTCTCATTGTTTGGTCCAGGCTTGCTGGGTATATTGGAGTTATTTTGCAGTTGCTCTATTGACAGAATATTTTGGAAACCTGGTGACTTGATGTATATAGCCTATGTCTGTTGCCTTTGCTGTCTCATTTCTGTTTACCTTTCTTCTTATAAGAGCACCCTGATTCTGCAGAGAAATAATCTGTTCCCTGTTCTTTGACCTAAGACTCAAGTGGAGTTAACTCCACTCCATAGCTCCAAGGTGATTATGCACCATGTGATTATGCCTAGGCTTTCAAAGCACTACATTCCCTTGAACACAGGGGTTGTTTCAGGGATGAGCATGTGACCTAGTATAAGCCAATGGGACTCATAGAAACACATGCTGAGACACAGGCCTGTTAGCATATCGAATCTGCTGTCTGCCCTTTTGCCACCACAGGGAGCCTGCCAATGAAGTATGTGAATGTGCAGGGTTGAGGATGACATCATCTGAAATCCTGAATCCAGGGATGGATATACTCCTGGATACTTTTTATTTTTTTTTTAGTTAAGTGACCCAGTAAATTTCTATTTTTGCCTGAACCATTTATTTTTCTCTCTTACAACCAAAAAGGTCCTAACAAGGTCTGAGTGAGCTAAAGACTTGATATATCTGCTAGCAGACTAGAAGTGACCAGGCTGTTTGGCTTATGGATACCTGCATTACTGACTTAGCAATTGTCTACAATACATGAGAGATTAAACACACCTTTTCTGAAGGCTTAGCTTTTGAGATTTACAACTGAATTGAACTAAAGTATAATATTTAGCTATTCAAGCTGGCAGCAGAGACACTTGATCTGATGTAGCAAGCAGTGCCAATGTCAGAATTAATAAAATAGTTCCATGTCAAAACAATAAAAGGCAAATCACCTGGAAGGGCAATTTAATCACTTGGGCCTTATCACCACTGGCCAGTGGAGCACTGAGCCACCTGCTTTCCCTTGCTAGATGCAGGTCTGCCTGAAGCTGAAATGCCAACTGATTTAGATTTTTTTTTTTAAAGAAAAATGACTTTGGTTAATCACTGCTGTATTATTGGCAAAAATGCTCTTGAAATGATTTTCTGGAAGGTAAATGCACCAGGCAGCTTTCAAGTGTTGGGGACAAAGAAGATGAAGGCATGTTTGAGAGTTTTGAGCTCAAATTAGGAAAGAGGAACTGTGCAAAATATTTCTTCCTTCAATTTGAGTATTTATCCAATGTATTCTAAATGCTGGGCACTGGACTTGAACAGTGACCATAGAGAGGCATCTCAGCTGACACACTGTCCAGCAGAGAGAAAGATAGTAAGTATATTTAAAAAGGAATAAAATGATATAGAAAAATTTTAAATAGACTTTTGAGTTAAAGAGTTATAGGAAGATGGATCTGCTTTTTTGGAAGGTAAGTAGTGACTCTGAAGCTGAGAAGCTCTCTTGAAGGTGAGAAGGGGTCAGCTGTGCAAAGAGTACAGAACAAGCAACCAAGCCAGAAGGAAGAACACATGCCAAGGTTGGGGTGGAACAAGAGTGAGCAACATTCAAAGGCCTGAAAGGAGGGGAGAATGGCAGTGGCATTGGTTAAAAAGGAGAGCACGATATGAGATGACATTGCAAGAGAGCTAGGAATTTGATCCATTAGGTATATGATGACTGAAAGGAATTATAATTTCATTGTAATAAAATGAAGAGTCACTGGCTGTTTGCTGGTGCTTGATGGGTTTTGATGCTCTGAGAGCAAATGTGTAATTTTTTTTTCAACTAATGCTTCTATCAAACAACCTTTGCTTATGGGTGACATCCAAATGTCTAATTGATTCCAAAATGAATCTTTAATGACAAAATAGGGAAAAGTCATTAGACTAAGATCTAAGGTGTCTGCATTTATACCTAGATTCTGTCACTGATTACTGAGCAGGCTTGAGCAAGTTCTTACACCTTGTAGAACCTCAGTTGCTCATCTGGAGAATTATAAGTTTGGGTTGGATGTTGCATTTGCCATAACTTTATATTGAAAGTGATAGAAAACCAGTCCAAAATAACAAGCAGAAAGGAATGTATTTGTTCACTTAATTGGATAATCCAAGGGTAATATCTTCATATATGTTTGGATCTAGGAGCTCACCAGGATCTAATTTTTCATCTCTTGGCTTTGTACTGGCTTCAATCGACAGGCGGTCTTTTCTATGGATGGTTCCCAACAGGGCCAGACTAGCATCATTAGTAGGGTTAGATATCCATCTAAATTATGTTATCATAAGTTCCAGGATGGCATGCTGACTTGGGTCATGTGCCCATGGCTGAACTGGTGGTTCAGATGTGGGGAATTAGATCATTGGCCAAGCCTGGATCATGTGCCCACCACTTGAGTCAGTCTGAACCATATGAACCTAGAGTAAGGAAGGCATGGTTCCCCACATGAAAACAGAAGAGGGAATGGATTTTGGATAGGCAAACAAGACATGTCCATGAATCCTCTTTTTGGCTGTAACAATTTCGTGAAACCTGCAATGGGAGTCAGTTCTGTACAACCTCTTCTTAGTTGATATTAGCCATTGATTCTACCAAAACCTCCCACTTTAGGCTAAAACTATATGTTTACCTTGTGTAACATATGGTATAATCACCAGTTCTGTCCTTCAGTTTCAGCTCTGGGTCTCTAAACTCAGTTACCATGTCTCTAAACTGAGTTACCAGTTACTCAGTTACCTGGACTATCTCCAGCAATTCTTTTTCACAATTCATAAAACTGCAAAGAGCTTTGCTTTGGCATAGTCATCAACTTCCCGGCTGTGCAAGTATCCAGAGCCAAAATTTGTTTCCTCATTTATGTTTTTCAGATAGAATTGTTTGTTGAAGTGCTAGAAAAAAATCACAATGGGCTTATTGTTCAGCACTCTTCGAGAGTTATTTTAACAAACTTGAAAAACGCTTTAAAAAACACCATATATTCCCTATTATAGTATATCTTCCCACAATGAGTGTGAAGACAACCCTTTAATATAACTCATCTTTCTCACAATGTCTCCATTAGTCCTATGTTCCCACTTTTGTTCTTGTTACTCCTACTTACTAAAATGTTGCACTCCTTTAAGGTGTTGCTTTTCCTTGAAATATTGGCATCTGCTAGTCTGCCTCTGGTTTCCATTTAGTACCAATCATCTTTTGGTACTAGATTCTGGTTCATTATTAATTACTTGAATTGAATGACCTTACCAAAAAATGAGACCTAATATCTATACTATAGCTTCCAAGTATATATATACAAGTCAGTGGGTTTTAGTTTTAGTGTATTCACAAGGTTGTGTAACCACCACCACCATCTAGTTCTGGAATATTTTATTTTCTAAAAAGAAAATCTGTACTCATTAGCAGTCACTCTCCATTCATCCCGCAGAAATGCGGGAGTTTTGTCCACTCCCTGAGGGCAGTGGCAGAGACTGCACTTGTTTCGCCTGTCTCTCCCAGAAGCCCAATTCTGGGGCCATAGAAGGCACTGATAGAAATGTCCTGAATTGCTACCTCTTTATGTTGATTGCTGTTTCAGTTCAAGGCAACATGAAGAGGCTGTGTGCTATAGAGGAGAGAATACTGAGCAGAAAGTCTGTTTCAGTTTTCCTTTTTGTTCTGTTCCCAACTGTGTCCTTAGATAACTCCCTAGGCCTGATTTTCCTCTGCTTTGGGGATGTGGACTCTATGATTTCTCTGTTACCTTCCCAGTTCAAACTGGCATCAGACATTGTTAATTTTGAGGTCAAGACTGATTTGAGACATAAGACAATTTATTGGATCAGAACAGCTGGGTCTCTTGCCCTCTTCATTGGGGTTTTACAGAATATGTGAAATGAGAAAGCTCCTTTCTGTGGACTTAGTCTGGGAAGGTAACACGATCTGGCTCAGTCATGTTTGGGTTCAGTTGGACTAAGGTGGGCCTTCCCAGGTGGCACAGTGGTAAAGAATCTGCATGCCAGTTCAGGAGACACATGAGATGTGGATTCAATCCCTGGGTTGGAAAGATCCCCTGGAGGAGAGAATGACTACCACTCCAGTATCCTTACCTGGGAAATCCCAAAGACAGAGCAGCCTAGCAGGCTGCAGTCCATGGGGTCAGAGTCAGACATGACTGAGTGACTTAGCACACATGCACAAACCAAGGTGGAATTCACCAATCCGGAAAAATGCTGTTCTCAGCCAAGGTCTCAACTTAACATTAGTTATTTGGGGGGAAGTTTATGTCTATTTGCATTCAAAGGTTTCTCTCAGTAAATTATGACCTGAAATACAACATAGAAGTAATGGCACAGAAAGGCCAAAATACATGAATTATACACTGTATTTATTCATGACTTGGAGGTTGAACATCTTTCCATTTCCACCTAATGAACATTTGTGGCCCTACAATTTCAATCATCCTTCAACTCACCAAGAGTCCACTGTCTTCTGGAACATCTTAGAAAAAAAAGTGAATCAATCCTATTTTTCATGGCTCCCAAATGAGTGGTTCCATGTCATGGAAATGAGGTCAGAATGGTAGACAGACAGCTGTTCTGTGTTTCTTCTTGCAGGGAGATGAAGGTCAAAGACACC
This sequence comes from Antilocapra americana, assembly GCA_007570785.1. Taxonomy (NCBI): domain Eukaryota; kingdom Metazoa; phylum Chordata; class Mammalia; order Artiodactyla; family Antilocapridae; genus Antilocapra; species Antilocapra americana. The sequence goes on from ML661893.1 coordinate 7,240,328, forward strand.
TTCCTCCTGCTTAGCAGATCCCTCCCAAATGGGTTGTAAACAAGACCGCAGTGCAGCTCTGACTGCATTGGAAAAGAAGAGAAGCATTTAGAAAAGCCTTTAGAGGTGCTGAACATACACATCTTTGATTCTGTTTTCACATCTCTTTGCAGTATCTGTCTTTCACTACATGAAGCCATTGACTGAATGAAGTTAGAATAACTTTTGACATAGCTAACCAAAATAGATAGCAAAGGGACTGGTTGCTAAGCACAGCTCTGCTGGGTTTCTGGGCTGACAGCCTATATTAGCATGCAGGGTTTTACAGAGGCAAATGCTCAGTTATTAATGGCTGGTTGTTTAAATCTGCTATTGCCTCTCAGGTAATAGTGAATCAGCAGCACATGTGACATTAAGAAGGAATTACTGAAATTATGTGCCTCCCAAACATGGTATATGCTGCTTGAGGGTATAAGTTATTCCAACATATATTTTACAAACAATATTGAGCACCTACTATGTTTTGAGTGTGTGGTAGGTTCAGGGGATATAATACTGAAGCTGCAGTTGCTGTTGTCATGGGTACTGAAACTTAGAGAGAAAAAGGGAAAGCAAGAAACAGGTCTGATAGAACATTTCTTAGTATATTAGTGTCCTCAGACTTCTCCTGTTCAGGTAAGAGGGTTTTCGGGTTTGTTGTAACAAGGAAAGTGAATGTTAGTTGCTCAGTCATGTCTGACTCTTTGCAAACCTATGGACTGTAGCTCACCAGGTTCTGTGTACATGGGATTTTCCAAGCAGGAATACTGGTGTGAGTAGTGATGCCTTTCTCCAGGGGATCTTCATGACCCAGTGGTCCAACCTGGGTCTCCTGCATTGCAAGCAGATTCTTTACCATCTGAGCTGCCAGGGAAGGAACAGGAAAAGATACTCAGTATCTTCTCTTTCCATTTGGTTCTTTGCTGTTGGTAATGAACCGGGGAAAAAGGGAAGAGGTAGACAGCAAAGGAGAAGCATGAGGATAGTTTAGGAGGAGCCAGAGGTACTCACACAAGCACCCAGGCTAGAATAAAAGTTTTCCTAACTATGTGGGGGAAAGGGACAATGGGAATGAAATGGATGCCAGAGGAAAGAAGATTTTAGGATGTATTGCTGTGGATTTTCCTTATAACTTAATGGTTTTTAATAAAAAATTTATTTTATTAAAAAGTTATTAATATAACTGTTTATTATTTTAATTCTAATAATGACAAACAGGATACAATGGTAGATAAAATCTTCCTGTTCCCCCACCCCATTCCCTCAATCCATGTGTCAGTGTCATTTTCCAGAAGTAACTATCATCAATACTAGCTTACTTGCAGATCATGTACCTATAAATAGTATATAAATAGTAATATATATGCACATGCATACATGCACACATATATTTTAAACAAAAGAGACTATATTATATATTTTAAAGTTTTATAATCTTTTAGACTTTATATATAACAGCATGTTTTCAGGTCAGTAGACATTTATCTCATTTTTGATGAGCTCCATGGCATTTTGGTTGATATGCTCTCTATATAAAGCAATTTCTCAATTAATGGGAATGTTTTACAATATTTCCAAGAGAATCTTTTTACATAGGTCTCTATGTTTATTCAAACATTTTGTTGAAAGAAATCTTCAAGGTTGGTTTTCTGCATCATAGAGAATGTGCATTACATTTTTTTTTTGCACAAACCTTGCCAGAATGTCCTCTAAAAATGTGTCATGTTACTCTACAAAGGGATTGAGAGTGAATGTTTTTCACATCTCCATCAACTCTGTCATTAAATGCAAGAACTACAGTTTCACTCGTGACTTTGCTTCAAAGTCCTCAAATTCTCTCTCTCTCTTTTAATAAGTATATGCATATTGTCTTTCAAAGCCAGATCCTCTTCTTTGTGGAAGATCAACTCTTATGGGTGTGCTCCAAGACATGTCTCAGATAAGGAGGCACTGAAGCTTTTGACTCTTAGACTTCTCACACTTCTAAAGCCAGCTCCAAAGCAGCTTGGAGAATTCTGAGTGGCATAGAAATTGAGCTCTTTGACTGTCAGCATTTCTAGGGGCAAAATGTATCTATAGCATTAGTAACTTCATTCAAAAGTCATGACTGGGAGATTTTTAGTCTTCCTGCAGGAGTACATGTAACTGAGAAGACAGTTATCTATGCCACATGTATATCTATCATTTAGTTCACAGGTATAACAATAATGGCTTCCCTGGTGGCTCAGATGATAAAGAATCTGCCTACAAAGCAAGAGACCTGAGTTCAATCCTTGGGTCAGGAAGAGTCCCCTGGAGGAGGGAATGGCTATCCTCTCCAGTAATCTTACCTGGGAAATCCCATGGACAGAGGAGCCTGGCAGGCTACAGTCGATATGGTCGCAAAAAATCAGACATGACTGAATGATCAACACTAGGTCTATAACAGTAACAGCAATGAAGTTCTTTATTCCTCCCTCTTCAACTCTGATGGCACAGCTCTGCAAAATACCATTTTTGGTTAATTATTGAGTGCATATGTTCTGTACTAAGGACTTTCAAATACCATTTCTTATTTAACCTTTAAACACATATATGAGCTGGGTATTAATATTCCTATTAAAGTTAGAAACCAAGTGTCAGAGAGTTTAAATGACAGCCTTGCAGCTAGACCTTGACAGAGCCAGTATTTGAAACCATATCCCTTTGACTCCAAATCCCACATTGTTAACCACTATATCTTTCTGCTCATTAACCAAAATGACTTTAAAGAATGCCTTTGGATGATCTGTTTAGGGACATTCGATACATTTGGTAAGATACTTCCTTTATCTATTTTTGATTCTCACTGATTAATCCTCTTGTGATTTCATCTTGTGGCTAGCTAACACAAGGACAGGCCGCATTTACTAACAAGCCATTTTTGTCCCAGATCTCATAAAGAAATGGTGTACTATCCTGGTTAAAGGTTTAGTCAGGCTCCCCAGTTTCATACTCTGGTGCTGCCACTTGCGAACTGTTGACCTTGGGCAAGTTACTAAATCTTGGGTTTCTCATCTGTAAGACTGGTACAATAGGTTTGCTGACCTCATTGGATTATTTTGAAGTTAAACTGAAATAATGTATTAAAGCATTTGGAAGGATATTTGGCACATATTAAGTATAAATTGTAGGTTTTGCTACATTGCTGTCATTACCAAGTTGACTTCCTTGTGACTCTCCCTTTGTTTCACCAGCAACATCTCCTCTTGGGGTTCTGTCTGGCTCCTTGACAACCCAGTTCATCCACTTTGTGGTCACTCAGTTACCTGTATCTTTATCTGAAATAGTTCTCTCAGATGGTGTTCTTCCAATATTCCTGCTTTGGCTCCTGACCCTGATTTCTTGTCCTACTATTTCAACTCAAATGAATGATTTTGGTCTAGTATCTAACCAAGCTCTTGATAGCTGAAGTTCTCTGTTGTCTCAATCTGCCCTGAATCAGTACTTTTCATAAATATTCCAGATTTTTCCAACTTCTTTTTGACTTGTCTGTTTCTCAATTTGGGCAAACCTATGCTTTATGAATGAAAAATTTTGTTCTCATGTATTGTTTCAGATTTTTGCTTACCTACTCCAGTTAATCAACCTTTATCCAGTGACTCCTTCAGAGAACTTACTGTGTATGGAGTGTAGTGTTAGTCCTTCAGTTGTGTCCGACTCTTTGTGACCCCATGGACAGTAGCCTGCCAGACTCCTCTCTCCATGGGATTTCCCAGGCAAGAATACTGGAGTGGGTTGCCTTTTCCTTCCCCAGGGAATCTTCCCAACCCAGGATTCGAACACAGATGTCCTGCATTGCAGGCAGATTCTTTATCACCTGAGCCACCAGGGAAGACCTACAGTGTATGAGGCACAGAGTCAGGTGCTAGGGAGGCAAATGTGAACCAAACAGAGAAATACAGAACTTACAGTCTTTAGATAAATAGCAGATTATCAAAGAGGCACACAAATTTAAAGTTGCAATTGTGATAAATATTGTAAAGGTGAGCGATACGGTATTATAACAGTCTTTACTGGGGGTATTTTACCTTCAGGAAGGTCAAGAAAGCCTTCTTTGGAAATGAAGCTGAAATGAAGTCCAGAAGGTGGGTGGGATTAACTAGGCAAATGGGGTGAACAGAGTGGTGAGGGCTGAGAGAAGAGCATTTACAGCAGAAAGGGGGCATGAGGAGTGTTAGTTACTGAAAGGAGGTCGTGAGGCTGGAGCAAAGAGAGCAGAAGAGGAAAAGGTGCAAGATGAGTGAGGTCGGGACAATCCTTCTGGGCCTTATGGGCTATGCTAAGGATTCTGGTCTTCAGGTCAAGTGCAATGGGAAGCCATTCAATAGTGATAAGCATGGCAGCGGGGCAGCAGGGACAGGATCAGATTTTCATTTTGCACAGGTCTGTCTGGAGAGGACAAGGAGTGGACCATGGGCAGGGCAGCTAGAAGATACCCGGGGCAGGGAATGTCGGTAGCTTTGACTAGGACAGCAGTTGTAGAGGGAAGAAATTAATGGTATGGAGAGATACCAGAGATCAATTAGTAATTTTTGGTGATATTTGAGATGATATAGGAAAAAGAGGGATGACCTCAAATTTCCTGGCTTGTACGGCTGTCCAGAGGGTGATTCTCTTTATTGGAGTGGGAGAAAAATGCAATTTTGAATACACGGGGCTTACTCAATGATAAATTGTTTACTCCAGATAAGGTTCTTAAAATCTCTGGGTAGTAGAAACCCACTCAACCTAGCTTGAGTAGAAGTTTTTGCATAAGGATATAGGGAATCACATGGAATCTGTAGTAGAAAGGCCTCAGGGAAACTGAGAAGTTATCAGGAACTATGACCTACTTCTCTGGCTCTCAAGGCCTATTGGTCTCTGCTTCTGTTTAAACGCAAGTCTCCTTTACTCTTCTCAAATTTAGTTTTATTAATTTATTATTATTATTTTATCTTTGGCTGTGCTGGGTCTCATTTGCACACATAGTGTTTCTCTAGTTGCAGAGAGCAGGGGCTTCTCTCTCTCCAGTTGTGGGGCATAGGCTTCTCATTATGGTAGCTTCTCTTGTTGCCGAGCACAGGCTGTAGGGCATGCAGGACTCTGGTTGTTGTAGCGTATGGGCTTAGTTGCCCCATGACATGTGGCATCTTCCTGGACCAGGGACTGAACTAATATCCCCTACACTGCAAAGTGGACCCTTTACCACTGAGCCACTAGGGAAGTCCTCTTCTGTTTTTCTTGACTGGATTCTTTTGCTGGCTCTGCACATGACTCACCATGGCCACCACCCTGAAATCTAATCCTAACATATCAGCAGTAGGATTCCTCACTAACAGCCCGTAGTTTCCGTATCTTACCTCACATTATTGATAGAGAAAGTATGGAGAGAGAATTGTCAGTCAGCTGTCCAGGATGTGTCCCTGACCCAAGCAACAGGGATGCCTGATAGTTGCTGGTGGTTTAGTTGCCAAGTCATGTTGAACTCTTGCAGCCCCATAGACTGTAGCCTTTCAGGCTCTGTTCATGGGATTTCTCAGGAAAGAATACTGGAGCAGGTTGCTATTTCCTTCTCCAGGGGATCTTCCCATGCCAGGGATTGAGCCCAGGTCTCCTGCACTGCAGACAGTCTCCTGAATTTCAGGTCGATTCTTTACCATCTGAGCCACCAGGGAAGCCCATAGTTACTGCCACCCCAAATCTAGAGTTTGTGAACAGAGGAGTCAGTGTTATACAAGTCTGGTAAAACTTCTTGAAGGCAAGAAAAATGTTATGCCTTTTTGTGATTTTGTGAGAGAACAGCAAATAATTTGCATCTAGTAGTTGCTCAATAAATATTGTCCTTATTGAGTCATTGGTGATCTTTCAATATTTTTGAAAAGTTGGAATATGTTAAGAATCTCCCATGGCATTTTTGAAAAGTCAGAGATCAAAGTCCACCTTTAGAGGAACAGATCAATAGATTTGAAGAGGCCCCAGGAGTATGCATTTCTGAAAATAGTGCCCGACATAAATTTGAGGCAAGTGGTCCATGGCACCATTTTTTGAACTTGGTGAATCATGGCCAGAAATTGCTATTGTAAGCACTGGCCACCGAATTCATTTTGGATCTTGGACCTCTGTTTGTCTATTTATATAGTGGGCCACCTATTTCTTATATTTAAGAGTGAAGTTGAAGGCTAATAAGATAACTTTGGAAATAAACTTTGACCTCCCTTTCATGGAGTTATAAATATGAAAGATGGCATTAATATATATCTGAATAGCTTCTTTATTGTTTGAATTACATCACATTCTTCTTAACTGTTCACTATTTCCTGATGATGACCCAAGAATGAATAAGGCCTCATCAGCGTTTTATTGTCTGCTTTTAGGAACTGGAAATGTAACTTCTAAATTACTGCTGCTTTTCCTGAGTGCAGTTCTTACAAGGGGAATAGAGGAAAGATCTTGGAAAGTCAGACAAAACTCTGTCTGTAACTGCCTGCTTTTTCAAAAACAAGCCTTTCTGATCACAAAAGATCCATTTTGAGGAGTGCCACAAAACAAGACAGCCCCAGTACACTCATTGATTTGTGACAAAGGAGTCTGGCTCTAAGGTCAGAGAATTTCAAAGTGAGGGAAGCCTGGGAGAGTTGCCAGCCAGCCCCTTGAAAGAGTGGGCCCTCCCACCTGGTTCAGGTCCATTCCCTTCTCCTTGGCTGTGGCCAATGCAGTCTGGCTTCTGCTGCTGTCACCTCCTGAGACTTCTCTCTCTGGGGTTAAAAATGATTGCCGCCTGCCAAGTGCTAAATTTAGGTGAACTCTTTGGTGATGTTATTTCTTAATAATTTTTAGGTCCCCAAAGTCTAGTACACAGTAAATACTCAGTAAATATCTTCAGGATGTTCAGAGGGAGGAGTGTTTTCATAATCCGTTCAATTGTTATTGGATGATCTAAACATTTCTTCTAATTAAAATAGTTTTAGGTATTAACATAGAAGCATAAAGGTTTCTTAGTAGGCTGCTCAGAGTTTATTCCTGATGTGCTGTGAGCAAATATTTTCAAGAACATTAATTGAGACTAACTTAGGAAGCAGTTACTTCTGCTTGAAGCACCCAGAGTCCTGATACAGTCAACCAACCATATGATACCCACAGTCATATGATGAGGTACCTCTCATCTGTAAACCACAGAAAATCTGACTCAAACAATAAAGAGCATTTATTGTCTTGTCATAGAAAAGAAGAGTATCACGATGAAATTTGATCTGGTGAGAGTAAGATATGGTTTCCTCTTTTTGAATGTTGCTTCTGTTTTCAGCAAACTTCTCTGTTGTGGCCCTACAGGCGACACGCTTGCTTATTCATACGCTGGGAGAGGAATGTGTCTCTTGCCCCAGTAATCAACAGGATTCAGCTTGTTTGGATCAATTTATGTCACATATGTGCGTGCAAAGTTGCTTCAGTTGTGTCCAACTCTTTGTGACTCCATAGACTGTAGCCTGCCAGGCTCCTCTGTCCATGGGATTCTCCAGGCAAGAATACTGGAGTGGGTTGCCATGCCCTCCTCCAGGGGATCTTTCTGACCCAGGGATCGAAGCTGTGTCTCCTGTGTCTCCTGCATTGGAGGCAGATTCTTTACCACCAAGCCACTGGGAAAGCCCCATTTAGGTCACACCCTTTTCTGCTGCTGCTGCTAAGTCACTTCAGTCGTGTCCGACTCTGTGCGACCCCATAGATGGTAGCCCACCAGGCTCCCCCATCCCTGGGATTATCCCGCAAGAACACTGGAGTGGGTTGCTATTTCCTTCTGCAATGCATGAAAGTGGAAAGTGAAAGTGAAGTTGCTCAGTCATGTCCAACTCTTAGCGACCCCGTGGACTGCAGCCCACCAGGCTCTTCGATCCATGGGATTTTCCAGGCGAGAGTACTGGAGTGGGGTGCCATTGCCTTCTCCCACACCCTCCTCTAATATCAGCCAGCTTGAGGGATATGATTACACAGTCCGATAGTCCTCTGACACACCCCATTCCTAAGTCTGGATGGTACCAGATTTTCTTAAACAAATGGGCTGCTGTAGGAGAGCCTGAGTGCTGACCACAGTGGAGGGCAAAACAGATGCTGGGCTGTCAAAACCAGTGAAATGCCCTCTTAGAGGGTCCAAAAGACAGGGAGGAACATGTGATGTGAATGTGGTGGCCATGCCTCCCACAAAAGACACAGCTTGGTCTTGTTTCGGTGGAGGAGGAAGGGATACCACAGTGCACCGCTTTCCTACATGATCTGCTACTTGGAAAGGGAGATGTGCTACATATTACCTGCTCTCTTCCAGAGAATGCTGACCTGCATGGTTTGCATCAGCGAGAGCTCCAGATTCTGGACAGTTTGGCCAATGGGAAGACCAGACGGCAGGAGGAGGGTGTGATCAGGGTATTTATTTCTCTGGCTCCCTCCCTGAGAGGCTGTGGCTTGGCTGTATCACTGCTCCTGCTCCTGCCAAGCAGCCCCCTCTCTACATCCCTTCTTTCTTGGGATTCGAAACCATTCTTTGTCTTTCTCCATCTTTATGCTGTTGCTATTCCTGGGGTTCTGGTCATTGAGTTCTCTAAACTCTGCCTACACCTTTGTAAAGATTCCCTTTATTAAACTTGTCTCAAATCACCCATTTGGAGTATGCCATCTGTTTTCTGCCAAGATCCTTACCGATACAGTGGGTAATCATCTCTCTTTTAACATATTTTCAATTACTCCAGCAACACTTTCCCAAAATAGAATGATTATGCTATCAGCCAAAGGTAAATTTCCTTTAATTGGAAGAAAGCAAAGCTTACCGTCAACTTGGATCATTTGTGATTCAGTCAGAAACTTAGAGGATTTTCAACTTGAGGACAAAAGCATTAGCCAAAAGGGCATAGAATTTTTTTTAATTTATTATTTTATTGAAGGATAATTACTTTACAAAGCTTTGCTGTTTTCTTTTGAACCTCAACATGAATCAGCCACAGGTATACATATATCCCCTACCTTCTGAACCTGCCTCCCATCTCCCCCCGATCCCACTCCTCTAGGTTGATATAGAGCCCATTTGAGTTTCCTGAGCCAGACAGCCAATTCCCATTGGCTATCTATTTTACATATGGTAAAATACGTTTTCATGTTACTTGTTCCATACATCTTACCCTCTCCTCCCCTTTCCCCATGTCTGTAAGTCTATTCTCTATGTCTGTTTCTCCATTGTTGCCCTGTAAATAAATTCCTCAGAGCCATTTTTCTATATTCCATATATGTGCATTAGAACACAATATTTATCTTCCCTTTCTGACTCACTTCACTCTGTATAATAGGTTCTAGGTTCATCCACCTCATCAGAACTGACTCCAGTGCATTCCTTTTTATGGCTGCGTAATAGTCCATTGTACCACACCTTCTTTATCTATTTAGGTCTTTAATCCATTTTGAGTTTATCTTAGTGTATGGTGTTAGAAAGTGTTCTCATTTCATTCTTTTACATGTAGCTGTCCAGATTTCCCAACACCATTTATTGAAGAGTCTTTCTTTTCCCCATTGTATATTTTTGCCTCCTTTGTCAAAAATAAAGTACCCATATGTGCATGGGTTTATTTCTGGGCTTTCTATCTTGTTCCATTGGTCTGTATTTCTGTTTTTGTGCCAGTACCATACTGTCTTGATGACTGTAGCTTTGTAGTATAATCTGAAGTCAGGAAGATTGATTCCTCCAGCTCCATTCTTCTTTCTCAAGACTGCTTTGGCAATTCGGGGTATTTTGTGTTTCCATATGAATTGTGAAATTTTTTGCTCTAGTTCTGTGAAAAATGCCATTGATAATTTGATAGGGATTGCATTAAATCTGTAGATTGCATTTGGTAATATAGTCATTTTCACAATATAGATTCATCTTACCCAGGAACATGGAATATCTCTCCATCTGTTTATGTCATCTTTGATTTTTTTCATCAATGTCTTACAATTTTCTGTGTACAATTCTTTTGTCTTCTTAAGCACATTTATTCCTAGATATTCAATTCTTTATGTTGCAGTCCTACCTCAGGAAGCAAGAAGAACAAATAGACAGCATAACTTTACACCTAAACTAAATGGAAAAAGAAGAACAAGAAAAACACAAAATTAGGAGAAGGAAAGAAATCATAAATATCTAAGCAGAAATAAATAAAAAAGAAATGAAAGAAATAATAGTAAAGATTAATAAAACTAAAAACTGTTTCTTTGAGAAGATAAGCAAAATTGAAAAAAACTTTAGCCAGATTCATCAAGAAAAAACAAGAGTAGAATCAAATAAAACAGATTAGAAATGAAAAAAGAGAGGTTACAACAGACAATGCAGAAATACAAAGGATTATAAAAGACTATTATGGCAATAAAATGGATAACCTGGAAGAAATGGACAAATTCTCCCAAAAGTTCAATTTTCCAAGACTGAACCAGGAAGAAATAGAAATTATGAACAACCCAATTACAAGCATGGAAATTAAAGTTGTGATCAAAAATCTCCCAAAAAAACAATAGCCCAGGACCAGATGGCTTCACAGGAGAATTCTGTCAAACATTGAAAGAGCTAAAGCCTATTCTTCTAAAATTGTTTCAAAAAATTGCAGAGTTGGTGATGCTACCAACTCAATGGACATGAATGTGAGCGAGCTCTAGGAGGGAAATAGTGAAAGACAGGGAAGCCTGGTGTGCTGCAGTCCATGGGGTCGCAAGGAGTCAGATATGACTTAGCTACCTGAACAAAAAGAACAAAGGGAGAGGAAGTTAAATTCAGTGGAGCAAAAATTTGCCTTTTTTTACAGAAAGAAAAAAAGATATTTATGTTATTCAAAATATTTGAGATATTAATGTACCTTTAAAATTTCATTTTGTTAAATCCAGAAAAAAAAATGGCAGAGGAAGGAACACTTCCAAATTCATTCTACAAGGCCACCATCACCCTGATACCAAAACTTGACAGACAACACAAATCAGTCTATATGTATCTTGAGGTCTGAAGTGGGTTTCTTGTAGACAGCATATATATGGGTCTTGCTTTTGTATCCATTCAGCTAGTTTGTGTCTTTTGATTGGCGCATTTAATCCATTTACCTTTAAAGTAATTATTGATATATATTTTCCTATTGCCACTTTCTTAATTGTTTGGGGTTGGTTTTATAAATCTTTTTTCTTCTCTTGTATTTCTTGATTATATAAGTCTGTTTAACTTTTGTTGTAAAGCTGGTTTGATGTTACTGAATTCTCTTAACTTTTGCTTGTCTGAAAAGTTTTTGATTTCTCCATCAATTTTGAATAAGATCCTTGCCAGGTACAGTAATCTTGGTTGCCTATTTTTCCCTTTCAGTACTTTACATATATCCTGCCCTTCCCTCCTGGCCTACAGAGTTTCTGCTGAAAGATCAGCTGATAGCATATGGGGTTTCCCTTGTGTGTTACTTGTTGCTTCTCCCTTGCTGCTTTTAATCTTCTTTCTTTGTGTTTAGTCTTTGTTAGTTTCATTAATATGTGTCTGGTGTATTCCTTCTTGGGTTTATCTTATATGGGCCTCTTTGTGCCTATTGGACTTGATTGACTATTTCCTTTTCCATGTTGGGGAGATTTTCAACTATAATCTCTTAAAATTTTTTCTTATATCCTTTCTTTTTATCTTGATCTTCTGTGACCCCTATTATTCAAACGTTGGTGTGTTTGATATTGTCCCAGAGGTCTGTGAGACTATCCTCAATTTCTTTTCATCCTTTTTACTTTATTCTGCTCTTCAGAAGTTATTTCCACCATTTTATCTTCCAGCTCACTGATTCGTTCTTCTGCTTCAGATATTCTGCTATTGATTCATTTTAGAGTATTTTTAATTTCAGTAATTTTTTTTGTCTCTGCATGTTTATTCTTTAATTCTTCTAGGTCTTTGTTTCTTGATTATTGCATTTTCTCCATTTTCAAGGTGTTTGATCATCTTTACTATTATTATTCTGAATTCTTTTTCAGACTAAATAGTTTTCCTATTTCCTCTTCATTTATTTGAACTTCTGTGTTTCTAGTATGTTCCTTCATTTGTGTAATATTTCCCTACATTTTCATTATTATTATTATTACTTTTTAACTTACTGTGTATGAGGTCTCCTTTTACCAGGCTTCAAGGTTGAATTCTTTCACCCTTTTGGTTTCTACCCTCTACATTTGGTCCAATGGTTTGTGTAAGCTTCTTATAGGGTGAGATTTGTGCTTAATTTTTGTTTGTTTATTTTTCCTCTGATGGGCAAGGCTGAGTGAGGTGGTAACGCTGTCTGCTGATGATTGAGTTTGTATTTTTGTTTTGTTTGTCGTTTAGATGAGGCATACTGCACAGGGTGCTATTGGTGGTTGGGTGATGCCTGGTCTTGTATTACAGTGATTTCCTTTGTGTGAGTTCTCACTATTTGATACCCACTAGGGTTAGTTCTCTGGTAGTCTCGAGTCTTGGATTCAGTGCTCCCATTCCAAAGGCTCAGGGTTTGATCTCAAGTTTTGCATGGGTCTATATATACTTTTCTGAGGGTCAGGTACTCCTGTCTGCTCTCAGCTGGTGTTCTGCATGCACATCTGTGTCTGTAGGTGTATTCCTGATGTATCTGTGGGGAGACATGTGTTCCACATCCATCTACTCCTCCGCCATCTTGTTCTCTCTGAAATAGCTATTTTAAGGTAACTCAGTTTGTGACTTGCAGCACATTCACCATGGAGCTGCTGTCCAGCAGATGGACTTCCTGGTGGAATGGGAGCCCCTCGCCACCACTGCTGCTGGCCACTCCAGCCCCAGCAGGGCGTAGTATTTTTATAACAGTTGTTAAGGAGGTACCTTCTTTCAGTTTTCAGGTGCATTTGCAAATTGGACAAGATTTTTCTAGACTAATTCACCAACAAATAATAAAAATGCAAATTTAATTTAGTGTTTAATATTTTTGTGTTTTATATGATTTTAGCAGGAATACTGATTCTCAATAGTATTAGTACAGCTTTTAAATACTAAAGGAAGATGATTGGAGAAGGAAATGGCAACCCACTGCAGTATTCTCACTTGGAAAATCCCATGGTCAGAGAAGCCTGGTGGGCTACAGTCCATTGGGTCACAGAGAGTCATAAACAACTTAGTGACAAAACCAGCACCACAACCACAAAATAAGAATATTTATATAGTTTGATAGTTATGACAATTGTATTTGCCAGTCAAATAAAATTTTCCTATCTATTGTTGCTTAGCTGCTTAGTCGTGTCTTACTCTTTGTGACTCCATGGTCTGCAGCACACCAGGTTTCCCTGTCTATCACCAACTCCTGGAGCTTGCTCAAACTCATGTTCATTGGGTCATTGATGCCATCCAACCATCTTGTCCTCTGTCATCCCCTTCTCCTCCTGCCTTCAATCTTTCCTAGCATCAGGTGGCCTAAGTACAGGAGCTTCAGCTTCAGCATCAGTCCTGCCAATGAATAGTCAGGATTGATTTCCTTTGGAATTGACTGGTTTAATCTCCTTGCAGTCCAAGGTACTCTCAAGAGTCTTCTCCAACACTGCAGTTCAAAAGTGTCAGTTCTTCACCACTCAACCTTCTTTATGGTCCAACTCTCACATCCATACATGACTACTGGAAAAACCATAACTTTGACTATGCAGACCTTTATTGGCAAAGTAACATCTCTGCTTTTTATATGCTATCTAGGTTTGTCATAGCTTTTCTTTCAAGGAGCAAGCATCATTAAAATTCATGGCTGCAGTCACCATCTGCTGTGATTTTGGAGCCCAAGAAAATAAAGTCTGTCACTGTTTCCCCATCTATTTGCCATGAAGTGATGGGACTGGGTGCCATGATCTTAGTTTTGGGAATGTTGAGTTTTAAGCCAACTTTTTCACTCACCTCTTTATTTTCATCAAGATGCTGTTTATATCCTCTTCACTTTCTGCCATGAGGGTGGTGTCATCTGCATATCTAATATTATTGATATTTCTCCCAGCAATCTTGATTCCAGCTGTGCTCCATCCAGCCCGGCATTTCTCAGGATGTACTCTGCATATAAGTTAAATAAGCAGAGTGACAATGTACAGTCTTGATGGACTCCTTTCCCAATTTGGAACCAGTCCATTGTTCCATGTCCAGTTCTAATTGTTGCTTCTTGACCTGAATACAGGTTTTTCAGGAGGCAGGTAAAGTGTTCTGGTATTCCCATCTCTTTAAGAATTTTCCACAATTTGTTGTGATCCATGCAGCCAAAGGCTTTAGCATAGTCAGTGAAGGAAGCAGAGAAAGATGTTTTTCTGAAATTCTCTTGTATTTTCTGTGATGTGACGGATGTTGGTAACTTGATCTCTAGTTCCTTTGACTTTTCTAAATCCAGCTTTAACAGCTGGAAGTTCTTGATTCATGTTCTGTTGAAGCCTAGCTTGGAGAATTTTGAGCATTACTTTGCTAGCATGTGAGATGAGTGCAATTGTGTGGTAGTTTGAACATTCTTCAGGACTGAAATGAAAACTGACATTTTCCAGTCCTGTGGCCACTGCTGAGTTTTTCAAATTTTCTGGCGTATTGAGCGCAGCACTTTCAAAGCATCATCTTTTAGGATTTGAAATAGCTCAGCTGGAATTCCATCACCTCCTATCTATATATCATAATATAAATGGCAACCTTAAGATCAGATTACCTCAGGTCATGTTAAAATCCTTTCTAGGAAAAACAATAACAATTTTTTCTTTATGCTGGGATTCAAGCCTTAGATAATGACTCTAGAAGTGAAGATACCAATGGGTTAGACTCATTAGTGGGGGCCATTTTATTTAGTACTGACTGGATTGAATTTTGTTCCTCTGTCTGCCAGTTTCTTATTTGGATATATGTACTCTGCATATTAGTTAAATAATCAGGGTGATGCTATACAGCCTGACATACTCCTTTCCCAATTTTGAACCTGTCCACTGTCTATGTTTGGTTATAATTGTTGTTTTGTCAATGGTTTACTGCACCCTAACACTTAATGTAATATTCATTGAGTGAATATATAGGCTGAAATGAATAATAAAATATCCCCCAGATTTAGTAGAATCAAAAGTAACCTGATATCTAGCCCTACATGTATTGCCAGTTCACTAAGAACTTGAATAACTATTCATTCATTCATTCATTTAAGAAATACAATTTAAACATCTTTAGGTTCCCAAAACTGTCCTATGATCTAGGGATATAAGAATTAGCCCAACTGACTTTGGCCTATTTTCATAATATTTGTAATCTGGCTCAGAAGACAACACCTAACATATAAGAGTGATAAAGCAGAACTTGTGCTTTGTTACAGAGGCAGAGTTTTGAGAGTGCATTATGGGAGCACTGAGCTGTATCTGAAGGAGTGGCCAAGATTTCCTAGAGAACATGATAGTTCAGTTGCAACCTTATGATGAATAGGCATTAGCCAGGAGAAGAGGAGGGCGGAGAGTATTTTGCGCAGAAGAAACAGTGGGTAGGAAAATGAGAGAGAGAGAGGGAGTATGTTATCTTTGAAATATTAAATGAAATTTGATGCAGTGCATACAAGAAGGGTGGAAGGCATGGAAGAGACATAGTTGGAGAGGTTATGAGGGGTCTTGTGAACCTCTTATGAGTCTTAGTCATTATTTAGAGTGTGATGAGAAATTACTACAGAATGTAACATGGGAGTGGTGAATTTAGCTCTTTAGAAGCATTGCTCTGACTTCTCAGTTGAGAATGGGGGTTACTGGTTAGATAGGAGGGAAAATCTGGAGGCAAAGCCAGAGCTCTGATGCAGTCTGTCAAGCAGGGGAGAGATGATGAAGATGTGGCATAGGCAGAGATGTGGGGCTAGGTGGCAATAGAGCTAAGTGCAGAGATATTTAGAGATGAACTCAACAGAAATGATGCTCAGATCTCTGGTGTCAGCAGAGATAGGGAACATGGCTGTGTGAGTAGGTTTAGGTTGGAAGGATGACGAGGAGGATATGAGAAGTTTGCTGTCCCAGTGGCAAGCGAGAGGCTTAGACTCACAACAACAAAGTTCTGTGGTCATCTTGTTTGTCTTCCTGTGGCCAGAGGCAGAGCAGTTTGGGGACTGTGGAGGGATTCTCTGAATATCTTCCTCCTGCTATTGAGGCACCTAACCAATCGAGCCTTTACTTACCAATTAAGCTCAGGAAGCAGAAAATGTTCTATTGCTTAGTATTTAAATCAAAACAAAAGAGAAACAGTGGGGAGGTGGCATAAACTGGAAAATATGTTAGCTTTCATAATCATGAGGGAACATAGAATTTATCATTCCACATTTGATAACTTGGATGATTTTAGATCTTCCCTGGGCAGACTGACTTTATTGTTCTATAATTCTAAATTCTGTATGTTGCATTTTTTCTTAGCTTGAGAAACTCTCCCAATTGCTTATGACTTTACAGTTGCTACAGGGAGTCGTTGAACACAGATGGCTTTTAGGAGGGAGTCAATTTGGTAGGCATTTTCCTTGATTATGATGCGTTCTCT
Organism: Antilocapra americana; assembly: GCA_007570785.1. NCBI lineage: Eukaryota > Metazoa > Chordata > Mammalia > Artiodactyla > Antilocapridae > Antilocapra > Antilocapra americana. The sequence goes on from ML661893.1 coordinate 7,256,862, forward strand.
CTGCACTGATTATTAAAGATTCTTGCATGTCAAATGGTGAAAATGTTTCTAGGGTTTCAAGGAAGGGAGGAACATTGCATTTGGTGGATGATCTGTGTATGATTATACTCTGATGAAAGGTTGTCTGGTTCCTTTAATTTATTCAGATAAATTTTTATAAGCAGTGATAAAACCAAGCCAGTATGAGGCACCAAAGGGAAAAGACTGAACAGAATTTGCCATAGAGAGCAGAGACTGATTTGAGCATATAATTATATCCGCTTTGTTAGGTGGTTTTACTTTGATCTCTTGTAACCCTGCAAATAAATACGAAAATCTTATGAGACATACCTGGTACCCATTTTTTAAAGTTCATTCAACTCTTCGTTGAGGAAAACATGGATAGAAAAAGAAATACTTTTTTTATTTGAAGCCAATTTTATGTCTTTTCTTATATTACTTTTAAATCAACTTTTTATTGCACAGTGATGTGAGTTTATTATAGAGATAGCAGAAAATAGAAGCCAATGTTTTCACCTAAATTTGTCTTTGTCTGAGGAAAGGCCTGATCTCTATGAAAGACATTTGAGTCTAAAGCTACAGGAGATAAAAGGGGCACTGTTGATTGGCCTGGGTATCTTACATTGAGAGATTTTTTTGGATCTATAACAGAAAAGCCATGTCAGTATATCTGTGTGGACTTGTTCATGAGGATAAGAAACTAAGGTCATAGAGGGTGTCTTCTCCAGTTTTCTTAGTGGCTATGATAAGTGGACTTTGTCGCCAAATTTTGAGAATCCAAAGCTAAGCAAAATGTATTCTTATTTAAGAAATCTCCTTCCTGAGGTCTAAAAAGCATACTTCCAGTGATACAGCATTTGCTGTGTGTCAGACATTGTGCTAAGTATTTCACATGTGTATTATTTCATTGTCGTGGAAATCCCACAAGGTAGGTATTAAACCCTCTTTAACTAAGTGAAAATTCTAGTACAGAGAAGTGAACTTGTTCCAGGTCACAAACTTGTCCACTTCACCAAGAGACCAAGTTGTTTCTCCTCTCCAGCATGAGCATGGATCCATCTCATCTAAATTAGAACAGGCATTTCTTTCTTCAGGATTCAGGGGAAAATAGCTGATGAAAAAGCGTGTACTTCCTGGACACCTAGACAACACCACTGAGAGATCCAGCAGTCGAGAGAATCATGGTGGTGGGGAGGGAGGTGAAACCCTTCATCTGGGCTCTGCCTGAGGCTGAGCCACATGAGGGACCGGAACTGGAGGAGACCGCTCATTTTGACCTCTGGCCATCCACTCCATGTGCTCTGATAACAAATCCTCCGCGATTCTACTTCAAGGGCGTGATTTCTACAATGGCTGTTCTTGTGTCTCTCCGCACAAGTCTGTTTTGAAAGGAGACACACTTACCTTTTCATTTCCACTGTGCTGTCCACATTGTCCTTCCTCCAAATCTTGTTTAAAATTTGGAAATCATGTTTACTCACCTTTGCTTTAATTTTGAGTTTTTGCTGATGAGTGACTCTTTTTATTCTCATGTGTTTAAGATAATGAGTGTTATTTCTTCTCAGTTCATTTTTTTGTTTCCTATTTAGTTTCTAATAGAAATCAATTTTTTCTGCTCCAATGTATTTCTTTAATATCTTGCTAACTCACAGCACTTGAAGAATGCCTCAGAAAATTGAAAATATAATGATAAGAATAGTATCATTCACTTACACTACTTACTTTTGTATTTTGTGAAGCCCTCCCCCCTTTTTTTTAAAGAAATTGAAGTAGTGTTATCCCTAAGTTATTTAATATATATAGGGAAAAATACACTGAATGGGATTGGCAGAGACATGATGTTTTATCCCCGTCTTTCCATCCATCTGGCACATTTTCCTTCTTATTGTTATACTTGCTGTGTTTTTTGTGGGTATTTGTCTGGATGCTTTTTCTTTCTCTATTTTCATATTTAGTTAAAACCCATCTGATACGCTGGCCTTCAACTGATTCATTTGCTAACCAAGATAGTTTCCCTCACTCTACCAATCAGAGATAGTTTTCTTTTTATATATATATATATCATCTTTTTTTTTGTTTTAATTTGAGCATAGTTGCTACCATGTGTAAAATAGCTAGCTACTAGGTAGCACAGGTGGTTAACTAAGCAAAGAGATCTTGAGTATGGAGGAGCTTTTCCATATGAGCCTTATGAGATACTAGTACGTCACTTTCCCATTCCTTGCCCTTTCTTCTCCTCATGCATATATGATTGTTTTAAAACAATTTCAGAGCATATGAGAATCACTTAAGGGAACTGGTTAAACATGAAGATTCCTGGGCTCTGTCCTCAGAGGTTCTGAATCAGTAAGTATGGTGAGTCCCAATAGTCTGCATATTTACTGAAGCCACAGGTGATTCTGATCCAGGGACTAAGGGGAGCATATGCTGGGAAATGTTGCTCTAAGGGGCCATATTTCTGTTTCATGGATGAGTGGTTTCCTCTTTCTCTCCAAACCAGCTATGTTTTTACTTTTCTGCACACGAATAACCTTAACAACTTTAAGAAATGAGAGAAGTGTATGCACTGAGTGCATAGAGTGAAAGTTATTTATCATGACATTGGGGTTTATTCAGTTCCTCTAAAAACAACCAGTCATCTGCAGAAAGATGCTTTTTGGATGTGGAAACTGAGCAAGTGCAGAATAGCTATTGAAATTCAGAGGCAGTCAGCTGGACTGCAAAAAAGCACATTGGACAGGCAGTTTTTAGTCTTGAATCCAGTACTCATGCTGGCTATGTGACCTTGGCCAAGATCCCGTTCCTCTCTGGGACTGTTTTCATATTTTAGATTGGGACTAGATCAGTGTTTGTTAGACTCTTCCACCAACACAGAGCGGAGGATTTTGTTCAGGTCCTCAAAGGGCTTAGACCACAGCTGGAAGTAGGACACTAATGGCTAACATTTCTTAGAAGCAATATATGTTACTTTATTTTATTTTATTTTTTAATTTATTTGTTTTAGTTGGAGGCTAATTACTTTACAATATTGTAGTGGTTTTTGCCATCCATTGATATGAATCAGCCATGGGTGTACATGTGTTCTCCATCCTGAACCCCCCTCCCATCTCCCTCCCCATCCCATCCCTTTGGGTCATCCCAGTGCACCAGCTCTGAGCACCTGTCTTATGCATTGAACCTGGGCTGGTGATCTGTTTCACATATGATAACATACATGTTTCAATGCTATTCTCTCAGATCATCCCACCCTCACCTTCTCCCACAGAGTCCAAAAGACTGTTCTATACATCTGTATCTCTTTCACAGTCTTGCATATAGGGTTATCATTATCATCCTTCTTAATTCCGTATATATGTGTTAATATTACTGTATTGGTGTTTTTCTTTCTGACTTACTTCACTCTGTATAACGGGCTCCAGTTTGATCCACCTCATTAGAACTGATTCAAATGTATTCTTTTTAATGGCTGAGTAAAATTCCATTGTGTATAAGTACCACAGCTTTCTTATCCATTGGTCTGTTGATGGACATCTAGGTTGCTTCCATGTCCTGGCTATTATAAACAGTGCTGCGATGAACATTGGGGTACATGTGTCTCTTTCAATTCTGGTTTCCTCAATGTGTATGCCCAGTAGTGGGATTGCTGGGTCATATGGCACTTCTATTTCCAGTTTTTAAGGAATCTCCACACTGTTCTCCATAGTGGCTGTACTAGTTTGCATTCCCACCAACAGTGTAATAGGATTCCCTTTTCTCCACATCTTCTCCAGCATTTATTGTTTGTAGACTTTTGGATAGCACCCACTCTGACTGGTGTGAAATGGTACCTCCCTGTGGTTTTGATTTGCATTTCTCTGATAATGAGTGATGTTGAGCATCTTTTCATGTGTTTGTTAGTCATCTGTATGTCTTCTTTAGAGAAATGTCTATTTAGTTCTTTGGCCCATTTTTTGATTGGGTTTTTTATTTTTCTGGGATTGAGCTGCGGGAGTTGCTTGTATATTTTTGAGTATCTATCTAAAGAAACAAAAGACCTGTATATAGAAAACTGTAAAACACTGATGAAAGAAATCAAAGAAGACACAGATGGATGGAGAAATAGTCCATGTTCATGGATTGGAAGAATCAATGTAGTGAAAATGAATGTACTACCCAAAGCAATCTACAGATTCAATGCAATCCCTATCAAGCTACCAATGGTATTTTTCACAGAACTAGAACAAATAATTTCACAATTTGTATGGAAATAACAAAAAACCTTGAATAGCCAAAGCAATCTTGAGAAAGAAGAATGGAAATGGAGGAATCAATCTGCCTGACTTCAGGCTCTACTACAAAGCCACAGTCATCAACAAGGTATGGTACTGGCACAAAGACAGAAATATAGATCAATGGGACAAATTAGAAAGCCCAGAGATAAATCCACACATCTATGGTCACCTTATCTTTGACAAAGAAGGCAAGAATATACAATGGAGAAAAGACAATCTCTTTAACAAGTGGTGATGGGAAAACTAGTCAACCACTTGTAAAAGAGTGAAACTAGAACATTTTCTAATACCATACACAAAAATAAACTCAAAATGGATTAAAGCTCTAAATGTAAGACCAGAAACTATAAGACTCCTAGAGGAAAACACAGACAAAACACTCTCTGACATAAACAACAGCAGGATCCTTTATGACCCACCTCCCAGAATATTGGAAATAAAAGCAAAAAGAAACAAATGGGACCTAATTAAACTTAAAAGCTTTTGCACAACAAAGGAAACTATAAGCAAGGTGAAAAGACAGTCTTCAGAATCTGAGAAAATAATAGCAAATGAAGCAACGGACAAAGAATATGTCTTACTTTAAAAAGTAAGTTTTTTTTTTAATGCCCTCTATTCCATCATATACGAGTGCTCCTTTCAGTGTAAAAGTAATGTTTAAAATTAAACACCATTGAGTAAAACTGAAATACCCATGGCTTCTCTTCCGGCTGCTTCTCATCTCAGGGATTCTAAACCTGAGTTTAAGAATAGAGTAGATGATCCCAAGGATTCCTTCCAGTTCTCTGATTCTATGATCTAAGAACATTCTTTAAGTAAATATGCCACCTAATGCACTGACCTCTACCTCCAAATCAGATGTTCTCTGACATCTAGGGAGTAGAAAAGTGTTCTAAAGGAAAAAAAAATACTCACCTAAAAGGTGACTGTCATTTTGATGTAAACAATCCAGTGCTAAATTTATTGACCTGATTCACAAAGGATTTTGTGATTCTCTAAACTCACTTTGAGCTCTGTATGAATTTGTTGGCCTGAAATTGAACTTGTACTTGTGAATAGTTATCAGCATGTGAGGTTGAAGAAAAGAAATTCAACTGGACATGAACACCCATACTGGAATTGAATGTAACTAAAGTTTGCTGAAAGTGCTTTGTCACCCTCATTAAATGTATTGATCTTTCTGTATCTCGAATCACCTCTCCGTGAACTCATTGGTCACTAATGATTCCTCCAAATTGGACATGTTTTGACCTCTTTGCTGTTAGAAAGATAATTTGACAAAACTATTAAGCGATTTGAATTTAGTTATTTTCCATAAGAAGACCTCACTAAAATTCCAGTATACACCCAGTGAACTTAATATGAACTCTATTAAATTTTGTGGGGAGCAGAAGAGGTAAAAATCATCACATAAGGTTGTTTCATTTTCAAGAAGCCACTGTGTCCCTCAGACACATCTCCAGAGGGTGGCAATAAGTAACAGTGGTCCTAAAAGCCAAGTTTCATTGAGACTTCAGTCTCTAGAATGGACCCTATTAAACTAAGTTCACAAGTTCCTGATGTATAAGATAAGATGTTATCTTATAAGGAGGCTTAGTATGTATATCTTTGTACTTTTTACCTAACCATATAAATGTGTAGAAGAAACAAAATTGTTATCCACAGTTTGCTTGATGAGCATGGGGTTTGAGTAGGAAATTAATTTGGATGACCTTGAGAGTTTCCAGGTCAGTAAAGTAGACAGTACGATGCATCCATCTATAGGCACATAGTGAGCTAGCTTCATGGACTTAGATGGGTCCTTATCTTAGTGGTAATGGGTGTGAACTTGGTACACCGACTGCATGGGGCCAGAGTCTCACTATGAAACTTACTAGCCTGATTTTGATACCTTTCTTTCACTGACCTTCACCTTCTTCTGTAAAAGTTTGCTCTCCTTCATTCTATTCTTCTTGTAGATTTTAAATTGTGGTAGAAAATCTAATCTTCCTTATTTCCTGGTTTTTGGAGTGCATCTCAGTGTCACCCTCCTATAGACTCAAACTTCAAATTGAAGTTTCACTGCCCTTCCAATTCTAGGAAAGAAAAGTTGACTGAAAGAAAATTCTTATCTCATAAAAAAGAACCCAATGACCAACTTTATGAACTGTTTGACTTCTGGGAGAAAAGTGAAGCCTTAGTGCCCCATTTCTTTCTTGATGACCTCCAAATGTGACAATTACTGATAGTCAAGGTTTCATAGAGAAGGGTTTTTGGAAGGGGAAAAAAACACACCAATTTCAACTCTGACTTGTTCTCAAGACCTCATTAATCTCTCCATGTTTCCTGTGGATGCTACATGAAGCTGTTGGCACTCTAAATTGGAATTTTACTGGCTACTATTCTTTCGGAGAGAAAGAAAGTTTGAGAAGGAGATAAAAGCTTCAGTTCTCTCAGGTTATCTTAGCGAATCACGTACATCTCAATAAGGCAATTAAAATTATTGACAACCACCCTAAGCATTCAGGAATCAAAGAAAGATCTACTTGGCAGAAATTATACCAAAGGGATAAAGCACCACAATTGAAAGTACAAGAAAAATATTGTAATTGATTAATTTCTCTTAGGTCCAGACAGAAAGCACTGAAATTTAGGTTTAAAAGCTACGGAGTATTAAAACAAATGCCCTCATCATCTTCATACATTCAATAGATGTGTATCTAGTATATTGACCCTTGAACAACTTGAGTTTGAACTGAGGGTCCACTTATACCTAGATTTTTTCTCTAAGTACATATGAAGTGAGAGCCATCAGGGAAGTCTACCAAGTACTACACAATGGGTCAAATCCATGGAAAAGAAAGTGGATATGGAGGGTTGACTGTTCAGTTATACTGGGGTTTCTGACTTCTCCAGAGTTGGTGCCCCTAACCTCTCTTTGTTATTCAAGGTTCATTTATTAAGTGCTTACACTGTGGTAGTCACTGGAGAGTCAGTGGCCAGAAAAAATTGACTTATCCTCATGGAGAGCATAGCCTAGTGGAAGTCACACAGTATTCAAGTGATCCCATAAGCAAATGTGATATTTCAAGTGAGATACATGTTAGAAGGGGGGCAGCCGTGATATTAGGTGAGTGTTTAGCAGGAATATTTGACCTGGAGAAAAATGTCATGGAACACTCTCCCCAAGAAAGTGACACGTGAGCCAAGATGTAAAATGTGAATAGAACAGTATAGAGCAGGAAGGGAAAGTGAACAGCTTCTGCAGAGCCCACTTGGCAAGAAAAAGTGATTTCAAAGGTCTAAAGGTAGGTGACTAGGATGGGCGGTCAGAGACCTTACTCCTTAGTCTGATAGGGTTTGCACCACTGACACAAGGATCATATAAACGTGCCTAAACAAAGGTGTACAGTGTGCAAAGGAGAATGAAAAATAATAAGGTGAAAAGAGAAAAAAGAGGACTTGCAATGTGCATTTACCATTTCTATAACAAGAGTTTTTGGTGGAAGAGGGGAAAAGTGGTTTATGAACTGTTGCAGTAGGCCAGTGTCAGGAAAGCAAAGCTAACCAGCATGCTGCTTTCATTCTTCATGGGTTCCTTTGGCATAGCTACCTACATCTTTATTTGTGTCCTGGTTTCCAAAGACTTGGGATTGAGGAATCATTGCTTCTTACAGCAGTGGAATTGAGAGCACCATGAGGGCAGGAGCCAGGTCAGATGCGTTCACCCTTAGAGCCCCTGTGACTGTCAAGTGCCTCAATAGTTTATGAAAAAAATATGCAAAACTTAAAGGAAACCCCATTTTCCCATTTAAATCCTTACCATATTTGCACTTAAACTGGAAATAGAATCATACCTGGGAACATCCCATCCCTTCCTAACTGCCACTGTGGAGCACTTAATTTCAGCCCATGGAGTAGACATCTACTGGGAGAGTCTTGCATAAGGCTGGCCACACTGGGGTGCCGTGTTGGGAAAGGATGGCAGAGAATACAGGGACAACAGACCAAAGGTGGGCTTAGCCTGGTTGGGGCAGGACTGAAGTGGACAGCGTAGGGCCACCAAAGCAAGGATGGCTACCGTCAGAGGTAAACACCATTACCCATTTGCTGTGTATCCTAAAAGGTCATGAAACAAAAACACAAACATTTCACTTTTGTACTGTATATTAGTTTCTACAATGTAACAAAAACATATACAGATCTTATTTTCTCTGACTGACGTATTTTTGCATTGAATTCGAAAATTTTATTTTCTTATAAACATTGTTATAATGTTTCCATGTTTTTTCTTTTATTTTTTTTATTGAGAGAATTATAAGCAAGATAACAGTAATGGCCCACTATGTCAAAACCCAAATATTTCTTCCTGGTATAAAAAAAGCCATGTATACACATGGTGAAAAAAAAAATAAAACCCAAAACAATAAAGACAGGAATTCATAAAAAATTTAATGTCTGCCACCTCTAGGTTCTCTTTCCAAAGCAAATTACCTCTATAATTTCTTGTGCATATTTACATAAAAAGCCTCATGAGATGTATATGATACACACAGAACAAAAAGAGAAGCATACCCTGTCTAGTAACCTGCATCCTGATTATTTCCCTTAGTAAAATGTCCTGGAATCATTTTGCAAACTTGTGAGTAGCAGTGGGTGTACAATAGATGTAGTGGTTTAGTTCTATGTAGTCTGGGTTTAAATTCCAGCTCTACTGCTTAATGGCTGTCTGACGTTGGGTTATTTGTTTAACCAGTGAGGGCTTTGCCTTCCCCGGTGGCTCAGATGGTAAAGAATCTGCCTGCAATTCAGTATCCTCAGGTTTGATCCCTGGGTCAGGGAGATCCCCTGGAGAAGGTCATGGCAACCCACTCCAGTATTCTTGCCTGGAGAATCCCATGGACGGAGGAGCCTGCAGGCTACAGTTTAAGAAGTTCCAAAGAGTTGGACGTGACTGAGTGACTAATACAACAACAACAACGAGGGCCTCAGTTCCCCTATCTCTAAAATGAGCACGTAAAGGGCCTCCCTTATGATGTTCCTGAGGACCGAGTTAATCTACAAAGTATGATCACAGCAGTACTTTGTGCACAGTGAACTGTGTGCAGTGGCAGCTGTCATTGTACCAGCCTGTACAATTGCACCAGTTCGTTATGCCAGCTAATAGTATTTTTACTGAACTTGTTATTTTATACTGGACCAGAGCCAACTAACAGTGTTGTGATAGTTTCAGGTGGACAGCAAAAAAAAAAAAAAAAAGAAGAATACTATTTTTATTATTATGGCAACATGTAGAGATCTATATCATCCTTTTTTATGTTGCTTAAAATTTATGTTATGAAAAGTTTTAAACAAACAAAAATGGAGAAAAGAGGATGAAAAATCTTCACTTGTCTGTCACCCAGCTTCAAAAATTATCAACATTTTTGCAAATTTATTTCATGTATCTTCTCTACGTTTTGAATGAAATGGTTTAACACTTATCCCAAGTCTTCTTTCATTTTACTTGTAAATACTTCACAGTTTAAAACTGAGACAAATTTTAAAAACAAAACTTCTATGTCATTATCATACCTGACTCCTTCAGATTTTGTAAAAATCTGGTCCAGATTCAGATTTTTCTGACTGGCTCGAAAAATTTTGTTCTTTCCTTTACAGTAGGTTTGTTCAAATTAGATTTAAAACACATCCATACACTGCATTTGGTTGTTATGCTTTTTATTCTCTATTTGCCCCCAAATGGTCTGCTGGCTCTCTTACCCTCCTTGTGTTTTTGCCATTGACTTCCTGGAATAACAGAGTCTTATTTAGTGTTCCCATGTTTTGCAGTTGGCTAATTGCTCCCTCATGGTGTCATTTCACTTCTTTTTACATTTCTCATATTTCCTGTGACTAGGTAGTGAGATCTAGATTCTTATTTACTTGTGCTTCCTAGGTGTCATATTTTTGCTGACCCATCATAAGACTCATCTTTCTGAACATCCCAGGGAGTTCCTCTGGGTGTATGTGACATGTCTTATTTAGTTGTTGCTCGGTGGACAATGCCACAAGGACCTGCTGTGACAAGATGTCTTTGTACACTTGTGTATTACTGGAAGTGGAAAAGCTGTGTCAAATGGTGGACTGAGGATACTGTTTATAAGACATCAATGTGAGAGGCCTCTGCCCTGTATTAAGTTTCTAATACTTTTTTTTTTTTTAATTTATGAATGGATGGAGGAGAATATAGGTAAATCCAACTGAACAAGCTATGAGTAGAACCCAGCTTGCAGAATATTAAGTCTAGGAGTACTTGCCAACAATTACAAGTAGAAAACATGTAAGTTGTGTGGATACAAGTTAGGGCTGAGATGCAAGTTAGACTGATCCAAATGTACAATGCAATAAAAGAGAAAGCACTGTAGATTCTTAAAGTGGTATTATTTTCATTTACTTTTTTCCTAATTATTTTTTTATATGCTAGTTGAATAATCAGAAATAGAGAAAGGTAGAAAGAAGAAAAAAATCCCATAATTTCACTACTTGGAGGCAACTGCTTTTATTAATATTTTGGTTTATTCTTTGTACCATTTTTTCATATAACATTAAAATTTTTCATAGCTGTGAACATATAATATGGTAAAATGTTCTTTCACTTCACAGTATATGTTCTCCCTCATTATTAAGAGCTTTCTACAAACATAATATTTAATAAATGTATGGGAGACCACAGAGTGTGTTTATCACAATTTACCATATTATGATGATGATGAGGAGGAGGTATTTATGATTTACTAGAGATCCAGTATTACAAACATTTTTTGTGCATAGAATTATGATTAAACAAATGTTTGTTAATGCTTTAGCTGTTACAGTTTATTTGCACCAGATGTAAATTTTCCTGTGTTTTGGAGTGGGTTCATAATCCAAGAAAGGGGAAGAAGAAAAGAAGGTAGAATAGGAAGAAAGGCAGAGTGGGCTGGAGTAGGAGGGAGCAAATTTATCTGGTCCAGCAGTCCTCAAATTTCATTGTGTGTACCAGTCACCTTATTTGTTTTTAAATCACAGATTCTTGACTCCACCCCCAGATGCTGATGTGACAAGTTTGATTGGGATAAGCCTGATTTTTTAAAAATTGGAGTATAATTGCTTTACAATGTTGTGATAGTTTCTGCTATACAACAGCGTGAATCAGCCGTAATATGTGTGTGTGTGTGTGTGTGTATCCCCTCCCTCCTGAGTCTCCCTCCTACCCCCTGCCCAATCCCACTCCTCTAGGTCATCACAGAGCATAGAGCTGGGCTTCCAGTGTATTCAGCAGCGTCCTACTAGCTAGCTATCTGACATATGGTAGTGTGTGTGTGTGTGTGTGTGTGTGTGTGTGTGTGTGTGTGTGCATGCGCACTACTGTGCTGGTGAGCCTTGGCTGGGTGTGCATCCTCAAAATGCAACTGGTTAGGACTGGTAATGAGTGCTCCGTAACTAATAGCCCAGCTCTGCTTACCACGCGGACCTCACCCACTATACCACACTGCTGACTTTTGGCGAAAGGCAAGGTGCTAATGTCTGCCTGAAAGATGGTTTCTTTGTTAGTTGGCAGAGGAGCAAATATCAGGGGGTTTGGAGAGCCCTGTTAGTGTCAAGCTGCCCCACTGCCATGGAGAGAGGGTTACAGGAAGCCCTCTCTCTTTTCAGAAAGAGGCAGTTGGCATGACTGTGCTTTCTATAAGGGTGACTGCTCGCTCTCGCTGTCTCTGGTTTTCTTCTCTCATTGCATCCACACGCGTTGGAAGTCGAGCATTCAGCTGTTTTGATCCTGTGGGTAAGAGTGCTATTTGGCGCCCTGGAGGCCTCTTACATGATTGCTCAAGATGATTTGTGGTGATGCTGTCGCATACTCTGAGTTATGCAGTGAGGTTCTCTGCTGATGGAGTATGTGCTTTTGAGCAGGAAATGGCCTTTATAAATCTTTACTTTAACAAGGGCTTCAAAAATTTGCTTCATTCATTGAAGCCCATGACTGTGTCCTCATATCAGTAAACTTTTGCCCAGGGAAGATTGGTTGCTCGAAGCACTTCTCCGTCTTTGGATGCCACTGAGCACAGGACAATCCATCCATCCAGTCAAGTAGGCTTTCATATTTCTCCAGGTAACTCTGTGAATTATAAGCAGGGATAAATGAAAGAAGGAATCATCCAACACCAACTATTTCCAGAATTAAAAAGTCTTGTGAATGATGGCAGACAGGGTAACATACACGACTAGACACCCTTTTCGGGTCCTCCAGGCATTTCAGTAGCTGAATGCTTTAAACTACTGCTGAATAATAGAGGCTTCTGTGCTGATGGAAATGTTCTGTAATCAGTCCTGCCCAATGCCGTAGCCACTTGCCACATGTGGCTACTGAACACATGAAAGACTAAATTGTATGACTTAGAACTGAAGTTTAATTTGATTGCAATAAATTGAAATGTAAGTAGCTACATGTGGTTGCAATGTGCTCGGATGCTAAGTCATATCTAATTCTTTCTGACCCCATGGATTGTAGCCCACCAGGCTCCTCTGTCCATGGGATTTCCCAGGCAAGAATACTGGAGTGGGTTTCCATTTCCTCCTCCAGGGGATCTTCCCGATTCAAGTATTGAACCTGTGTCTCCTTCATTGGCAGGTGGATTCTTTACCACTGAGCCACCTGGGAAGCAGATACCATATTGGAAAGTGTAACTGTAAGCTATTCAGTGGACATTCCTCACAGCTTTGAATTAAATTAGAGAAAACGTCAGCTAGTTTGAGTTTTTAAAATAAATGTAGTTTATTTATTTGTATATGTAACTCCTCTCTCCTCTAATCATGCCCCCCCGCAAAAGTTGAAGAAATTATCACAATTGCAGTTCAGTAGTTGTAAGTCCATAAGATGCTTCCAAATCATTCTTTTTTATTTTAAACTTTGTAGTTATGTTAGAGTATAGCCTATTAACAATGTGACAGTTTCAGGTGGCAGCAAGGGACTCAGCCATAAATATACATGTATCCATTCTCCACCAAACTGCCCTCCCATCCAGGCTGCTATGTAACATTGAACAGAGTTCCCTGTGTTATAAACAAGGCTTTCCACTTAATAACCCTTAGTCTGTAGAATTCGCACTCCCTAGTTGCCTTTCTTCCTTTTGCCTGTCCCATGCTCCCTTCAGAACTTTTAGCTTCTCTATTCCTCTAGGATCAACACATATTATTGAATGAAACACACAGATCACAGAACCATATGGATGGGCTCATTCAATTTTGTTGAGTAAAAACCATGCACAGAACATGTTCTTTTACAAAGGGACCAGTAGTTATCACTAAGAGATGGGATTTCAGTTGTTTTTCATTTCTTTTTATCATTTTCTGTAGTAATTCCAGGGTTATTTCATAATTTAAAAAATTTAAGTTAAAAAATTAAAAAAAACTTAACTCTCCTTCCTCCTCCCCAGCAAAGTTATTAGAACTTTGACTTTCTTTTTCATCAAGGCTTCATATGAATACTCTCAGGTGTCCTCCATGATCCAGGTGCTTATGAAATAGAAACCAAACAGAACTAGAAAAGAGATACAAAGTATATTAAATTTTCTTTTATTCACCCTTTGAATCATTTTGTCATCTTTTAGGCTTTGAGAAATTAGAGGTGTACTTATTTTCCTGTGGGCATTAAAGCAGACATTTCATTATAGTTTCTAAGAGGCCAGGACCAAGTTAATTGCCTTGAACTCCACAGAAAAACCCTGTTCCCTGTGGAGTCTAAGACAGAGGACACTGAATCTTTCCCTCCCTTTCCTGGTCTTTTAAAGACACAGAACACAAACTCCAGCTCCCCCCTCCCCACCCCCCGCCCCTCAGCCTCCCTGTGAAATTAACAAGAGAGTGCCTTACAGAAAACAGTGGGTACCTTAAAATATTTTGCAAAATCATGAAGAAATAATACTCAGCAGTGCCAGCCAACAACAGCAAGGTTGAGACTTCTTGGCAGCTGCATTTCAAACTCATTGGGTCCATAAAATGATTTACTGTCCTGTTGTATACAAATGAGCAAAATCACATACTTAATTTTAGATTCTTCAACAATGATCATCTCTATTTCAGTTCCCCTGCTCATAATTTAAAATGGAGAAGGCTTATCTGCATTCATTTCTTAGATCGTTGCTTTGGCACTTTCAAGATTTTATCCAAGCATGACTTTTATAACCTTGTGGAAATTGCGGTGATAAAGGATGCATCAGCAATTTTCAAATCCATTTCCTTTTGTGGAGCCATCCCTCAGCCTCCCTTAACAGAGCAGTGGAGAGAACCATGGGTCTTTTTCCTGTCCTCATTTTTAAAGAGCTTTGTTTCGGTCAGTGAGACATACGCCGTGGAAACAAGGCCAACACAAACTTGGTGGTGTTTTTCACTGCACATCTAACTAACCTTGATTAGATGTAAGGCAGGGGGCTGGTCTGCCATCTTAGCCCCTAAAATTGGTTTCAGAGGAGTTGGTTGTAATGGAAATGTCAAGCCCTTTAAATATCAAACCTTTAAATACCATGCAGGCATATGGATGTGAACATAACTCTGCCCATTCTTAGATTCTGCTATGTCACATGTCAGAATTAAAGGAGGAAGCAATGAAATAAACTCTTGTTCTGGAAGAAGTGACTGAAACAATTGGATATGATGAATGGATGAAGCCAGTTGGTTCATCTGTAGAGTAAATCTTTCCTGTGAAAGTCAGAGCCAAAATGAGATCTGTGGGACATTGGCAGCTAGGAATTATGCACATGCCTCATTGTTCCTTCCACCCCACTTCTTCTCATGCCCCGGAGGACTGCTTTTCCTTGAAATTAAACAATTGTGAGAGCAGCGTTTTGCAAATGAGTTCAGGACTTGCCCTTTGAAAAATAATAATAGTAAAAGAATCTCCTTATATTGGAGAGAGCAATAAACTCTAGGCACAGAACAGTAATCTAGATGAAGTACTAAATCAATATTTATTGAGCTGAATTGAGTTATGCTGATGACTGGAGACATTATTAGGCTAAGAAGACATGGACTTGAGTCTCACTGTGTTCTTAACCAGCTGTGTGACCCTGGGCAAGTCGCTTAAACTCTTTGGGCTATGGTAACATAATGATTAAAAGTATCTACCACATATGAGGGGAGTGGCTAAGGACATGATCACTGAAACTTCTTTGAAAGTATAAGGTATAAATAAAAAAGATAAAACTGATATTCAGAGAGAACCATTTAAGAGTGAAATGTTAGCAAGTTCAACAAGTATGATTGAATCAATTGCTCTTAGAGATACGTGGCAGGCGGGGGTGGTGGATGGAAATGGTACATGTGTCTATATTAGAAATAAGAACTCTTCTGGGAGTCCTGAAGCCATTCATGGTTTATAATTCTGTAGAATGGCAGAGATGAACTTGCTAAGTGCTGCCCAGAGAAAAGGTCCTACGTCAAAGAAGGTCTGGAATCTGTGTCTGACAAATAATATCTTAGAAAAATATCAAATATTAGTCTTAGATTGGGGAAATAGCAAAATACTGATGGAATGACATTTCTTACAGGGAGAAAGGCTTTTAAAGTGACCTCATATAATGAACTGACTCCAGTTACAGGCTGGAGGTATTTTGTCACATTGCAGAGGCTTTCTCTGTAGTTAACATGATAGGGTGTGGGACGCTCAAGCAGTTCCACAGTATCTGTTGGCTTGGTTGTCTCAATTCTATCAGCACAAAGAAAGAAACTAACATTTCTCAGGCAACTACCATGATGGGCTCTTAATATCTTGTTTAGTCAAAGTCATTTGGTTCGCTTAATTATCTGTCACTTTGCAAATGAGCAAATGAGGACTGAAATTTAGCAGCGAACTGGTGACAGGGGGACCAGGTTCAGCCAGCCTTACACCGTGGCCTGTGTACTTGCTGGTGCATCAGTGTTTTCCCAAACTGAATTTTGCAGAAATGCACTGGGATCAGATAACTTGGGTTCATGGTGCATGCTCTTGTCACTCCTCAGAAATTCACAATACCGGTTAATAGGGAAAATACTGAGCAAAATCAGATGATTAAGAGATTGTGAAAAGTATAGTTACTTAGTTTTTTTTTTTCCTATTTATAGTCATAAAATAGTCATTTCCTGTGTTTCTCAAGAAACACATTTGAAGAACTGTACCATGGAACACAATTTGAGAAGTGCTTGCCTTTTCCTGTCTTGACTATAAGTGTGTTTAGTGTAAAAGTCTTATCAGTCATGAGTGCAAGTGGGTGAATCAAAGGGCCCAAATTGAATTTGTTTCTTTTCTTTTATAACAGTATACCTTTGTTGCCTGGGCAGTCCCATGGACAGAGGAGTCTGGTGGGCTACAGTCCACAGGGTTGCAAAGAGCTGGATGCAACTAAGTGACTAACACTTTCACCTTTGTTCATGATAATTAGCATTGCCATTTCCTTTTACTGTAATGCTGCTAAGTCACTTCAGTCGTGTCCGACTCTGTGCGACCCCATAGACGGCAGCCCAGCAGGCTCCCCCGTCCCTGGGATTCTCCAGGCAAGAACACTGGAGTGGGTTGCCATTGCCTTCTCCAAATGCTCTTAAATATTGGAAGGTTAAATTAAAAAAACTAGAGTCCAAATTCCCACTCAGTGTAGAGTCTCCTCAACCATGGATCCATCAGCTGATGCTTGGCTACTTCTATGACTTCTAATCTCATGAGTTGACAGCCTTGACAAGGCCATCTGAACTGCTTTTTGTTAATCTAAGATACACAAACCGAAAGAGAAACATTAAATCAGTTGGTCATTTGGATGCTTGCTTTGAGCAACAGTAGACAGCTCAGGTATTATTCAATATATGAATATTTGGAATCCTAAATACAAAAGTCCAGGAGGCATTATTCATTAATGTATCATGGCTTTCACCTGTCTGTGTTATTGATAATGTGCGGCTTGAACAAAATTATGCAAAAAAAAAAAAAAGAGAAAGAGAATACAATTTTCAAGAGGAAGATACGTATGCTAGCTCTGCCTCTTATAATTGGATGACCTTGGGCAAGTCACTTATCCCTCCAAGCCTCAGTCACACAGGGGACTAATAATTGTATGCTCCCCTCAGGGCTGAGATAAGAAATAAAGGAGATAATGAGATACTGCATGTAAAACACTGAGCAAAGTGTGAAATACCTTGTAAAGTTTCTATTTCTAGTCTGCCCATAGAGAGATATTTTACCTGACATTTTTTCCTTGGTTTTCACAACTCATAATACTAAAGACAACATCAATAGTGACTTTGATGTTGTCTTTCTTGCTTTCCCAATTCTTTAACAGGGTTCTTCTGAGCTTAGGTAGTGGGCTCAAATGTCTAAGAGTCTGCTCCTTTTCCTGTGATGGCATCAGAACTGAGTAGAGGAACGCTACCTTAGTCCCAAACCCTTCATATCCTTAGGGACAGAGGGTCCCAAGGTGTCACTTAGAGAAAAATCAGATACCTTCTATGTTGTCTCATTCATACCCCTCACATTATGGTGCATATCACTGGAGTGCTGGCAATTAAATTGTGGTATGATTAAAACTAGCAATGATGACAATTAGGATAATAATCACAGTGACATATATTGAACATAGACCATGTGTCAAGACATATTCTAATAGATTTATATTTATATTATTCAATTCTTCCCCTTATGATTAAGTACTGTTATCAACATCTATATCTTGTTGCTGAGCAAAAAGACTAATCACACACTGAATGAATGATCTAGGTGGGGTCAGAATGCCACTCCACCACTGATGCTTTCATCCACCGCACTAGAAGCAAAAGGCAAGAAAGAGAAGGATGATGGTGATGCTGGTAATTTACCAGCGACATTTTTTGAACACTTACTGTGTGCCAGATATTGTACTAACTTATGTGCATTTTGTTGTCTAGTTTTTTAAATCACTTTCGGTGATAGTTTCTCCTGTTAACACCATTTTGCTTAGGAACAAAGTTAAAGACCCTAAGTAACTTTCTCAAAGTCATATGGCTAGCAAGTGGCAGATCTAGGGTTTGAATCCATAATCCTTTAAGGATTAGGGCTTTTTTTTTTTGGTAGAAAAAATGTCACAGTAGCACTTGCACAGTAGATGTTGGTTAGCAAGTTAGTTTAGGTGTTAGACTTATTCTACAACTGGCTAAATTTTTTGTTGAACTAGGCCCCATTAATCCATTTTTTTATTTGCACCAGTGATTTGCATGGGTGTTTCCATACCCAGTCCAGAGGTTTTTCAGAGCTTGAGGAGACGTGTCTGCTGATGCGTAGTTTACGCTGATACATGGTGAGCAGTGAGCCTTCTAGAATCCTCAGCTATGCTCTCCTCCTGGTGTCAGCTCAGTGAAAACTTCTGGGAGGTGATTCACATTCCTAGTGTAGGATGGGACTTGCCAAATCATTTTCTAGCCCTTTGCTTCAATTATTAAGGTTGGCGTTTCTGACCCTTCACCCTCTGGTGGGGTCGTGTCTGAACCACATGTACGCACTGGAACACAGCTTTTGACACTAGCCAGAAGTAAAAAACAAATACCCTCATTTGTCAAAACAGTCTTTTTTAGGAGCCGGAATGCAGACGGAGAAGTGAGCAATGCCTTTCAGTCTGTGTCAGAAGAGTCAAAGGCTAGAGCCCCGGCACCACCCCTCTAATCTGGACCTGTCTGACTCCCACTCTTCCTCAACGTGTAGGAGACTGCAGGGTGCACGTGTGTGCCCTGCAGGATGGCTCCTGGCATGGGGGGTGTTTTGGAATGCCATGGAGGCAGGCCACAAGTGACCGTGATCCACATAAGGAGATCAAAGAGTCTCTTAGGGCTTGTGTATATTTATATATATGGACTCTCGAGCAATAGCAGAATTAAAGCCCGGGGCTCCATTATTCTTTAATAATGCATGTGTGCTAAGTCGCTTCAGTTGTGTCTGACTCTTTCTGACCTATGGACCATAGCCCTCCAGGCTCCTCTGTCCATGGGATTCTCCAGGCAAGAATACTGGAGTGGGTGGCCATGCTCTCCTCCAGGGGATCTTCCTGACCCAGGGACCAAACCCGAGTCTCTTAAATCTCCTGCATTGGAAGGCCAGTTCTTTACCATGTGCCACCTGGGAAACCCCTTCTTTAATAATGATTACAATTAAAAGAAAATAGTACTCACCTTTCAAGATCATGCCAGGACTTGGGGAGGGCTTGGATAAAGGGAAGACATCTAGATCCTTGCTTTCTCTTCTGCTCATTATTTCTCCATCCAAGATGGAGGGTTAGCTGCCTTAAAAATAGGCACTGCCCTAGATCTGGACCTTTGCATTTCTCCTTGGATGATTTTAATTACTATACAGCTCTCCTGCCACCAGCTGTTGCCTGGCTTTAGCGCATTCTCTACTTCCAGAAGGCCTTTTCTAAGGTGCTGATTGTATGTTCTTACTCACAAGCTCTCAGTGCTCCAGTGAGTTCGATTTTGAACAAAACAAAGTCCCCATTTCGCAGCCTATCATCCAGTGTCATTGACAGTTTGGTTCTTGATTAGTTAACAGACTTATCCTCTGCCTCAGTCACAAGAGTCTGATGGCTGATTTCTGAACACACCACCCTCTTTTTCTTTCTATTTGATCAGTTTCCTTTAGACTAATCCTCCTGGCCTCATTCTCTCCTTGGTAAACCCCTACTCATCCTTCAAGGCCCAGGTTACACATTGTCCTGTGAAACTCTATATGTTATTCCCCAGTGTCTTATACTTTCCTAATGACTTTATATTTAGTAATTTCAATGTTTTTTCAACTAGACTGGGAGCTTGATCAGGTCAAAGATCCTGTCTTTCCCACTCTGAGTCATTTCCATCAACTCACAGTGAACAGAACAACTGTAGAAACACTTCGTACGTGTTGATTAAATTAAATGAAGTTTTCTCTCTCTCTCCTAGAAATATATTCAGGAAAGGGCATTGTAGTCAGTTACCTTGTTTTGCATAACCCACTTGTGTGACTTGAAGCAACCCATAGCTTCCTCACTAGCTCAAGAGAGACAATACTACCCTCTTCTCAGATGTCAAGATATCTGAGAAAAGAAAGCAGTATTCTACTGCAAATTATTGCTTTTAGTTAAGCAGATTGTAGTGTTTATATAGGACTTGCTCTGGTGAATGTGTGAGCAGGAAGAAGGTTGAAATACATAGTCACCTCCGGTATTTTGATTATTGTCTGTGGAGTAAAGCATAGGCCAGGAATGGAATCAAGAAAGTATTAAGCATCTAGGAATAAGACATTTCTCAGACATACAAACATGGACTTGAGGACTTGTACTCAAATGTTGTCTTCTCATAGAATTCTTGGTGACACCCAGTCTAAAGTAGACACAGTTATTCTGCTTGATATATTATTTTTTTGACTGTGTAATGGATATGTTTGTGTTTATATCTGTCCCTGAAATCTCAGTCTCCTTAGAAGAGAAACATTGTCCTGTTCACAACTATATACTCATGCTTAGAACAGTGTATGACACATAGTAGGTGCTCAACTAATACTCTTGTAAATGAATTATCCGTTATTGAGGAAAAGTGACAGAACTATTAAATTTCATATATAATTATAGTTCTCAAGATAATTCAAGTGAATCCAAAAAAACTATTGTAATTTAAGTCCAAAAAGTATTCTGCCTATGTTTTTCTCTAGGAGTTTTATAATATCTGGTCTTACATTTAGATCTTTAATCCATTTCATGTTTATTTTTTTGTATGGTATTAGTACATGTGTGAGTGACTAGTCATGTCTGACTCTTTGCGACCCTTTGGACTACAGTCTGCCAGGCTCCTCTGTACATGGGATTCTCCAGGCAAGAATATTGGAGTGGGTTTCCATGCCCTCCTCCAGGGGATCTTCCTAACCAGGGATCAAACCCACATTCCCTGGATTTCCAGCATTGGAAGGCAGATTCTTTACCACTGCACCACCTGATAAGCCCCATATGATATTACAGAATGTTTCAATTTAATTCTTTTACACATAGCTGGTCAATTTTCCCAGATACTACTTATTGAAGAGATTGTCTTCTCTCCACTGCGTAGTCTTGCTTCTTTTGTCATAGATTATATGACTATAAGTGTGTGGGTTTACCTTTGGGCTTCTACTCTTTTCCATTAATCTATGTCTTTGTGCCAGTACCATACTGTTTTGATTACTATAGCTTTGTAGTATTGTCCAAAGTCAAAGAATGTGATTCCTTAGCTCTATTCTTTTTCAAGATCATTTTGACTATTCAGAGTCTATTGTATTTTCCCACAAATTCAAGAATTATTTGTTCTAGTTCTGTGAAAAATGCCTTTGGTATTTTGATAGGGATTGCCTTGAATCTATAGACTTCCTGAGGTCATTTTTAACAATATTTATTCTTCTAAATTAAGACCATGGTATATTTTCTATGTTATTTTTAATTTCCTCATCAGTGTCTTACAGTTTTCCAAATACAGGTCTTTTACCTATTTAGGTAGGTTTATTCCTAGGTATTTTATTCTTTATAATGAGGTGGCAAATGAAATTTTTTCCCTTACTTCCTCTTTCTGATAGTTTGTTAGTGTATATAAATGCAACAGATTTCATAAATTAATTGTGTATCCAGAAAATTCACAATATTCATTGGTGATATCTAGTAGTTTTCAGATAGTGTCTTTAGGATTTTTATGTATAGCATCATGTCATCTGCAAACAGTGACAGTTTTATTTCTTCTTTCGAATATAAATTATTTTATTTCTCTTTCTTTTCTGATTGCAGTGGCTAGGACTTTGAAAACTATGTTGAATAAAAGTGGGGAGATTCAACATCCTTATCTTATTCCTAATCTTAGATAAAATGCTTTCAGCTTTTCACCATTGAGTATGATGTTAGCTGTGGGTTTTTTCATTTGTGGCTTTTATTATGTTGAGGTATGTTCACATTATGGCTACTTTCTGGAGAGGTTTTATCCTAAATGGATGTTGAACTTTATCAAAAGCTTTACTTTTCAAAACAGAGTTTTTATGAGATTTATGAAATCGTATGTGAAACTTTTGAAAACGTTAAAACACTATAGAATTTATAGGGCTTCCAAGGTGGCACTAGTGGTAAAGAATCTGCTTGCCAATACAGGAGACATAGAGATGTGGATTCAATCCCTTGGTTAGGAAGATCCTCTGGAGGATGGCATGGAAACCCACTCCTGTTTTCTTGGGCTTCCCTGGTGGCTCAGATAGTAAAAAATTTGCTTGAAATGCAGGAGACCTGGGTTCTATGCCTGGGTCAGGAAGAGCCCCTGGAGAAGGAAATAGCAACCCAGTCCAACATTCTTGCCTGGAGAATCCCACAGACAGAAGAGCCTGGTGGGCTACAGCCCATGGAATCTCAAAGAGAAAAGACTGAGAACTAAGACTTTCAGACAGAATTTAAAGAAACTGTTATTCATTAAAACAATATGAAAAAGGATAATTCAAATGAAATAATGTACATTTATGTATTTTGTCAAATATTAAATTCTAAAGATGATGCTGTGAAAGTGCTGCACTCAATATGTCATCAAATTTGGGAAAACTCAGCAATGGCCACAGGACTGGAAAAGGTCAGTTTTTATCCCAATCCAAAAGAAAGGCAATGCCAAAGAATGCTCAAACTACCACACAATTGCACTCATCTCACATGCTAGTAAAGTAATGCCCAAAAATCTCCAAGCCAGGCTTCAGCAATATGTAAATTGTGCGTGAACTTCCAGATGTTCAAGCTGGTTTTAGAAAAGGCAGAGGAACCAGAGATCAAATTGCCAACATCATCTGGATCATCAAAAAAGCAAGAGAGTTCCAGAGAAACATTGATTTCTGCTTTATTGACTATGTCAAAGACTTCGACTGTGTGGATTACAATTAAACTGTGGAAAATTCTTTCAGAGATGTGAATACCAGACCACCTGACCTGCCTCTTGAAAAACCTGTATGCAGGTCAGGAAGAAACCATTAGAACTGTACTTGGAACAACAGACTGGTTCCAAATAGGAAAAGGAGTACATCAAGGCTGTATATTGTCACCCTGCTTATTTAACTTATATGCAGAGTACATCATGAGAAACACTGGGCTGGAAGAAGCACAAGCTGGAATCAAGATTGTCGGGAGAAATATCAATAACCTCAGATATGCAGATGACACCACCCTTATGGCAGAAAGTGAAGAGGAACTAAAGAGCCTCTTGATGAAAGTGAAAGAGGAGAGTGAAAAAGTTGGGTTAAAGCTCAACATTCAAAAAACTAAGATCATGGCATCTGGTCCCATCATTTCATGGCAAATAGATGGGGAAAGAGTGGAAACAGTGGCTGACTTTATTTTTGGGGGCTCCCAAATCACTGCAGATGGTGATTGCAGCCATGAAATTAAAAGATGCTTACTCCTTAGAAGGAAAGTTATGACCAACCTAGACAGCATATTAAAAAGTAGAGACTTTACTTTGCCAACAAAGGTCTGTCTAGTCAAAGCTATAGTTTTTCCAGTAGTAATGTATGGATGTGAGATTTGGACTATTAAAAAACACTGAAGAGTGCAGAAGAAGTGATGGTTTTAAACTGTGGTGTTGGAGAAGACTCTTGAGAGTCCCTTGGACTGCAAGGAGATCCAACCAGTCCATCCTAAAGGAGATCAGTCCTGGGTGTTCATTGGAAGGACTGATGTTGAAGCTGAAACTCCAATACACTGGCCACCTGATGTGAAGAGCTGACTTACCTGAAAAGACCCTGATGATGGGAAAGATTGAGGGCAGGAGGAGAAGGGGATAACAGAGGATAAGATGGTTGGATGGTATCACCGACTCAATGGACATGAGGTTGAGTAAACTCTGGGAGTTGGTGATGGACAGAGAGGTCTGGCATGCTGTGGTTCATGGGGTTGCAAAGAGTTGGACACAACTAAGCAACTGAACTGAACAGAACTGAACTGAAGAGCTAATTCATAATTGTGGTCCATTGAAAAATCCTGGACTGATCATTCTTGCACCATCTTTTAAAAAAATCTTTCATTAGCCTGGAGAGTTTGGTGTTACTATATTGTCATCCCCTTTTCACAGATGAAGATACGGTAATGAGTTCCTGGCACATAGTAGGTAATTGACAAGTACTGGTTCTATTTCCTGGCATTTGGTTTTCCAACAGCCTAAATTCATAAATTAAACATACCATGCTCAAGTCAAGTCAGGTTACACAGCATTTGTTTCCACTGAGGATATCTTCAGGTGTCCAGTCTGCTTTGTGACTCCAGCTTGGCAAACTGAACACACAAGTTGGTTCTTTGCTCTGAGATATTTCATCATCAGATCTCTCCCTACCAAAGAAGAGGCTGTGCAGAGTTACATAGGACCCCAGTTTCAGGCATGCACCCGCAGGTTCATCCCTTTCTCACCTCAAGAAATAGCTGAAGGACAGGCACTTCTTGGTATGCTTGCAGTCTGTGGTCTGTGAGATAGAGATACCTCCACCCGCCCAGGCGTCTGGTCTGTCCCTTCAGAGCTGCCCCACCACAGTGGCTGTTTGTGAGGCCAGCTTCTGGCTGCTCACCTATGTCTGTTGTTGTTACTGTTATTGTCATTATCACACACACAGAACTATTGTGAAATAGGTGTTTTCAGTGCCTCCTTAAACCTGAGAAAAGTGAGATTCAGAGAGATCCAAGGCCACAGAGCTGGAGCTAGGACCTAAACCAGGCCTATTGAATGCAATGCAGTTAATTATACACGTTAATTTGGGGGATGGTCATTTAGTTAAGAAGAGTAAAGTCTAGGAATTTTTTTCATAAGTCACCACATACACACATTATTTCTCATGTGTATGTGGTGACAG
Source organism: Antilocapra americana (assembly GCA_007570785.1). NCBI lineage: Eukaryota > Metazoa > Chordata > Mammalia > Artiodactyla > Antilocapridae > Antilocapra > Antilocapra americana. The sequence continues at coordinate 7,281,966 of ML661893.1, forward strand.
TACTTAAGATCTACTCTTTTAGTAAATTTCAAGTATATAATACTATATAACTAATTATAGTCACCATGGTGCTTGTTAAATCTCTCCAACTTATTCATCCTATGCAGCCACAACTTTGTACCCTTTAATCAACATCTCCCCATTTCCCTCACCCCCACCCCTGCCCCCATCTCTGGTTAACCGTTGTTTCTTGTACAATCTTTACAACTCAAGGAAAATTAAAAAGACTGAATTAGTCAAGTCTGTTTAGTGTTCATTTATGTATTCCCATTTCTTGGGATTATACAGACTTTATAACTAGTTTAAATGCTTTGACAAATTCAGTATGATTGCCTCTGGTTAGCACAGAGTGGTAATTAAGTCTGCAATTATATGTTCATATTTTCATATTTTTCCTGTATGCACATTTTGACAGTAATTGAACAAGGCAGTATTTGCAATATCCATTCTGAAACTGTTTCACAATATTTCATTATATGCCAGATTAATTTGTTAAACTCACGAAGCAAATGAAAACTTCAGCGTTGATCCAATTAATCCAACTAGGGGCCCTTTCTGTTAACATGCCTTAGCAGGGAAAACTGAGGGAGACACTGAGCAAAGTGTCTAGAAAGATTAGGGGTGGAATTGGGAGACGAAGGGGTGCTTGATGGCAGGCTCGGTTTTTTCTAAGTTGCTCTTTTTTCTCATTAAACACCATTTACTTCCTTGAGAATCAGTACAGTAGGAAGATGAATGAACATTGATGAGATGTGCATCTGTATCTTGAAAAAACTTAAGGAAATTTAATTTTCTTTTTGGGTTCTTTTGTGTGCGAGCTAGAGTGCCTATGTATATGTGTGTTTATATGTAGTTTGGAATGAAAGAGTATCGCCCAAAGCAGAATGGAATTTTGATTATCTATAGTTCTATTATTTTTCCTGTATTCCAGTGCAACTTACAAAGAGTGAGAGAATTAGAATCCCTTTTACTATGATAAAGACTTGAGATGACAGGTATGAAAATACTAGATGGAGTATAGGATCCTTTTGAGTGTTATTGTTCTCTCTTGTGAACTGATGATAAGGAAGAAAACCTGCCCTCTGTTGGGTGAACAGCTTTCTTTATAAAGTCTTGCATATCTGTTAGCTTCTGTCATTATAAGTTATTGCATTTATTTATTCAGTCATTCAACAAATAGTTGTTGAGTATTTATTGTGAGCCTTGGATTGCAATAAATGTTGAGGACACTGTGAGAGCAAAATCAAATTCAGCTTTCTCCTGGAGTTTAAAGTCCAGTGGAGAGGTATATGTCAATCTGTCGATCACATAGCCCTCCAGGTACACAACAAAACTGCATCCAAGATAAATACTGTGTGGTGCTAAGCTGCATAAGAGCTTGTAAAAGGAATATTTTACCTTGCCAGAGAGGTCAGAGGAGAATTCACGGAGAAAATGATACTTACATTGAAATCAGATGGATGAAAGTGAAAGGTTAGCATACTGAGTGAAGGTGAATAGGTGGAGATTGGGAGACAGGACAGCATGTGCAATAGTGGCAAATACAGGAGAAATTATGATAGCAATGGGAACACAGGGCCAGTGAAGTTGGGGAGACTAGAAGGAACTGATACATGGCAGCCTGATAGATAATAAGCACTCAATAAATGTTAACTGTCAAAATGTTAAATGTCACCCTGCTTATTTAACTTATATGCAGAGTACATCATGAGAAATGCTGGACTGGGTGAAGCATAAGCTGAAATAAAGACTGCCGAGAGAAATATCAATAACCTCAGATATGCAGATGACACTACCCTTATGGTCAAAAGCGAAGAACTAAAGAGCCTCTTGATGAGAGTGAAAGAGGAGAGTGAAAAATTTGGCTTAAAATGCAACATTCAGAAAACTAAGATCATAGCATCTGGTCCCATCACTTCATGACAAATAGATGGGAAAATAGTGGAAACAGTGGCTGACTTTATTTTTTGGGCTTCCAAAATCACTGCAGATGGTGATTGCAGCCATGAAATTGAAAGATGCTTACTCCTTGGGAGAAAAGTTATGACCAACCTAGACAGCATATTAAAAAACAGAGATGTTACTTTGTCAACAAAGGTCCATCTAGTCAAGGCTATGGTTTTTGCAGTAGTCATGTATGGATGTGAGAGTTGGACTATAAAGAAAGCTGAGGGCTGAAGGATTGATGCTTTTGAACTGTGATGTTGGAGAAGACTCTTGAGAGTCCCTTAGACTATAAGGAGATCCAACCAGTGCATCCTAAAGGAGATCAGTCCTGGGTGTTCATTGGAAGCACTGATGTTGAAGCTGAAACTCCAATACTTTGGCCACCTGATGCCAAGAGCTGACTCATTGGAAAAGACCCTGATGATGGGAAAGATTTAAGGCAGAGGAGAAGGGGATGGATGACAGGCTGAGATGGTTGGATGGCATCACTGACTCAATGGACATGAGTTTGAGTAAACTCTGGGAGTTGGTGATGGGCAGGGAGGCCTGGCATGCTACAGTCTATGGGGTCTCAAAAAGTTAGACATGACTGAGTAACTGAACTGAACTGAAATGTTAACTGTTATTATGTGTATGGTACTCTTCTGAGTGTTTTACTATATTAACTAATTTAGTAACTAAGCATATGTAAAATGATAAATTTCATCTTACTGATGAGGAAACTGAGACACAGGTTAAACAACTTGTCCAAGTCAGTAGTAGAGTTCTGGAACTGTTGGAGTTAGGATTTGAACCCAGTCTTGCTCTTCAGTGGAAGCTCTTAATACAACACTATGCTTGGAATGGCAAAGTGTCAGTTTTCTTGGTGTCTGTCTGGAGTTGTATAATGGCAAAATATAGAAATCCAGAGGAATTTCAGGGGCTTAATGAATGTTATAAAATTGTATGAAAAATTTTTACCTGTATTTTGTGGGAAAAGAATCTGTAGTTTTTACAGGATTATCCCTGTAATTCACAATAAATTGAGAACCACTGACTATTCAAGTAACATTTTTTTTAATTTATTTTTTTTTATTGTTTTTGCCATACAATGACATGATATCACCATGGGTTTACATATGCTTCCCCTCCAGAACCCCCCTCCCTCC
>ML661893.1:7285460-7323587 GCA_007570785.1 Antilocapra americana
GTTGCTTCATTGGCTATTATTTTCTCCCATTCTGAAGGCTGTCTTTTCACCTTGCTTATAGTTTCCTTTGTTGTGCAAAAGCTTTTAATTTTAATTAGGTCCCATTTGTTTATTCGTGTTTTTATTTCCAATATTCTGGGAGGTGGGTCATGGAGTATCCCGCTTTGGGTTATGGCAGAGAGTGTTTTGCCTATGTTATCCTCTAGGAGTTTTATAGTTTCTGGTCTTATGCTTAGATCTTTGATCCATTTTGAGTTTATCTTTGTGTATGGTGTTAGAAAGTGATCTAGTTTCATTCTTTTACAAGTGGCTGTCCAGTTTTCCCAGCACCACTTGTTAAAGAGGTTGTCTTTTCTCCATTGTATATTCTTGCCTCCTTTGTCAAAGATAAGGTGTCCATAGATGCGTGGATTTATCTCTGGGCTTTCTATTCTGTTCCATTGATCTATATTTCTGTCTTTGTGCCAGTACCATACTGTCTTAATGACTGTGGATTTGTACTATAGCCTAAAGTCAGGTAGGCTGATTCCGCCAGTTCCATTCTTCTTTCTCAAGATTGCTTTGGCTATATGAGGCTTTTTGTATTTCCACACAAATTGAGAAATTATTTGTTCTAATTCTTTGAAAAAGACCTCTGGTAGCTTGATAGGGATTGCATTGAATCTATAGATTGCTTTGGGTAGTATACTCATTTTCACTATATTGATTCTTCCAATCCACGAACACGGCACATTTCTCCATCTGTTTGTGTCCTCCTTGATTTCTTTCATCAGTGTTTTATAGTTTTCTGTATACGTAACATTTTGTTTTGAGACAACTGTAGGTTCACATTGAGTAGTAGAAAATGATATACAGGGATCCTGTATAAATTTCATTCAATTTCCCTATACAGCAACATCTTGTATAACTTCAGTACAGTATGACAATGAGGAAATTGATGTTTAAGCAATCTACTAGTCTTATTTAGATTTCACCAACTTTACATGTATTTATTTGTGTGTGTATGTTTGTATGTGTTTGAATTTAGTTCTTTGCAGCTTTATCATGTGTGGATTTTTATAACCACCAGCACAATAAACATATAGAACAATTCCGTCATGAGGATCCCTTGTGCTACTCTTATAGAAATTTTCTTCCCTGTCGAGATTATTTTATAGCAAAAGAATTATGTGTTCTTCTGTCATTATTAAATGAATCTGAGACATCTTTTTTTCCCTTGCCATTTTTTTCAGGATTATTGAACAAAACAGTTATTTCATATTTAAAAAGTTATTAATGAATAAGATTTTGTCAGTTGGCTTTTGGTTCCTTTCAGTTGAGTTGCTCAGTCGTGTCTGACTCTTTACAACCCCATAAAGCATAGCACGCCAGGCCTCCCTGTCCATCACCAACTCCCGGAGTTTACCCAAACCCATGTCCATGATGGGTTTGGACATCGGTGATGCCATCCAGCCATCTAATCCTCTGTCATCCCCTTCTCCTCCTGCCCCCAATCTTTCCCAGCATAAGGATCCTTTCCAATGAGTCAACTCTTCATGTGAGGTGGCCAAAGTATTGGAATTTCAGCTTCAACATCAGTCCTTCCAATGAACATCCAGTACTGATCTCTTTTAAGGTGAACTGGTTGGATCTCCTTGCAGTCCAAGGGACTCTCCAGAGTCTTCTCCAACACCACAGTTCAAAAGCATCAGTTCTTCAGGACTCAGCTTTCTTCACCATCCAACTCTCACATCCATACATAACTACTGGAAAAACCATAGCCTTGACAAGACAGACCTTTGTTGGCAAAGCAATGTCTCTGCTTTTCAATATGCTATCTAGGTTGGTCATAACTTTCCTTCCAAGGAGTAAGCATCTTTCAGTTTCATGGCTTCAATCACCATCTGCAGTGATTTTGGAGCCCCCCAAATAAAATCAGCCACTGTTTCCACTGTTTCCCCATCTACTTGCCATGAAGTGATGGGACCAGATGCCATGATCTTAGTTTTCTGAATGTTGAGCTTTAAGCTAACTTTTTCACTCTCCTCTTTCACTTTCATCAAGGGGCTCTTTAGTTCCTCTTCACTTTCTGCCATAAGGGTGGTGTCATCTGCATATCTGAGGTTATTGATATTTCTCCTGGCAATCTTGATTCCAGCTTGTGCTCCTTCCAGCCCAGTGTTTTTCATGATGTACCCTGCATATAAGTTAAATATGCAGGGTGACAATATACAGCCTTGATGTACTCCTTTTCCTATTTGGAAGCAGTCTGTTGTTCCATGTCCAGTTCTAAATATTGCTTCCTGACCTGCATACAGGTTTCTCAAGAGGCAGGTCAGGTGGTCTGGTATTCCCATCTGTGTAAGAATTTTCCACAGTTTATTGTGTTTTGCACAGTCAAAGGCTTTGGCATAGGCAGTAAAGCAGAAATCGACGTTTTTCTGGAACTCTCTTGCTTTTTTGATGATCCAGAGGATGTTGGCAATTTGATCTCTGGTTCATCTGCCTTTTCTAAAACCAGCTTGAACATCTGGAAGTTCAGGGTTCATGTATTGCTAAAGCCTGGCTTGGAGAATTTTGAGCATTACTTTACTAGCCTGTGAGATGAGTCCAATTGTGCGGTAGTTTGAGCATTCTTTGTCATTGCCTTTCCTTGGGATTGGAATGAAAACTGACCTTTTCCAGTTCAGTGGCCACTGCTGAGTTTTCCAAATTTGCTGGCATACTGAGTGCAGCACTTTCACAGCATGATCTTTTAGCATTTGAAATAGCTCAATTGGAATTCCATCACCTCCACTAGCTTTGTTCATAATGCTGGTTTCTAAGGCCCCCTTGACTTCACATTCCAGGATGTCTGGCTCTAGGTGAGTGATCACACCATAATGATTATTTGGGTCATGAAGATCTTTTTTGTATAGTTCTTCTGTATATTTTGCCACCTCTTCTTAATATCTTTTGCTTCTGTTAGGTCCATACCATTTCTGTCCTTTATTGAGCCCATCTTTGCATGAAATGTTCCCTTGGTATCTCTAATTTTCTTGAGGAAATCGCTAGTCTTTCCCATTCTATTGTTTTCCTCTATTTCTATGCACTGATCCCTCAGGAAGGCTTTCTTAGTTATTTCTGTATAGTAACACACTGCAAAAATTAGTAAAGACTTTTCCAAATAAGAAAATGTTATTCTTCAAATAAGAGAAGTCATCTTTCCTAACCCCATCATTTACTAGCTTGAATGACCATTGCACTCTACATAGCTTTCTGGGCCCTCATCCTTTCTTTCTGAGTCACCGTAATATTGACCACTATCTGCTATCATCACTGGGATTGGTATTAGCTCAATATATCTCTTATGATTCAGTTTCACCACTCTCTGATACATTTTCACAGAGCAGCCAGAGTGATCTTTATAAAAGCAAAATTCACTAGTTTGTTGTATTTGTTTTAGGTTCCATATGTGATATCATATAGTATTTGTCTTTCTCTGTCTGGCATTTCACTTAGCTTAATGCCCTCCAAGTTCATTCATGTTGCTGCAAATGGCAAAGTTTTCTTATTTTTACAGCTAAGTAGTATTGCATCATGTGTGTGTATAAACCACATCTTCTTAGTCCATTCATTTGTTGATGAACATTCAAGTTACTTCCATATCTTGGTAATTGTAAATAATGCTGCCATGAATATTGGGGTGCATGTAGCTTTTCAAATTAGTGTTTTATTTTCCTTTGTTTTTGAATATATGCCCAAGAGTGGGATTGGTAGGTCATAAGGTTAGAGTTTTTTGAGAAACTTCCACACTGTTTCCTGCAGTGGCAGCACCAATTTTCATTCCCATCAACAGTTTAAGAGGGTTCTTTTTCTTCCACATCCTTTCCAACACTTATTATTTTTGTCCTCTTTGAAGACAGCCATTTTGAAAGTGTGAGGTGATACTTCTTTGTGATTTTGTTTAGATTTGCATTTCCCTGATGGTTAGCATTGTTAGACACCTTTTTCATGCATCTGTTGGCCATCTGCATTCCCTTTTTGGAAAAGTGTCTATTCAAGTCTTCTGCCCACTTTTTAATTGGCTTGTTTGGTTTTTTGACATTGAATTGTAGGAATTGTTTATATATTTTAGATAGTAATTCCTTTTGATCATAACATTTGAAATCCTCTCTCCACTTCTGTAGGTCATCTTTTCATTTTGTTGATGGTTTCCTTGTATAAACCTATGACTACCACAGAAAAGAAGCAGACTTACAGAGAAGAAACTAGTGATTGCCAGTGGGGTGAGGGCAATATTGGGGTATGGGATTACAAGGTACACATTATTAGCTACAAAATAATCTACAAGGATATATTGTACAACACAGGAAATATAGTCATTATTTTATAGTAATTATAAGTGGAATATAACCTTTAGATATTGTGAATCACTGTATTGTACATATGTAACTTACTTAATGTATATATATCTGCTATATTTTGATTAAAGGTGAAAATAGCAATATGAATAGTATGAATTTATGTGATGAAATAAACTTATTGTACTGTTATCTCTAATAATAACAAGCTATGGAACCTCATTACAAAGTTTGAACATGATATGCAAAATTCACAGTTTTTATTTGAATGTAGATATTCCTTAAAGAATTTTTGTTAACAGTTTCAGTTGCTCTTGGCAGAGTTAAATTTCTCTAAAAGTAAATGAATAAAGAGTTAACTACACTGATGCAAAAAGGTTTCCTAATTTGACATTACTACTCATAAATGCAATGTATATTAAAACTTGATTATAGCATCCTAATTTTGTTGAATTTAAGGCAAGAAAAAATAAAACATGTAGAATATTAAAAAAGAAATCTAGGCATATAATTCCTTTGCTTAAAATCATTCAGTGGCTTCCCATGGCTTCATAGGTCAAGTTCCATCTTCTTAGCCTTGACACTGGGCTCTTCCTGGCCCAGGTACCAGCTTGCTCTTCAGCCTGGCCAGGTCCAGATCTAGATCTCAGAAGGCATTTATCATCTCCTACCCCTGGAATATTCCTTACACCCTTCAGACTTAGGATGCTGCTTTCTCTATGAAGACTTCCTGGGTTGCAGTTTTTGTGTCCCTTCACTGTGCTTCTTAACGTTACAGAGTAATTAAGAAATCATGTTTTGGGATTTTGTTGATCTGGACTTTAATTCCATCCTTACCATTAGTAAATGTGTAATTTTGGATGAGTCACTTCTAAATATCTGCTTTCATATTTGTGATAAAAAAGGACTCTGTTGGATTTTAATAGTTAAAAAAAATAACATAGTGAGGGATAGGGCTTCATATGGAGAGATGCTGAAAAGCTAGTGACTTTTATAACTAAACTGTCACTCTGTGCTTCCCTCTGGCATCGCACTAGTCACACTCTCTGGTGAGTGTTAGCATACTGGGGACTGTGTTTTGATGCTTTAGATTCCTAGCACCTTCCGCAGGGTAGGTGCTTAGAAGAGATGACTGGACGAAGTAAGCCAAGAAGGGAGAGAAAATAGATCAGGTCTTCAGTTGCTTCAGTGTTCAATTCTTTTCAGAGAACTCTATTGTTTGGCCTCAAGTCATTTTTTAGTATGTTAGGCAAATCCACCTTTAAATGCAAGCCCCACACTCTTTCCAAACCCCAATAGAAACAATCGATTTCTTACAGGCTTTTTTCCTTTTTTTTTTTTAGTACTCACATTCTCATTCTTCAGTCATTCACAGTAAACTGAATCCTCTGAGTCTTTGAATAAAGCTTCATTTTTGCTTGAGGGAAGAAGCGCTGGGTTAGAGAAAGAGAGAGAGAGAGAGAGAGAGAGAGTCAGACAGTCTCAGGGGGCAACTGCTGACCTGATTTGGAGACTGCAATCATGCCTGAAAACAAGAGACTTCATAATGGCCTTTCCCTGTTGTGTTGGCAGAGTGTGAAATGGGGAGATGCAGGGAATCAACTGCCTAGAAACTTAAGGTGGGAAAAACCCTCAACTACACATCATTTGGAAATTTTAAAAAGCCAATATCATTTGAGACTTTTAATTTTGCCCCACTCTTGAGGCAGTGTGCGTTCAGTCCAATTTTTCTCAGAGATTGCCCTTTGGGAGCCTACATTGCACCTAGCAAATAGCTCCATATGAAGTGCAAAGTAGTGAAAGTGTTAGTTGCTCAGTTGTGTCTGACTGTTTATGACCCCATGGACTGTAGCTTGCCAGGTCCTCTGTCCATGGGATTTTCCAGGCAAGAATACTGGAGTGGGATAGCCATTCTGTCCTGCAGGGAATCTTCCTGACCCAGGGACTAAACCCAGGTCTCCTGCATTGCAGGCAGATTCTTTATCATCTGAGCCACTGGGGAAGCCCTGTATAGAGTAGTTATTTGGTAAATCATTAATAATTGACCAAGTTGAGTGAATGATTTTCAAAATAATAGTAATTGCCCTTGTTTGTCTATAGAATTGAATCTATTGACCTTTCCCAAAACATTTTACTGTAGGATCATAGTCATTTTGAAATCCTGGGAATCCTTCAGATCAAGACTGTAGCACTCTAAGAATCTGTTTAAGTAGCTTGTGTTCCATTGATTCATGTAAATCAGAAGGCCTTATGTTCTTGGATGGTGTTACAATGGACCACAGATAAGCAGAAGGAATCAGGGATCAAGAAGGCCAAGTCATGGAGTAGTCTGTCAGAAAAAGAGTTATATGGTAAACAAGAGCCACTCTCTGTAGTCACCATTAAACTGGTTTATTTAAATACAGCTGCGCAAGGTGGTATGTCATGGTAAAAAGAGGGCTTTGCTTTTGCATCAGTATGGGTGAACCCAGAGGACATTATGCTGAGTGAGATAAGCCAGACACAGAAAGGGAAAAAGTTGCATCATCTCACTTATACATGGAATCTTAAAAATGTTGAATACATAAAAGCACAATGGAATAGCAGTTATCAGGGGTGGAATGCAGGGCAATTGGGGATATTGTCAAATATACAAAGTTATGTAGGATGAATAAGTTCAGAAACAATGTACAGCATGGAGACTACAGTTATTAATGCTATGTTGAATACTGGAAATTTGCTAAGAGAGCAGTTCTTGGATGTCATCACACACAAAAAAGGTAACTATGTGCGGAGATATTTTAATTAGATCAGTTGTAGTAATCGTTCATTATATATATATATATCACATCATGTTTGCACCTTAAATACATAAAGCTTATATTAAAAAAATTTAAAAAAGGGGGGATCTGAAATTGGCCAAATGTAGTTTTAAGTTAGGCCGCTCACACACTGTCAATCTTGGGTGGGTTACTTAGACTAAGTCTGAATTCCTTCATTTGCAAAGTGACCATGAAATAATATTGACACCTTCCATGAGACACTTGAATGATATGACATAGCCCAGCAACCCAGAATAATAAATGTCCAATGACTGATATCATTGGTAGAAGTATTGATATTCATATTAGCCTTTGTATTGGTTCTGGTTATTTTTAAAATGAAAGAGAGGAACATATAATAGCTACCTTGTATCAAACACTCCCTATAAAACAGAGGCCACAGGTGAGCATGTTGACATCTAGTCCTCACAATAACCCCATGAGGCAGGGATGGTCTTTGTCATTTTGTAGAGGAGGAAACTGAGGCTCAGTGATTAGGTAACGTGCCCCACAGCTATCCAGGAGCAGAACTGCTGCTCAAATTTCAAGATTGTATCCCTGAATGGCTCCTTAGTTCTGACATATTGCAGAAACCTTGATGTCAGGCTTTTTCCAGGGGATCTAATCGTGTGTGTGTTTAGCCTCTTCCTGGTGCACTGGATGAAGTTAGTGGACTTCAATACATGTCAGCCTTTGAGCTGGCACTTTAGCCAGGGGCAAACCTGAAGAGTCACCACGTGGAGAATTCAGCCGCATTGCCTCTCTTTGCTTTGCTTCTGAATCTGCTGCTTCTTCATGTTACTGATAGCTTCTCTTGCAAATCCCCAGTTGGTTTCATCTTTAGCTTAATAAGGGGAGCACTTAACTGCATCCAGAGCCTCATTTTATGTTAAGGTCTCCCTGTGCTCGGGAAATGGAGGAGACCGTCAAGTGCTTGGCGTAGAGGGCTCAGAGGCCATACCCTGATGCTTGTCCTTGGATCTGAACTCCATAGTAACGAGCACTGATGCCCGCTCTGCAGACATGGACCATGGGTAAATGGCAGAACCTCTGTGGCTGACCTATGACCCATTCCTGTGAATGTCGCTTTGAGACAGAGACTTAGGCTGGTCCCCAATTCACAACCAGTGGGGCGGGCCTCAGCTGGGGAAGATGATCTCATAGGGCACAGAGAGTGGTGCTGCAAAGGGCTCCCTTATTAGAGTGACTTCTAAGAGGATCTGCCCTGGGATTTCAGCCTGGTTCTCAGTGGCTCTTTGACCCCTGGAAAACAAAACATATTTTGAGAAGCAGCACAGGATTCTAAAGACATTACAGAGTGAGAAGGTAATATGCCAGTTTTCCTTCTTGGCATATACACAGAGAACTTCTTATTACCGGCCATGTGCAGGAGGAAACATGTTCCAAGATGTTCATGACTACAGTATTTTTAATGAAGAAAAGTTAGAAACAGTTTGTCATATGCCTAAATAGAAGGCAATTCAAGAAATACAATGACTTCCTCCCATTTTTTCAATGAGACAATTAAAAGAGAGGTTTGGGGTCAAATTAAATAGTTAAACTTTCAGGGATGTAAAAGAAATAATCAACTATTAACTTAAAATGTTAAACATACAGGTTTGAAATGACAATATATAAAATGTCAACTTAGAAATGTTCTTTTTCTCTAACTGCAGATTTCAGAAAATTATTTAACTTAAATGTCTCCTATATGCCTTCATGAGCAGAATTCCATCTCATCAGCAGAGAACTGCTTTTTGAGTCATAGAAATAGTGTTCCAGGGTGTATCACACCCCATAGTTTAAGAATCAGTGATGTTTTCTTTGGAAAACGTTTCTCCACTATAAGAATCTTCATGCTTTAATATTAGAACCATTGTCTTGTTCATTTGGCCTGTAGTTGCATATTTGTTCTCTCTAGAATAACCAATTACTGTATTGATTTAAAGTGAATCTTTGGAGGGTTTATGTGTAATGGCACACAACACTTGCAATCGTAAGGTCTTATATTTGCAAGTTATTACCTGATCTATGTTAAATTTCTTTTTCTTTTCTCCCTCTCCTCCTCCCATTGTCATCTTCTTCCCTCCTCCTCCCCTTCTCTTCCCCCTTTTTATCCTTTCTTTTAAATAAATTCAATTAAGTGACTTCCATTGGCATCCAGAGTCAACATTGCATGCTTATTTTTGGAATAGTCTGTCTTCCTCAGTATGTTGTATGGTTTGAGCTAAAGTAATGGAAAAATTGTACCATAGCATGAGAGACTGTTAAGTTTCACAGATGAGTAATTCTTTTGTAGAGTGATAGTTTCGGGGGGAAATTCTGCATTCTGGTATACATGCCATAATTTGAGAAAGAAAAACAAAAAAATGAGAATTATTCATATGAATATACAGAAGTTAAAAGGAATAAAACCTTCTTCTCTCTCTGTCTTTCATCTCCTCTCTCTATGCACATGTCTCTGTCTATAGATAGATTTTACATAGATAGATGATGAGAAAAACATATCATAAAATGATGTATGCAGTATGATGACACTTGTGCTAATTTAAATCCCTAAAATGATGTAATATAGATGCAGTTTGATATAAGTATATGCATGTAAAAATGCAAAAAGGAACCAGGTAGGTCATAGTTCAAAGACGTGGTCTTGATGGAAGGAAAAGATGATATAGGACTGGTAACTGAGTCAAAGAAGTTTTACTTTCATTTGTAATATTTCTTTTACTTAATGAAAAGACTTGTAGCAAATATGGCAACATTTAAACAATTTTTACTTCTTGGTGATAAGTACACGTCTTATTCTGTTTTGTGTGTGTGTGTGTTGTTGTTGTTATCCTTTTTTAAACTGTCTCAACTCATGTGAATGAGTAAAAGAAAGAAAAGCAGTATGGTGATTCTCTTTCACTGGTAGAAAGACAGGCTGTACTGGGAAAGGAAACAAGTTGAATGAGGCTGACGTTTTCTCTAGTTGGGGCACATTTGTGTGGTTAAGTACAAGTTAAAACCAGTGCCTTTCATCCGTATCATAAATTCAGGCTGTATGTCCCCAACCTGGATTGGAGAGGGAGTGAAGATTGAGAAGATGTTGGTAATGGGGTAGAAAAAGAAGTTTTCTTTGAACTTTGGACCAAGAAGATGTCACCTGGCTGTAATCACGACATAGGCTCTACCCTCCACAGTTCCTGGGTCCACTGCGGGCAGCACCTCTCACCCTGGCCAACTCCCTGGTCCTGGAAGAACAAAGATAGAGGCTGGGAAGCAGAAGCGGCAAACAGGTAGTCCTCAGTGTATCCTTTTCAGAGATATGTACTGTGTGGCCTGTACAATGATTTTAAAAGTGGCTCTCCTCCAGAGAAGGTGAGAAAAAGACTGTTCAAATTAATACTAATCATATTTGACATTAGATGTGTCATCAACAATATTGGATGAAGAATGATATTGGACAATGTTTTTAGTTTGCTAAAGGAAAAGAAATCCAAATCTAAATTTATATGTTCAGTCATAATATCATTGAAATGTGAGGATGAAATAAGACTTTTTTCCCCCAAATATTCAAGAATTCAGAGTTTCAATAACCCAGTAGATCCTCCTGAAAGCTGAAAGAGCTGTTAGAGAATATACACCCCCAAAGAGTGAATCCAGAACTTAATAATGAACTGTAATACTTAGCAAAATAAATAAATAAATAAATAAAGGTATTCCTGAGAGTCCCTTGGACAGCAGGGCGATCAAGCCAGTCAATCTCAAGGGAAGTCAACCCTGACTACACATCGGAAGGACTGATGCTGAAGCTGAAGCTCCAGTATTTTGGTCATCTGATGTGAATAGCTGACCCACTGGAAAAGTCTCTGATGCTGGGAAAAATTGAGGGCAGAAGATGAAGAGGGCATCAGGATGAGATGATTGGATGGCATCACTGATGCAATGGACATGAATTTGCACACAGCTTTGGGAGATAGTGAGGAACAGTAAGTCCTGGCATGCTGCTGTCCATGGGGTTGTAAAGAGTCTGACATGACTGGGTGACTGAACAACAATAGTTCTATGGATATGATAAAATTATTTTTTAAAAAATAAAAACACAGAAACAAAACAAATAAAAGTGGCTCTCATTTAAAAATACAGAGATTTCAAAACCACATCACACAGGGCTCCTGTTTTTAATGTGGCATCAGTTGACTATGGCTAACTCTGAATTTTCTCCTTCAGACCAGGTTTGGTGCTTCTGTGTGCTGCAGGGGCCCCTCCCCAGCCAAATTCAGTGTATTAACTGGCCCCTGTAGGAATTTGAGCAGACAGTCCCTATGTAGAGTGACTGTGTGACAGGCCATAGCTGAGAGTTTGCAAGAGGCTGTGCTAATATTTTGCAGAAATGCTGGCAAAGCTTTGTACAGGAAAGTTCATTTTAGCTCCCCACTGTGCCTAATTATAAATAAATGGTTGGGACATTTAAACATGCCACAAAAGAATGACTTGAATCTCTGCAGCTGGCAATTCTTCTTTCTCCCTGGCCTGGGATTAACTAACTGACTTTTCTCATCTTTAATTTCTGTGAATTAAGCATGGTTTTTATCCGCGAAGGCTTCAGATTTGTTTCCTCACTGTCATCTTAGGATCTATAGGCACATTAGCTAATTATGCCCCGTGGGGAATATCTCGGAGACTCTTTTGCCAAACTCTCAAATGGACCCATTTTTAATGCATACTGTGCTCAATTATGTATCTATACACATGAGAAGAAAGAAATTAATGAAGTGGGGGCATGGTAATGATTCATAGAACAGTTTATATTTGTATACATTTATTCAGCATCCAACGAATAGAAAGGAGAGATAAGAAAGACTTCCTCAGTGATTAATGCAAAGAAATAGAGGAAAACAATAGAATGGGAAAGACTACAGATCTCTTCAAGAAAATTAGAGATGCCAAGGGAACATTTTATGCAAAGATGGACTCAATAAAGGACAGAAATGGTATGGACCTAAAAAAAGCAGAAGATATTAAGAATAGGTGGCAAGAATGTACAGAAGAACTATACAAAAAAAACCTTCATGACCCAGATAACCACAATGGTGTAATCACTCACATAGAGCCAGAAATCCTGGAATGCAAAGTTAAGTGGACCTTAGGAAGCATCACTACGAAAAAAGCTAGTGGAGATGATGGCATTCCATTTGAGCCATTTCAAATCCTATAAGATGATGCTGTTAAAATGCTGCACTCAATATGCCAGCAAATTTGGACTACTCGGCAGTGTCCACAAGACTGGAAAAGGTCAGTTATCATTCCCATCCTAAAGAAAGGCAATGCCAAAGAATATTCAAACTACTGTACAATTGCACTCATCTCACATGCTAGCTGGTGAAGGCAATGGCACTCCACTCCAGTGTTCTTGCCTGGAGAATCCCAGGGATGGTGGAGCCTGGTGGGCTGCCATCTATGGGGTCACACAGAATCGGACATGATTGAAGCAACTTAGTTTAGCATATGCTTGTAAAATAATGCTCAAAATTCTCCAAGCCAGACTTCAACAGTACATGAATCATGAACTTCCAGATGTTCAGGATAGATTTAGAAAAGGCAGAGGAACCATAGATCAAATTGCCAACATCCATTGCATGCATGTGTGCTAAGTCATTTCAGTTATGTCTGACTCTTTGTGATCTCATGGACTAGCTCACCAGGCTCCTCTGTCCATGGGATTATCCAGGCAGGAATACTGGAGTGGGTTGCCATGCCCTCCTCCAGGCAACATCCATTGGATCATCACAAAGACAAGAGACAAACAAGACAACTTGCTTTGTCTAAGTAAGACAACTCTCTTGGACAAAGCAAGAGAGTTCCAGAAAAACATCTACTTCTGGTTTATTGACTATGCCAAAGCCTTTGACTGTATGGATCACAACAAACTGTGGAAAATTCTTAAAGATATGGAAATACCAGATCACCTGACCTGCCTCCTAAGAAATCTGCATGCAGGTCAAGAAGCAACAGTTAGAACTGGACACGAAACAGCAGACTGGTTCCAAATTGGGAAAGGTGTATGTCAAGGCTGTATATTGTCACCCTGCTTATTTAACTTATATGCAGAGTGCATCATGAGAAATGCCAGGCTGGATTAAGTACAAACTGGAATCAAGATTGCCAGGAGAAATATCAATAATTTCAGATATGTAGATGACACCACCCTAATGGCATAAAGCGAAGAAGAACTAAAGAGCCTCTTGATGAAAGTGAAAGAAGAGAGTGTAAAAGTTGACTTAAAACTCAGAATTCAGAAAACTAAGATTGTGGCATCTGCTCCCATCATCACTTCATGACAAATAGATGGGGAAACAGTGACAGATTTTATTTTTTGGCCCCCAAATCACTGCAGATGGTGGCTGCAGCCATGAAACTAAAAGATACTTGCTCCTTGGAAGAAAAGCTATGACCAACCTAGACAGCATATAAAAAGCAGAGACATTACTTTGCCAACAAAGGTCTACCTAGTCAAAGCTATGGTTTTTCCAGTAGTCATGTATGGATGTGAGAGTTGGACTATAAAGAAAGCTGAGAACCAAAGAATTGATGCTTTTGAACTGTGATGTTGGAGAAGACTCTTGAGAGTCCCTTGGACTGCAAGGAGATCCAACCAGTCCATCCTAAAGGCGATCAGTCCTGAGTGTTCATTGGAAGGACTGATGTTGAAGCTGAAACTCCAGTACTTTGGCCACCTGATGCGAAGAGCTGACTCATTTGAAAAGACCCTAATGCTGGGAAAGATTGAGAGAGAAGGGGACCACAGAGGATGAGATGGTTGGATGGCATCACTGACTCTATGGACATAAGTTTGAGTAAACTCTGGAAGTTGGTGATGGACAGGGAAGCCTGGCATGCTGCAGCCCATGCGGTTGCAAAGAGTCGGACATGACTGAGTGACTGAGCTGAACTGATTCAGCATGGATGGAATTTCAGACATTGTGTTAGTTTCTGGGAATAAAACAATAACAGAAAGTGAACCATCCTTGTCTTTTATAGCTTCCATTTCCAGTGGGAGAAAGATATTAAAATATATTTCTATTATTAATTAATTAATTGTCCATGCATCATATCAGGGAAGCCAATGTACTAAGTGAGTTCTGCTGTGAGTTTGTGGAGAAGGTTCCCAAGGAATGAATACAGTGGGTGAAGGGATGCTGGTTGGATGCAGAGGAGACAGAGGCAAAGAGGATACATGATGGGAACTGCAGGTGAGCAGGTGATGTGAAGCGCTGTGTATCTGAGGACCTGAAGAAGACCCACGTGTCTGGGAATAGCAAGGGGTTACAAGACGAGGTCAAGAAGTCCTCCAGGGTGCAACTGGCAAGCACAAGGGTTCAAGCTTTTCATTTTACTTCTTTCTTATGGATGCTTTTCATAGAAATATTTCCTGCTTTTACATCCTTTACCATTAGTCCAGGAGACACTGAAATGGCTGCTTTTGAAATCATTTTGGACATATGGGATACAAGGCCTTCCTTAAACATTCCATCTCTCTGCTGAGTAGGCTATGCAGCAAATGGCCACTTAAGTTTTCTGTCCTGTATGCCAGCAATAAATAAGAATGCAAAATGCACTAAAATAATATAGTTTAGGTTTGGGGAAAACATTTTTCCTCTTCAGATATTTTCTACTCCTAAAAGGAAAAAAAAAAGTCTTGCTTAAATGATAGCTTCACACAGATGAGATACTCCAGTAGCTCAACAGGCACTCAGATGGGTTGGAACTCATGCTCCTCACTGTTTGTTGAGATTCAAGTTACCTCTAAGTGAGAGTAACGCAGTATTTAAATTATAAGGGGCATAAGCATGATTTGGAAGCTATATATATATTTATATATATTAATGAGCTTTACAACAATTTTATTTGAGATGTTTTGATTGTAATTTTAGACTAATTCTTCAGGGCAGAGGCTAACATAGCACCCCCTATTTAATTTAATTTTTTGTAATGCAAAGGAAATCAATTTCTAAATGGTTCAGCACTTTCAATTAATTTTAATGGTCTGCTGCTCTCCACGTCATCGCATCAGAGCCTATGAATTCAGACGTGTAAGGGAGCTTTTTAATAAGCTCTTAAGAGTTATATGTAGACTTGATAGATTCCAGCTAAAAAGAGTTCCTACTCAGTCAGTTTATCCTGAGAATGTGTCTCTGTAATTCATAAGGTTAATAAAGCCTCATTAGAAGCAACTATGTGGCTTTTATAGGAAAAGCAAGTTAACATTTTTAAGTGGGTGATCAGGAAAATGCAAGGATGAGACCATTAGAAGGAAACCGAGTAGTGGTTTGGGTTATGTGGCATCCTTCACACCAACTTCAAAAACATGGATGTGTCTCAAATAGCCCCAGATTTCCTATTATAAACCTATGGTTAGTATTTGAGGTTACTGGTAATCAGCAATTTAGGTTACTCAATAATCTAGGTTACTTCTCAGAGCAAAACATTGTGTCTAAAACATCAATTCTTTTTACATTGAAGATTACCTTCAACACATTCAAAAACCTCTTAGATTCAGTGTGTCTTAAGAATAATGATTGAATTCATTTATAAGAACTTTCTCTATGGTTTTAATGTTTGGGAGACTCTTGAGTTGTGAAATATATACCTTGTCAGGCTCTTGTTTCCAGGGATGACTTTCAGCGTAACTTAAGTCAATGGTAGTGCTCATCTGAATGCATCACCAGCAGATGAGTCTTTGTTCTAGAAGCTAGTTCTGAAAGCAATTTAAAGCTGGTAGTAATGTTAGAGATTTGAGGGAGTACCCGGTAGCGAGGCTGAGTGGTCTAAGGTGTTGGATTAAGGCTCCAGTCTCTTTGGGGATGTGAGTTCATGTCCCGCCGCTGCCAAGAAGTGCTTTTGCCTCCGTGGTGGCTCAGCTGGTAAAGAATCCACCTGCAATGTAGGACGCCTGGGTTTGATCCCTGGGTTGGGAAGATCCTCTGGAGAAGGGAAAGGCTGCCCATTCCAGTATTCTGGCCTGGAGAATTCCATGGACTGTAAAGGCCATAGGTCACAAAGAATCAGACACGACTGAGCGACTTTCACTTTCACAAGAAGGATAAAAATGAAATACTTAAAGGCCCGTGGGCCAGGGAAGCCTTAAGGTCAGAAGTGAGGTTGTTATAAAGCAGAGATTCTCAGCATGACTGACAATCTGTACTGGAAAAATCTTTGTACATTGATCAATGTACAAAGATTGTGTACGTTGTAGAATGTCTACGGGCACCCCTGGGCTCTATCTACTAGATGGCCAACAGCACTACCCCTTCCCTTTGCCTCCCAACTGTGACACCAAAAATGTCTCCAGACATTGCCAAGTACCTCTTGGAGGAAAATATTGTACCTATTCAGGTACAGACCATTGCTGTGGAGAATTCAAGAGAGCAATAGTGTCAATAAAGGAACATGGGAACTCCCAAGTGATTGATTACCACAAATTTAAATCTATGTCCAGCCTAGACAGTTTCTCTTCTTTATTTCACTGCTAACATCTCCATTTCAGTGTTTCAAGGACATATCAGTCTTTTTTTTATTAATTTTTATTGGAGTTTAGTTGCTTTAAAAATGCTGTATTAGTTTCTGCTGTTACAGCAAAGTTAATCAACTATACAGAAATATATATATATCCCTTCTTTTTAAAAATGTCCTTCTTGTTTAGATCACCACCGAGCAGTGAATAGAGTTCCCTGTGCTATACAGTAGATTCTCATTAGTTATCTATTTTACACATAGTATCAATAGTGTATATATGTCAATTCCAATCTCCCAATTCATTTCCCTTCTTCCCTCTTTGTCAAGGACACTTCAGCCTTAATATGTCCAAGAGTGCTCTCATGACTTCCCATTTCCAAAATCTTTTCTTTTTCTTTGTGACTCTCAGTCTCAGTGTATGTACCAAATTAGGATTCATCCCTGACTCCTCATCCCCCATCTCTCACACATGGGAGATGGGGGAGAAGTCAACAAGCTGTCTGTTGATTTTTGCCACCAAATATGTCTTGAGGCTGTCTGCTTCCCATCACGATCACCACCAACAACATCCCATTCCAAATCAGCAGCATCATTTGCCTGCCTGCCCCCATAGTAGAGGCTGGAAAGGTGAAATACTGATTTTCCAGCTGCTGTTGCAGCTAGGAATGGCTGTGTCACTTATTTCTGACCAGTGAGGTGCTCCTGGGGATGGACAAGAGACTTCAGAAAGTTCAGAGAAGATATTGTTTCCCTTACAGAAATCACAGAGGTGCTGGCATTTGTCCCTTGATAATGTCTTTCAGCTACTTTGAATGAAGATGTCATTTCCAGAGCTGGAGCTATCATTCTGCAACTTAGAGGAAGATCTCTGGAATCAACAGAGATGGGATCATTTTTGAACCATTAGACCAATGGCCAGAGCTGCCTATCTCGGTCACACTGTTATATAAGATAATAATTCCCTTCTCATGTGAGCCACTGTCTGTTGGGTATTCAATTCCTTACAGACATTTTCCTAATTGATCCACTGGACAAGGAGTTGAAGAGCATAATCCATTTCTTGATCTTCCCATGTAAAAAATGAGTGTAACATCTTAAATCGTGGGTGGGTATGATAGTGTGAGATTTAAGAGGTAATACCTGACACTCAGTAAACACATAGTGATAGTTACTTTTATTTTTATTTTATTATTTTTTAACTCTAAATTAGTTTTAATTTAAAATAATTTTTAATTTTAATTTAAAAATTAAATTTAATGTAAAAATTAAATTAATATAAAAAGATATATCTCTTTATACAATTAATTCCAAAAGGTTGGCAAGCCCACAATTCTGTCTCTAGGTCTGTGTCCACACATTTGGTTTCTGATTCCTTTCAGATAAATTTAAAAATTAAATTTATAATTTAATTTTATATGTATTTATATAATTTTGTTATATAAACAGTAAATTTATTATATGATATTTATATAATTTTATATTATATAAATTTTAATTTAATTTAAAATTTAATTTTTAAATTAAAAATTAAATTTTAAATAATTTTTTATTAGAGTATAATTGCTTTTTATGCTTTTATACTTTTTCTTAGAGTATAATTACTTTACAATGCTGTGTTAGTTTCTGCTCTACAATAGCCTGAATCAGCTATAAGTGTGTGTGTGTGTGTGTGTGTGTGTGTGTGCTAAGTTGCTTCTGTTGTGTCTGATTCTTTGTGACCCTATAGTCTGTAGCCTTCCAGGGTCCTCTGTCCATGGGGATTCTTCAGGCAAGAATACTGGAGTAGGTTGCCATGTGCTCCTTCAGGGGTCTTCCCTACCTAGGGATCGAACCTGTGTCTCGTATGTCTCCTGCGTTGGCAGGCAGGTTTTACTACTAGCGCCACCTGGGAAGCATATATATACATATGTATATATGTATGTGCATATATATACATGTGTGTGTGTGTGTGTATACACACGTATATACATATATGTGTGTGTATGCATGTTAAGTTGCTTCAGTCATGTCTGACTCCGTGATCCCCAGGCTCTTCTCTCCGTGGGATTTTCCAGGCAAGAATACTGGAGTGGGTTGCCATTTCCTCCTCCAGGGGATCTTCCCGACCCAGGAATCAAACCTACGTGTCTTATGTTTCTTGCATTGGCAGGTAGGTTCTGTACCACTTGAGCTCCCTCCCAGCACCCCACCCTCCACCCCTCTAGGTTGGCAGAACATTTGAATTCTTTGGCCTCTTTAGGTCCTAGCTAGCCCTGCGGCATGTGCATTTCACAAAGATCATCACATCACAGATAGCAGATGGGAAGTAGCTCCCTGAGGTGCCAAGAAGACAGGCACAGTGTGTGTGCTTACTGCCAGGGATAGTTTCCACTGAGCTGGATTTTAGAGGCTGCAGCCACCACTCTTTGAAATCAAAGGGCTACAAGGTTGAAGTCACCCTTGAGTTTCCAGGCTCCCAGTATCAAAATCTGCCCGTATCTTGCATCATATACCCCAGCCAGCCTTCTTTGCCCTGCTTCCAGGGCAAATGAACCATCTTGCCTTTTGACAGATGTGGCGAGTTTCATGCAGTGCTGCTGAGTTCTAAAAACTGGGCAACTGAAGCCTGAACAGGACATAACAGATCTTCTAATCAGGTGGGCTGACTCAGTGAGAAGACTTAGCAAAGAGGAAGTGACAACCCCAGGTGGAAGATGAGATGACAGGATACCCAGTTTTCCTGGCTTATTATGTGAGGCTTTCCCCAGCATGTCCAGAATAAAAAAAGGATATAGAGGAAACAGAAAGATAGAAAAGGAAATGCATGAAATTGGCTTGCGGGAGGCGGCCGTTTTATCAACTGTTCCAGGAGATAGCTGGCATCACCTCTGCTTTGCCTCCAGCCTTCTAAAATTATTTTTAGCCATGGGTAAGAGAGAGTCTTACTTCCTCCCTTTCACATCTAAAGCTGTGCTGGAAAGTGATCAAGCATATGGCCAGAGCTGAGAATCACATAGGCTGCATCTCTGAAACAGACTTCAGCCAAAATGCATCCCCCTCCAAGACATCTTGCTGCAGGCCACTGGGAGGAGTCCTCAGAGACTTGAAGGATGAGAAGAAAAGCTGGAGCCAGTGGCAGAGCTGTCTTTTCTTATTAAAAGATAGCATTAAGGGAAGGGAATAATTACTGCATAATATTCAATATGGGGCTTTGCAGGTGGTGCTAGTGGTAGAGAACCCACCTGCCAGTGCAGGGGAGATAAGAAACATAGGATCTATCCCTGGGTCAGGAAGATCCCCTGGAGGAGGGCATGGCAACCCCTCCAGTATTCTTGCCTGGAGAATCCCATGGACAGAGGAGCCTGGTGGGCTACAGTTCTTAGGGTTGCAGAGTCAGACTAAAGTGACTTAGCAGACATACACACTCCCACATAATATTCAATATCGGGCTTGCCTGGAGACTCAATGGTAAAGAATCCACCCGCCAATACAGGAGACTTAGGTTCAACCCCTGGGTCAGGAAGATCCCTTGGAGAAGAAAATGGCAACTCATTCAGTATTCTTTCCTGGAAAATCTCTGGATACAGGAGCCTGGTAGGCTACAGTCCATGGGGTTGCAAAGGGTTGGACATGGCTGAGCAATTAAACAGCAACAACAATATTCAATATTTACCCAAGGAATCTAGGGAAAAGAAGGTTGAGGGAAGGGGCAAGGAGAAGAAGAATATTACTTCTATAACCATGTATCAAATTCTTAAATTTGCATAGATGGGCACATGTCAACAGCATTCTTACCAGAGGAGGTTTTTATATATTCAATTTTGAGTATGAGCCAGTCACTGGTAGACTTATTTTATATATTTATTCCATTTTATCCTCAAAATATAATTAGAGCTGGGTGAGCTTAATAATATTTCCATTGGACAGGTGGTGTTTGGAGAAGTTATATACCTTGAGCAGGGACACACAGGTTGTAGATGGCTTCCCAGGGTGATATAACTACTTTGAAATGACAGTACATGCAATTTTTTGCGTGACTACTTTGTACTCTGAACTTAGAGACCTGATCTCTGCCCCTCTGAGGGTTGTATATTATTGTCTCCTGTTCATCACTGAAAGAGTCTGAGATTCAGAAACGTTAATAAATTAGTTAGGAAACTCTGGGCAAGATGCTCCATTTCTATAACAATAAAAGGAAGAAAACAGCATCTCCTTTATAGTATTCAGTTGTTCTGATGCATAAAATGAAGGGGGATGAAGAATGAAATAGAAGGTTGGGTTTCTATCAGGACAAACCAGAGAAGCTTGGGAAACAATCAATACAATGATGACTGTGCACTTAACAAGTAGTTATTATGGTTCTGGCTGAGATGGCCAAAGGGAAAGGCAGAGTGCCCATGAGCCCTGGCCCAGGAAGCCTATATAATGAGTGTTCAGACACATAAACCTTTCTTCTGTTGTGTAGGACAGTCTCAGTGACCCTGTCTCTCTAAAAAGGCACTTAGAATGTCAGGGCAAAAATAACAGCATCTTGTCTGAGAGTGGATGAGAGCCTGGGCTTGAGAAATCAGGCCAATGTAGTTTTATTCCTGGCTCTGCCACTTATCTGTTGGATTCATATTTAATCTGGAAGATCAACATGGCCAGTCTGTTGCAAGGGTCTAATGAGGAAGTGTGTATGGCAAACTTAGCACAATGCCTGGCTCAGAGCATACAGTCAACAAAAAGCCATTTTTGTCATTATTGGGATTGCCAACCCCTGTCACAGATGCTCAAAGCCATTTTCCTACAACATGCACTTGATTTGTCCGGTGCAGGATGGATGACATCCACTCCATCTCTTACCTCTTTCATGAACCCTTTTGTTAAAATAACTGGATTGACATATATGCACTGTTACACATAAAATAGATAACTAATAAGAACCTACTGTATAGCACAGGGAATTTTACTCAGTAAAACTCACTCCAGTGACCTATATGGGAATATTAATAAGATCTCAAATAAGAGTGATATATGTACATATGCAACTGATTCACTTTTCTGTATAGCAGAAACGAACACAATGTCATCAATCAACTATTCTCCAATAAGAATTAAATTAAAAAATAACTGAATTCTAGTGTTTGACCTTGACAGAGTGACTCTCCCTTCAGATTGCCAGGAAGAATTTTAACTCATTAAGGCCCATGTTCCAACTATGCACCATTACTTCCAGTGTGGAGAGACAGATCTCACTTCCCAAAAGGACCAAAGGACAAGCTACTGCCTTCCACAGTATGACATTGCTTATTGTTGCTCTGAAATCTTGCCTGTTGACTTCCCCAAGCCAGGGACTCCCAGCTGGTTTGTTTCCTCCTCAGGCTAGCATCTTTGAGTTGCTGAAGTCAGTTCTATCATTTTAGGAAGAATGTGTATGTTGTCTCTGAGTTAGGAGAAAATGAACCAGGAATATGAGCAAGAGAAGTTGGGTGCCTTTAAATGTCTACCGAACACAGTAGGGGCAGATACATTTGCTTTCTTTTTATTATCTATATATTTTCAAAATAAAATTAAAACACACTCATGTGTAAAAATTTAATCATCATCCCATACATGGAAAAGTAAGTTTCTTCTTTCCATTTGGTGCTTTTTAAATTCTCTGTGCCTTTGGTTCCATTGTCTCTCCAATAACTGTTCCAAACAGTTTTTGTGCAGCCTTCCAATGTGTTTCGTAGCATATACAGTGTAAGTAGCCTTGTTTGTTTCAATTTCAAACAATGCTGAGAATTAGATATAGTTATCTATATATAAACTTTATCTGTATATTCTGTTATGTATATATAGATTATCTTATATATACACATACTTTTACAAGAACAACTGTCGCCTAGAGTATTAGACACAGAGTTTCTCAGCCAAAGTGAATGTGCATTTTAAATTTGAATGTAAATGCCAAATTACTCTTGGGAAATATTGTAGCATCGTACTCCTAGTAAGCAAGAGTAACTGTTTTTTTCATACTCTTGTCACAAAAGTATTATTAAACTACTAAATTTTGGTAATCATTATAAAGGAGGAGGGATGACTATTCAGGAATCCAATACTAATTGAAGGTCAGTTCTAAAATAAGAGAATTAACCACATATTTTTTGTAACTAGGAGAACTAACTTTGGGGTCAGTTTCTGCTCTTTGCCTTAATTTATCCTTTTATCAAAACAGGGCTGTGTGATTGGTTTCTTACCTACTTCATGGGAAAATTAACTCATTAGCAAAGTTCTAAGAAGCAGGCTGTTCCAAAATAATGGGTGCAAAGGCCTTTAAGAAACTAAAAGATTGAATCCAGCTCCATGTTCTCAAGATGGAATTTTATGAGAATCTGATGGGAAAATATGATCATATCATTTAGGATGTATATGGAGACTGTTTTGTAGACCTGAAGCAATGCCTGAGGGAGTATAAACTAGTTAAAAAAAGAAAAGAAGGCCATTGAGAGTCCCTCAGCATAGAGAAGCATAGGCTAGTTGGGCAATGCAGCCAACAGCCAGTTCCAACCTGAATGGACTGTGTGACAACAGGAACAGAGGTCTGCCAATCCACTTGTTACCAATGAAATCATTGGGGAAATCTGGTTGAAAAACCTCAGAAATATGTGTCCCATCTGAGCCACTCATCAACAAATTTTCACATTGCCCTGCAAGTCCTCCACTGTCTGGGTTATGTCTTGCTGTTTTCAAATCACCACTTACTACTCTCCTGTCTTTAAGATAAGTGTTACACATGCATTGTCTAATTTAATCCTTGGCAGAAAAATCTACAATATTTATTTCTACTTCATAGCAATAACACTGAGTCTTTGGTCTTAAGATGCCAGAGCTTGATTTGAAATCCTCTGTTTTCAACTATATTATATTGTAGATGTAATTATCTTCCCTGACTTCCACGCCTGGTGGTTTAGTTGCTAAATTGCATCTGACTCTTGTGACCCCATAAACTGTAGCCTGCCAGGCTCCTCTGTCCACAGGATTCTCCAGGCAAGAATACTGGAGTAGCTTGCTATTTCCTTCACCAGACTATCTTCCTGACCCAGGAATCGAATGCAGGTCCCTGCATTGCAGGCAGATTCTTTACTGACTGAGCTATAAGGGAGGCCCCATGAGTGTGCAGCTGTTCCCTTCTCCAGGGGATCTTCCTAACCAGGGATTGAACCCAGGTCTTCCACATTGCAGGCGGATTCATTACCATTTGAGCCACCAGGGAAGCCCACTCCTACATGAATGTTTATTCATGTATGACAACAAGTAATTGAAAATATGCTGAGGGACTACCATAGAATTAAGGAATAAGAATACAGGTTTCTAGACTGTACTTATCCAGCCAAAATTTATTGAACTGTTACTCCATGCCGATTGTCATTAGAGCAGTGAATAAGGCAGAGAAAACCCTTGCTTACATTCCTAGTGGTGGGAGATATGATAAAGATGTAAGCCAAGATATAAGTAAATGAACTTCAATCTATACATACAATGAACAAAACAAAAATGAATAATGGATTATAGAGTCATTGGAAGTACATGAACTGAACTGTGGCCATGTGTCATTGTTGTTCAGTCACCCAGTCATGTCCAACTCTTTCCAACCCCATGGACTGCAGCACAACATGCCTCCCTGTCCCTTTATATCTCCTGAGGTTTGCTCAAGTTCATGTCCATTGCACTGGTGATGCCATCCAGCCATCTCATCCACCGACTCCCTCTTTTCCTTCTGCCTTCAATCTTTCTCAGCAACAGGGATTTTTCCAATGAGTTGGCTGTTCTCATCAGGTGACCAAAATCCTGGGGCTTCAGCTTCAGCATGAATCCTTCCAATGAGTATTCAGGGTTGATTTCGCTTAAGACTGACTGGTTTGATCTCCTTGCTCTCCAAGGGACTCTCAGGAATCTTCTCTATCACCACAATTTGAAAGCATCAATTCTTTGGCATTCTGCCTTCTTTATGGTCCAGTTCTCACAACCATCCATCACCACTGGAAAGACCATAGCCTTGACTATATGGACCTCTGTTGGCAGAGTAGTCTCTCGGCTTTTCAACACACTGTCTAGGTTTGTCATAGCTTTCCTGCTGAGAAGCAAATATCTTCTGATTTCATGGGTGCAATCACCATCCACAGTGATTTTAAAACCCAAGAAGAGGAAATTTGTCATTACTTCCACCTTTTCCCCTTCTATTTGCATGGAATAATGGGGCCATATGCCATGATCTTTGTTTTTTTAATATTTACTTTTAAGTTGGTTCTTTCACTGTCCTCCTTCACCTTCATCAAGAGGCTCTTTAGTTCCTATTCACTTTGTGCCATTAGAGTGGTATATTTTGCATATCTGAGGTTGTTGATGTTTCTCTAGCCTGTCTTGATTCTAGCTTGCAACTCATCCAGCCTGGCATTTCTCATGATGTGCTCAGCATGTAGGTTAAACAAACAGGGTGACAGCAGACAGCCCTGCAGTACTCCTTTTGCAATCCTGAATCAATCGGTTGTTCCATACAGGGTTCTAACTGTTGTTTCTTGACCCACATACAGATTTCTCCAGAAACAGGTAAGGTGGTCTGGTAGTCCCGTGTCTTTAAGATATGGAAATCTTATTTAAGATATTTCCACAGTTTGTTATGATCCACACAGTCAAAGGCTTTAGCATAGTCAATGAAACAGAGGTAGATGTTTTTCTGGAATTCCCTTGTTTTCTCTATGATCCAGTGAATGTTGGCAATTTGATCTCTGGTTCCTCTGCCTTTTATAAACCCATCTTGGGCATCTGGAAGTTCTTGGCTTACGTAAGGCTGAAGGATAGCATGCAAGATTTTAAGCATTACCTTACTAACCTGGAAGATGAATGCAATTATCTGATAGAACATTCTTTAATACCTTCTTGGGAATTGGGATGAAGATTGACCTTTTCCAGTCCTGTGACCACTGCTGGGTCTTCCAGATTTGCTGACATATTGAGTGCAACACTTTGATAGCATCATCCTTTAGGATTTTGAATAGCTCTCCTGGAATTCCATTACATCCACTAGCTTTATTATAGCAGTGCTTTCTAAGGCCCTCTTGACTTCACACTCCAGAATATCTGGCTCTGGGTGACTGACCACACCATCTTAGTAATCGGGTTCATTAAGACCTTTTTTTTGTACAGTTCTTCCATGTATTCTTGATCTCTTCAGCATCTACTAGGTCTCTACCATTTGTGTCCTTTATTGTGCCCATCTTTGGGCAAAATGTTCCCTCAATATTTCAAATTTTCCTGAAGAGATCTGTAGACTTTCCCCTTCTGTTGTTTTCCTCTATTTTTAAGCACTGTTCACTGAAGAAGGCCTTCTTGTCTCTCCTTGCTATTTTTGGGAACTCTGTGTTTAGCTGAATGTACCTTTCTCTTTCTCCCGTTTTTTTTTTTTTTTTTGCTTCTCTTCTTTCTTCAGCTATTTGTAAAGCCTCCTCAGATAAGCACTTTGACTTCTTGCTTTGCTTTTTCTTTGGGATGGTTTTGTTCGCTGCCTTCTGTACGATATTATGAACCTCTGTCCATAGTTCTTCAGAACTGTTTACTAGATATAATTACTTGAATCTATTCATTACCTCTACTTCATATTCAGAGGGGATTTGATTTAAGTCATACCTGGCTGACTTAGTGGTTTTCTCCACTCTTTAGTTTTAGCCTGGATTTTGCTATAAGAAGCTGGTGATCTGAGCCACAGTTAACTCTAGGTCTTATTTTTGCTGACTGTATACAGTTTCTCCATCTTCAGCTACAAAGAATGTAATCAGTTTGATTTTGATATTGACCATTTGGTGATGTCCATGTGTAAAGTCATCTCTTGTGTTGTTGAAAAGGGGTGTTTGCTATGACCAGTGCATTCTCTTGACAAAATTCAGTTAGCTTTTGCCCTGCTTCATTTTATTCTCCAATGCCAGACTTGCCTGCTACTCCAGATATCTCTTAACTTCCTACTTCTGCATTCCAATCTCCAATGATGAATAGAACATTTTTTTTTTTTTTGGTGTTAGTTCTAGGAGGTCTTCTAGGTCTTCATAGAACTGATCAACTGATTCAACTTCAGTTTTTTTGGCATTAGTCGTTGGGGCATAGTCTTGAATATCTGTGATATTGAATGCTTTGTTTTGGAATTGAACTGAGGTCATTCTGTTATTTTTGAGGTTGCACCCAAGTACTGCATTTCAGACTCTTGTTGATTGTGGGGGCTGGTTCATTTTGTCTATGGGGTTCTTGCCCACAGTAGTAGATATAATGGTCATCTGAATTAAATTCTCCCATTCCCATTCATTTTAGTTCACTGATTCCTAAGATGTCGATGTTTATTCTTACCGTCTCCTGCTTGACCACATCCAATTTACCTTGATTCATGGACCTAACATCCTAGGTTCCTATACATTGCTGTTCTTTGCAACATCAGATTTTACTTTTATCACTAGACACATCCACAAATGAGCATCGTTTCTGTTTTGGCCTAGCTGCTTCATTTTTTCTGGGGCTTTTAGTGATTGTCCTCAGATCTTTCTCAATAGCAAATTGGATATCTTCCAACCTGGGGGACTCACCTTTTGGTATCATATCTTTTTTTTATGTCTTTTTATACAGTTCAGGCTTCCCTGGTGGCTCAACTGGTAAAGAATCCACCTGCAGTGTGAGAGACCTGGGTTTGATCCCTGGGTTGGAAAGATCCCCTGGAGAAGGGAATGGCTACCCACTTCAGTATTCTGTCCTGGAGAATTCCATGGACTGTGTAGTCCATGGAGTCACAAAGAGTTGGACACAACTGAGTGACTTGCAACTTATGTACAGTTCATGAGATTTCACAGCAAGTGTATTGGGGTGGTTTGCCATTTCCTCCTCCCTTGACCATGTTTCCCAGTGTATATGGTGGTATATGTATTTTTGGGATACAGTGGCCCAAGATGGCCTTTGGGAGGAGGTGACATCTTCAGTCAGAAGGAGCTGGCTATGAGAAAATATGGGGATAGAGCAATCCTAGTATGGGGAATAATCTCATCTATAGGATTATAGGTCCAAATACCTCACTGCCCTATACAGGGATATCTACCCATCGTATTTGCCAGGTAACTTTGAGGTACACTCTCATTTTGGATGGAGTGGATTTTCTGTCTCTCTGATGCTAGGCATGGTCATATAACTTATTCTAGCCAATGGAATAGTCTCCAAGTCTTAAAACTTATTCACATGGTATAGCCTGATCTCATATTCTCGCCACTTGCAATGAACAAAACAGGGCTGGTAGCAGTGATTCAGGAAGGATATTATTCATGGGGCAGATGTGAACCTAACTGATAGCATGGAACCAGCCCCAGCCAACTTGCAGCCTGAGAAAGAGCTGGTCCCTGCAGAGGCACAGCTGACCTGCAGACCTGTCAGTGCAGGCACACCCATACATAAAGGTTTATTGTGGTCAGCCACTGATGTGGGGGAGGTTATTATGCAGTTTAGTTGACTAATAGAAGAAACAAAAACCCTGAAGTGGGAACAAACTCAGAGTGTTTAGGAAACAGAAAGAAGATCATTATGGCTGAAGCAGAGTGAACAAGAGAAGAGTATTCAGAATGAGGAAAGAAGGAACCAGATCTGGCAGAGTCTTGTTGGTCATGTGAATAAGTTTGAATTTTATTCCAAGGGTGAGGATTTCAAGTAGGAGGGGCATATGATCTGATGCACATTTTGAAAAGATCAATTCAAGGGCTATGTTGAGAATAGGATATACGTTGTCAAAATAAAAAAGAAGGGAGAACAGATAAGTTAGTGTAGTAATCTAGAAAAAGATGATCAAGGCCACCCTGTACAGTTACTAGGGATGTTCTGAGAGCATCCAGAAGGGTGGGGAGGTGGGAGCTGAAGTCCAAATCAGACTTGACCTATTTTGTGTTGTGAGATCCAGAGAAAGTGCCTTTTTGCTAATTTGCAAAACAAAGCATCATATGGATTAGGCACCTTTTCATTTGTGGTGCCTTGTACCAGCTGCTAGTAGATTTGGGTTCATTATTTTTTTCTTTTGTTTATTTCATGGATAATATTGATCAGAAGAGGAATCTACTGTATCAGAGGACAAAATGTATAAAAAGAAATATACGTATAGCACTAGTATGTTTGCAGAGGTACCCTTTTGCCCTTATATATGTTGGAAACATTCTGTATATTATGTTATTGAAAGAGAACATACTAGTAGGGAGAACATGGAATACTTGCTTAGATATAACACAGAGGCCAGAGAGGCCAAAGAGACTGCAGAGTATTTACATTCCTGTGTCCCAAATGTGAGGTGAACAAGAACATTTGGAGGGTCAACTGTTTGAAGAAGATCTGGTGGTTCTCAGGTGAGTAGACACCACTCTCAGGAGCCCAGGTTAGAGGGGTCCTGCTATGTCGCGTCATGGTTAAATAAGCCATATGGAAGTGAAGGCAACAGTCAGAAAGAGCGAAGTGAAGTATGTATGAAGGGAGGCAGCTCCTCTTTGAGGGAGAATCTAAATGGAACTGAACAGGATGGATACAGGACAATAAAGAAGAGCATAGGAAGAAGGCCGGTTATAACTAAAAAGAATACATTGAGTCAGTGTGTTCATGTCTCCCTGTGGCAATTGTCCCAGTCAGACAAATGAACCAGGGATTTGTGGCTCTGTATTGTGTTCCTTGCCTGCCTGTTGTCATCTGTGCCTTGGGAGAAATTTCAGGAGCGACAATATCACCTTACCTTGAAAAGTAAAACTCTTCTAGGAAATGTGACGTGCTTTGTTTGGAATTAATTACTTAATTAGCTTATGTTTATCAAGCATTTACTGTAGGCAAGTTACTAAGTCTTTAATCTTCACATCAATCTCTAAAAAGTCAGTTTTATTGCTCTCATTTGATAGATGGAAAAAACTGAGATTTGGTGAAGTTAAGTTGGCCCAGCCCAAAGTCACAGCCAGGCTCTGTCCTTTAGCCTGTGCTGTTGCCATGGTGACATGCTGTGGCGCAGGGATTCTTGTTGCTCACTGCCCACATGGCAGTGGCAGTATGACTGTCCAGGAATTCAGAGCGTTGCTTCTGAGGTTAGCCTGTCTTGGTTTGAATCGTGATTCCACGACTTCGGCAAATCGGACAAGCCTCTGTAGGCCTGTTTCTTCTTTCCAAAAAATGGGCACAACAACTTACTGAAGAGCCTGGGCTAATGAAAATGGCAGGTCATGTTTCTTCTTGAGGCTGCTCTTACAGCCTTCTTTGGAGACATCAAACAGCTTTCCAGGGGCTTTGAATTCAAGGTAAAAGCTAAACTCATAGCATCTTTCCCAAACTAGCACACTACTTCCACCAGAACAAAAGTATATCATGATCAAATGAATTCAGAAGCTAGCTTTTACAGAACTGCAATGCAAAACACCATGTTAAAAACTAAAGAATTTCTGACAGTAAAGAAATTTTCTTTAGTTTGTCATCTTCTGCCTTGATTTGGCAATGGAAACAGTTAACATGGTGACTCAGTACACAGCAACAGAAAACTTTCACGTTCAAAGCCTTGTCCATTATGCTTTCACCTTTGGCAAGTCTCTTAATCTCTTTATGCCCTAGTTTATTCATCTGTAAATTGGGAACAATAACCATGTTTTCTTTGTAGCATAGTTTGGTGGATGAAATGCATGGAAAATTACAGACATCTAGTAGATCTTAATAAGTTTTGAGCTCATCATTATCACAACTATTTTTTAAGAGTCTGAACACTGAAACCATCATATATGTTTTGGAATATGGCCTAAATATTTATTCTCTCTTTGTTTCATCAATGATGTTGTAGGTATGTACCTTTTTACTAAATGTGGCTTTAAATTGTGGACTCGGGAGGATAGGGTAGGGGTAGCTGAGGAAAAGGAAAGAGGGCCTCAGGATGGCTTGGAGGATTAAATGAGGTCATGGACTTGGGAAAGTGAAGTAGAAAGTACTGCATCAATGAAATAGTAATTATCTCTCTTACTGAAGCATTCAAACATGCGGTGATGGGAGAGGTGGGCCCTGTGATAGGCACTCTGGTGAGGGGCCTGCTGCCACTGACCTCCCAGCTTTGATGACCCCTCAGCCTCCACCCTCTTTTGAATCCTCTCTCAGCCATTCGTTCTGCTGCTTCTAAGAGCTACTGCCAGAGGCAAGGAAATTAAATGAAAGCTCGTTTTAAAAGAGTGAGTATGCTATGAGTCCCATCTGCCCTTCTTTCTGTGAAAGATCAAAATGGGTTTGCAGCTCCTCCTGGTAGTAAGCCTGTCTCTTAGATAGATCTCATGTATTTGAAGTCCTCATTAATGATAGCTGTACAGATAGGGCAGAAATAAAACTTCTAGGGATCAGAGGCTAGAAAATCATTAATTTGCTTCCTCGTGTCACTGTCAGCACAACCATGGCTATAGGTGACCCGCTGATTATTGTTAATTAATTAGCTAATGTATGCTCATTAATTCATTATATGCATGTTGAGTGTTTAAAAAGTATCAGGTGTGCAAAAGAGGTGACTGAGGCTTGGTCTCTGCCCTGGAATTCCTTGACATTCAATTGGAAAGAAAATGCATGTGCACGGATGACTTCATTTCGAGGTAGTTTTCCAAATGTGCAATAGATATGTATCAGGGTAAAGTTTATTAACCTGGCAGTGCTTTATAGCATCTCCCTGGTCAGATAGTTTCCCTTTACGTCCGCCTTAATGTCCCTCCTCCGGCCCCCTGGGGGGGGTGCTCCTCTGCCCTGTGGTTGCTAGGGTTGTGGGTGTGTTTGTGAGAGAGATGGACAGGGACACAGAAGGGAGGGGTGGAGGAGAGGGAAAGAGAGAGAAAGAGAATCAGAAAATGCACAGAGGAGGACAAAACAGACTTGCTGGAGAAGTTTGTCTTACTTACATAACAAAGATGGGAGAGAGGAAAGCCGGAAATAAAGGAATGAAGAGCCGGGATAAAGAGAGGCTTCATGACGGAGGGAGTCTGGTGTTTGAGGGCTCCATGGATGTAGGGAATGAGAGTTTTGTTATTTTTTTTTTTTTTTTCCTTTACTGGCTCTGCTTTTTCACACAGCACCACTCTGAGACTGAATCCTCTTCAGAGGGTTATAGACAAGGAGTCACAGTGGAGTTTGGAGGAGAAAGGGTCCTTCTGGTAGGGATGGCTGGGAAACATCATGGAGATGATGGCTTTTGAACTGGGCCTGAAAAACATGGATGAATTTTGTTATGTACTGATGGAGTCTATAGAGAGACTGTGTGGTAGGCAGGGGGGCACTTTTAATACAAAGTAGCAAGGGGGAACAAAGTCTTTAGGAGACGCTGTTGCAAATACTCTGGGTTTAATAGGCAGTAAAGAAATAAGACCAGAAAAGCTGGTTGAAGGTAGATATCAATGAAGCAGCTTCTAACACAACACTGATTTTTGTCACAATATGTCAAAATTTTTTTAAAAAAATTTTTATTAGCATATAGTTGCTTTACAATGTAGTGTTAGTTTCTGCTGTACAGCAAAGTGAATCAGCTGTAATACACATCTATCCCTCTGTTTCAGATTTCCTTACCATTTAGGTCACTGCAGAGTAAAATTCTCTCTGCTATACAATAGGTTCTTGTTAGTTACTGATTTTATACATCGTATTAATGGTGTATATATGTCAATCCCAATCTCCCAATTCATTCCATCCCCCTCTTTGCCCTGGTTATCCATACACTTGTTCTCTACGTCTGTGTCTGTATTTCTTCTTTGTAAATAAGATTGTCTATACTTTCTTCATTTGACTTGATAGTGAGGTATCTGGGCTCGATGTTTGGCTTTTTGTGGCTGTGAAAATGAGATCCACCCAGGTTAAGGAAGATTGGCCCCCGCTGTGACTGGGTCTGTTGTCAGGGTGATTCCAGGAAACCAGTTTCTAGTGCAGTTTTAAAGGAGGCAGATCCTCCCTCTTGCCTTCATGAAATCATCAGATAGGCACATCGTCGATGCTCTGGCACCCGGAGTGCTGTAACTAGAGTGCATGACCCCGGGACGAGAGGTGGTGCCGGAGGTGATTTATCACCGCAGCCGCAGTGGGACTCAGCGCGCCTCGTAGCTTCTCTGGCTGTAAGGCTGGTGTCATCCTCCTTGGACACCCAGACGTGACACAGCCCCGTTCTTCTGAAGCCTAGTGCCTCGGCCACTCTTTGCTTTCTCTTGAACTCTGACAACTTTCCACTAAATCCTGTTTGCCTTAAGTTATTCAAAACAGATTTCCATTCCTTGCAACCAAGAACTTCAAGGATCCTTGGTTGTCTACCCAAAGCTGTCTGTCGTCACTCTGTGAGGGGAGCACCATCAGGTAGATCATCAGGTCCTTCCTTACTGAGATCAGGATGTTGACAAGCTCTCAGGGAGTTCTCTCTTTGCAGCAATTTTTTTGGGGGGGGTCCCTGAGAAGATGTTTGCCAAATAACCTCCCTGGGAGCAAGGCAGGATAATAACTGTGCTTTTCCAGATATGAGAATGGGGGGTCTTGGAAGGTTAAGTGATGAAACCCAAACCCTAGAGCCAATCGGTTCTTGGGCTTAGTCGCTCAGTCGTGTCTGACTCTTTGTGACCCCATGAAGTGTAGCCCACCAGGCTCCTCTGTCCATGGGGATTCTCCACGCAAGAATACTGAAGTGGGTTGCCATTCCCTCCTCCAGCAGATCTTGACAATCCAGGGATTTAACCCTTCTCCCACACTGCAGGTGATTCTTTACCATCTGAGCCACCAAGAATACTGAGCCCAAGAATACTGCAGTGGGTAGCCTATCCTTTCTCCAGGGGATCCTCCTAACCCAGGAATCAAACTGGGGTCTCCCCTGCATTACAGGTAGATTCTTTACCAGCTGAGCTACCAGATAAGCCCGAGTTGTTTCTTAATCCAAGATTTAAAAAGTCAGGCATCTGGCTTATAGATGTGTGTACCTCTGGGAATTTTATACTTATTTGTGGAGTAAGAGCACAAAGACCTTAGTTTTGTTTCTTTGAAGGAATAATTCTCCTTCATTCTGAAGAAAGTGGTAGGAGAGTTGCCTTGGATCCTTCTGTGATGCCCTCTGATTGCAGGGTCAGAGGTTCACACGAGCTCCCTTTAGCAGGTTTGCTTTCCCACTAACTTAGAAGATCCCTGATGATCCCTTATGTCTGTCCTAATTCTTCTCTTGCTGCGCAGTGTGACCACAGCTTCCTTCAGGCTCTTCAGACAGCTCAGGACACAGAAAGGAAAAAAAGAATGAAAACTTTCCTTTGGCTGATTCAGTGCAATGCCTGACCCCTGACCCCACCCCACCCTGATCAAAAGGGATGCTGGTTGTCTTTGGAGCACAGTGACAGTTCCTTCTTTTTTATTTTTTATTTTTTTTCCAAGTTCTGCTTTATTTTATTTTATTTATTTATTTATTTATTTTTTTAAATTATTGTTTTAGCCATACATTGTTATGATATCACCATGGGTTTACATATGCTTCCCCTCCGGGTCCCCCCTCCCTCCTCCCTCCCCCCCGGGAAATCTCGCTGCACCAGTCCCGAGCATCAATCCTGGGCTGGCGATTGATTAGACACATGACAATTAACATGCTTCAATGCCCTTCTCCCATCTCATCCCACCCTTACCCTCATCCACAAAGTCCACAAATCTATTCTATACATCTGCGTTCCTTTTGTTGTCTCCCATGTTGGGTTCTCATTACTGTCTTTCTAAATTCCATATATATGTGTTAATATACTGTATTGTTGTTTTTGCTTCTGGCTTACTTCACTCTGGATAATGGGCTCCAGTTTCGTCCATCTGAGTAGAATTGCTTCAAATGAATTTTTTTTTAATGCTGAGTAATATTCCATTGTGTATATATACCACAGCTTTCTTATCCATTCGTCAGTTGATGGGCATCTAGGTTGCTTCCATGTCCTGGCTATTGTAAACAATGCAGCGATGAACATTGGGGTGCACGTGGCTCTTTCAATTCTGGTTTCCTCGGTGTATATGCCCAGCAGTGGGATTGCCGGGTCATATGGCAGGTCTATTTGCAGCTTTTTAAGGAACCTCCACACTGTTTTCCATAGTGGCTGTACTAGTTTGCATTCCCACCAACAGTGTAAGAGGGTTCCCTTTTCTCCACATCCTCTCCAGCATTTATTGCTTGTAGACTTTTGGATGGCAGCCATTCTGACTGGTGTAAAGTGGTACCTCATTGTGGTTTTGATTTGCATTTCTCTGATAATGAGTGATGTTGAGCATCTTTTCATGTGTTTGTTAGCCATTTTTATATCTTCCTTGGAGAAATGTCTGTTAAGTTCTTTGGCCCACTTTTTAATTGGGTTGTTTATTTTTCTAGAATGGAGCTGCAGGAGTTGTTTGTAAATTTTTGAGATTAATTGTTTGTCTGTTGCTTCATTGGCTATTATTTTCTCCCATTCTGAAGGCTGTCTTTTCACCTTGCTTATAGTTTCCTTTGTTGTGCAAAAGCTTTTAATTTTAATTAGGTCCCATTTGTTTATTCGTGTTTTTATTTCCAATATTCTGGGAGGTGGGTCATGGAGTATCCCGCTTTGGATTATAGCAGAGAGTGTTTTGCCTATGTTATCCTCTAGGAGTTTTATAGTTTCTGGTCTTATGCTTAGATCTTTGATCCATTTTGAGTTTATCTTTGTGTATGGTGTTAGAAAGTGATCTAGTTTCATTCTTTTACAAGTGGCTGTCCAGTTTTCCCAGCACCACTTGTTAAAGAGGTTGTCTTTTCTCCATTGTATATTCTTGCCTCCTTTGTCAAAGATAAGGTGTCCATAGATGCGTGGATTTATCTCTGGGCTTTCTATTCTGTTCCATTGATCTATGTTTCTGTCTTTGTGCCAGTACCATACTGTCTTAATGACTGTGGATTTGTAGTATAGCCTAAAGTCAGGTAGGTTGATTCCACCAGTTCCATTCTTCTTTCTCAAGATTGCTTTGGCTATACGAGGTTTTTTGTATTTCCATACAAATTGAGAAATTATTTGTTCTAATTCTTTGAAGAAGACCTCTGGTAGCTTGATAGGAATTGCATTGAATCTATAGATTGCTTTAGGTAGTATACTCATTTTCACTATATTGATTCTTCCAATCCATGAGCACGGTACATTTCTCCATCTGTTTGTGTCCTCCTTGATTTCTTTCATCAGTGTTCTATAGTTTTCTATATACAAGTCTTTTGATTCTTTAGGTAGAAATACCCCTAAGTATTTTATTCTTTTTGTTTCGATGGTGAATGGGATTGTTTCCTTAATTTCTCTTTCTGATTTCTCACTGTTAGTGTATAGGAATGCCAGGGATTTCTGTGTGTTGATTTTGTATCCTGAAACTTTGCTATATTCACTGATTAGCTCTAGTAATTTTCTCGTAGAGTCTTTAGGGTTTTCAATATAGAGGATCATGTCATCAGCAAACAGAGAGAGTTTTACTTCTTCTTTTCCAATCTGTATTCCTTTGATTTCTTTATCTGCTCTGATTGCTGTGGCCAAAACTTCCAAAACTATGTTGAATAGTAGTGGTGAGAGTGGGCACCCTTGTCTTGTCCCTGATTTCAGGGGGAATGCTTCCAGTTTTTCACCATTGAGGATAATGTTTGCTGTGGGTTTGTCATATATAGCTTTTATTATGTTGAGGTATGTTCCTTCTATTCCTGCTTTTTGGAGGGTTTTTATCATAAATGGATGTTGAATTTTGTCAAAGGCTTTCTCTGCATCTATTGAGATAATCATGTGATTTTTATTTTTTAATTTGTTAATGTGGTGTATTACATTGATCGATTTACGAATATTGAAGAATCCTTGCATCCCTGGGATAAAGCCTACTTGATCATGATGTATGATCTTTTTGATGTGTTGTTGGATTCTATTTGCTAGAATTTTGTTGAGGATTTTTGCGTCTAAGTTCATCAGTGATATTGGCCTGTAGTTTTCTTTTTTTGTGGCATCTTTGCCAGGTTTTGGAATTAGGGTGATGGAGGCCTCATAGAATGAGTTTGGAAGTTTACCTTCGTCTGCAATTTTCTGGAAGAGTTTGAGTAGAATAGGTGTCAGCTCTTCTCTAAATTTTTGGTAGAATTCAGCTGTGAAGCCATCTGGTCCTGGGCTTTTGTTTTTTGGAAGATTTCTGATTACGGTTTCAATTTCCATGCTTGTGATGGGTCTATTAATATTATCTATCTCTTCCTGGTTTAGTCTTGGAAAGTTGTACTTTTCTAGGAATTTGTCCATTTCATCCAAATTGTTCAGTTTATTTGCATATAGTTGCTGATAATAGTCTCTTATGATCCTTTGTATTTCTGTGTTTTCTGTTGTGATCTCTCCGTTTTCATTTCTAATTCTGTTGATTTGGTTCTTCTCCCTTTGTTTCTTGATGAGTCTGGCTAACGGTTTGTCAATTTTATTTATCTTCTCAAAGAACCAGCTTTTGGCTTGGTTGATTTTTGCTATGGTCACTTTTGATTCCTTTGCATTAATTTCTGCCCTGATCTTTAAGATTTCTTTCCTTCTACTAGACCTGGGCTTCTGCATCTCTTCCCTTTCTAGTTGCTTTAGGTGTATAGTAAGGTCATTTATTTGATTTTTCTCTTGTTTCCTGAGGTGAGCTTGTATTGCTATGAACTTTCCCCTTAGCATTGCTTTCACAGTGTCCCATAGGTTTTGAGCTGTTGTGTTTTCATTTTCATTCGTTTCCATGCATAACTGAATTTCATTTTTAATTTCTTCTGTGATTTGTTGGTTATTCAGCAGTGTGTTGTTGAGCCTCCATATGTTGGAAGTTTTGAGAGGTTTTCTCCTGTAGTTGATATCTAATCTCACTGCATTGTGGTCAGAAAAGATGCTTGGGATGATTTCAATATTTTTGAATTTATCAAGGTTAGATTTATGGCCCA
This sequence comes from Antilocapra americana, assembly GCA_007570785.1. NCBI lineage: Eukaryota > Metazoa > Chordata > Mammalia > Artiodactyla > Antilocapridae > Antilocapra > Antilocapra americana. The sequence continues at coordinate 7,322,999 of ML661893.1, forward strand.
GGATGTGATCTATCCTGGAGAAGGTCCCGTGTGCACTTGAGAAAAAGGTGAAATTCCTTGTTTTGGGGTGGAATGACCTATAGATATCAATTAGGTCTAGTTGGTCTATTGTTTCATTTAAAGTTTGAATTTCCTTGTTACTTTTCTGTCTAGTTGATCTATCCATTGGTGTGAGTGGTGTATTAAAGTCTCCTGCTATTATTGTGTTGTTGTTGATTTCCCCTTTCATATTTGTTAGCATTTGCCTTACATATTGTGGAGCTCCTATGTTAGGTGCATAAATATTTATAATTGTTATTTCTTCTTCCTCGATTGATCCTTTGATCATTATGTAATGTCCATCTTTATCTCTTTTCACTGCCTTTATTTTAAAGTCTACTTTATCAGATATGAGTATTGCCACTCCTGCTTTCTTTTGGTCTTTATTTGCATGGAATATCTTTTTCCAGCCTTTAACTTTCAGTCTATATGTGTCCCTAGGTTTGAGGTGGGTCTCTTGTAGACAACATATATAGGGGTCTTGTTTCTGTATCCAATCGGCCAATCTTTGCCTTTTGGTTGGGGCATTCAGCCCGTTTACATTTAAGGT
>ML661893.1:7328587-7358745 GCA_007570785.1 Antilocapra americana
CAGCTGAGCACTCCTTCTAAGGTGTATACAGCACCGATCTGTCCAGATTCCCCAGAAGTCTTGGTTAGCCTCCCCGGGGCTGGGTTGGGTTATGCCCACTGCTCTCAGGCGGGGGTTGGGCCGGTCCGCAGCCCTCAGCTGCACAGCCTCTCTGTTGACTCCTCACCGCCCTTTGTTTTGTGCACGGACCTGGGGGGGAGAGGGAGCTTTTCCTGGAAGGTTAGGTCCCTCAGGCTGCTCCGTTCCCTGAGCCTGCGGCCCGCCCCTCCCTGAGCAGGAGCAGTCTGCTTCGGCTGTGCTGCTGCTCTCGGCTGTGCTTGTAGCTAGAGACGAACCTTGCAGGGCTTAGCTATTAATCTGCTTCTGCTCTCAGCTATATTGCTCTCCAAGATCTACCGCAGATCTGCCAGAGAGAATGCTCCCTGGTATTCAGAAACCTTTCTCCTCTTTTTTTTTTTTTCCTCTTTATTCCAGACTCCCCTTCCGGGACGGAGCCCGTCCCCAGCTCTTTGTCTCTCCCTCTACTTTTTTTTTCTTTTCTTTCTTTTGTCCTACCTCCTCACATCGGCACTGGGTCGCCTCTCCAGATGCCCGATGTCCTCTGCCAGCATTCAGTTCCTGTTTTTTGGAGTTTGCTCGGCCTTTAAAAGTTCTTTTGGTATATTTATTGGGGAGAGAGTGTTCTCCCCGTCCTATTCCTCCGCCATCTTAGTTTCTCCTCCCCTTCTTTTTTATTAAGTAGTATTTATCAATGTTTCCTTCTTGATATAGCAGGAAACCTTACCCATTTTCAGAAAAATTGTCAACTGCAGAAAAACAAGCAGAAACAAATCACTGATAATTCTACCATTCAGAAATCATCATTTGTGATAGACATCCTTCTAGTCTCTTTCCTATACACTAGGACATATAAATGTAAATATATATGCACACATGGTATATACATATATTTACATATTACACATGTATACATATATGTAACATACATTAAAAATAATTTCCATATAATTCTATCCATATTTTTATAATTTTCTTTTCATCATACTGGGAACATTCTTTCATAAGTCTCAAAGGCTGTGTAATGTTTTAATTATAGTGACATACTGCATTTCTATTGGACATATACCATATTGTTAAACATTAGGTTTCCCTTTTGCCTACTCACTCCAGTACTCTGGCCTGGAGAATTCCATGGACTATGTAGTCCATGTAGTCGCAAACAGTCAGATATGACTGAGCGACTTTCACTTTCACTTTCTTTTTACTATGTAAAGAACAGTGCTCCTCTTTAATTGTATTTTATTTAGGTAAATCTTTAACAGTAGAATTGCTAGGTCCTTTAGGAGATGCTCAAGGGATAGATTTAGCTACCTAAAACTAGGCTTCTTGATCTTCTTTTAAAATTGCTTTGCAGTTGAACAAGTGTCTTAGTTCATTTAAGCTGCTATAACGAAATAGCACAGGCTGAGTAGCTTATAAAAAGCAGACATTCATTTCCCAGAGTTCTGGAGGCTGGAAGTCTGACATCAGCGTGCCAGAGTGGTTGTGTGGAGGCCCTCTCTGGATCTCAGACTTGTTGGCTCCTCACATGGTAAAGGGATAAGTTGGCTCTCTGGGGACTCTTTAATAAGAGCACCAATCCCTTTCATGAAGGCTCTGACCTGATGTTCAAAGTTTCTAACTACTGATACCATCACCTTCAGGTTTATGAATTTGGGGGAATTACAAGTATACAGACCATAGCAACAAGATGGTTCAAGATGCGGCAGAGTGGTATGAGAAAGGTATTAGCCATAGAGAATACACAGCTGGGTTATGTAGAGTTGACTAAAACTCACAGTTTTAAAGAGTTAGCAGTGGTGTCCAATGGAGGAAGGCTTTCAGGCCCTAATTTAGGCAACAGGAAGTGTTAGTGAAGGTCAAGGGCAGACAAACAGAGCTCAAGGTCCAGGGCTGATCAAGGCCGCACTTTTGGAAGCAGGGGTCTTCTATGGGTGCCTTGTGAGAAGGTTATGACAGTCCTCAGTTCTTTGACAACAATAATAACCCTCTTGATTTATGCCCAGCTGCCCAAAACATCCACCCAGATGTGTGCTTTAGCATTTGGCTCACTTACTAAGCCTCTTCCCATTAACTGCACAATCTCTGCATATAAATAAACTCCAGACTATTTCTGCCATCTGTTGTTCTCATGGCTCTTGGGAACATGGAAATCCCAGACACTGCAAGAATTGCTTTGTGACCGTGTGGGTCCAGGGCCATTTGAAATTTCCTTTTATCTGTTTACTCACATAGCTGGTATGTGAGAGTCTCTATCTACTGGAATGTAACCCCAGAAACAAAACACTCCTAAGTTACTGCTCCAGAATAGTTAAAGTATTTTGATTATTTGTGTCTCTATAGTATCTAGCTTAGTATGGATTTCCTCAGAGACAAAGTTTCAAATGCAAGTAATGTATTGGAAGGTGGAAGGGAAATGGGTTAATAAGAGGGTAGGGATATGGGGAAGGGAAGACAGCCAATAGAGGGCATGCCATTAGTCCAGAGGCACAGTGGGGGGCTGGAGGGGCTGGGGCACAATCCCCTGGGGAGACTGAAGTATGTTGAATGCAAGCCTCAGAATTATCCTCATCTGGAAAGCAGGCGCTTGATGAGAACAGACACACCAGAGATGTACTGAGGCAAACATCTATGAATGGACTGAGGGACTGCGAGCAGAAGCTGAAAGGGAAAACTTTCAGACCACATGACTCATATGACACTTGGGAAAGGAGAAAGGGAAAGAGGACCAGGTAGGATGAGCCTCAGATCACAGCACGGTCCTGAGAAAACCTCAGCCAGGCTAATAGAGAGTCCCTAAGGGGAGTCGCCCATTGAGGCAGGAACAGGTTCATGTTGGCATCCCTACCATGCCCCGTCACTGGCTGGGAGCAGCCCAGGCAGAGAGTTGTCTTTCCCGGGAAGACAAGTATATAGTTTTCCTCATAACCCACTGGCCACGCCCTTTCAGTTCTTTTTGCTGGTCTTCCTCTTCCAGATCTCTACATGTTGGAGTTCCCAGACCATCTCTTTCTTTTTCTGTATATCCTCACTCACTAAGTTCCCTGAAAATGTCAGGGCTTTAAATATCATTCATATACTCATGATTTCCAAATTTATATCTCCAGCCAGACCTTGTGTCTGAGCTTTGCACTTACACACACAGCTGCCTATTTGGATGTCTAATAGGCATCCCAAAGTTATTAAGTACAAAATGGAGCCCAAACACAACTCAATGTTGTACATTGTTTTTATTTATTTCTCTTTGAATGTATGCTTCAATAAAGACAGGGATTTTCTATGTTGTATCATGTTATATCTACAAGAACAACACTTAGTGTCTATATGTATATATATATTTAAAAACTATATATTTATTATTGAAGTATAGTTGATTTACTATGTTTCATGTGCACAGCAAGGTGATGCAGTTACACAAATACACATATATTATTTTTGAAATAATTTTCTATCATAGGTTATTACAAGATATTGACTATAGTTCCCTATGGTCTATAATAAACCTTTATTGCATATCTATTTTTAATTAGAAATCTAGGATTCTATTCATATGAAGTCAAACAAGTAGAATCAAAATGTCATAATTTATTTAGTTAGGCAAAAATTCATGTTTTCTATAACAAATATGTATGTTATACATATTTATATATGTATGAAAAAGTTTTTCTACTACATTTGATAAAATCTTGAGGAAGAACATAAAAAAAACAAGAAGAGATGGAGAAATTAAAGAACAAAAACTAAGTGAAATTGGGAACACTGAAAATGAAGTAGAAAAAGTGAAGCAAACTAGATAAAAGTAAAAGATCCTCATATAGTCCAGTTGTTTTTAGACATGACTGTTCATTAAAAACACATCTGGAGCTCTGGAGAAGAAAAGTTGTATCTGGGCATTTGTATTTTTCAAAAAGCTTCAAGATAATTTTGATAAGCATGTGGATTTTAAAAAGTGATTATAATTTTTTTTATTAGATGCTAGTTTTGGTGATACAGCATTCTATTATTTTTCTGTTGACCAATCATGATAAAATGGTATTAAGTGAGTGATAGGCATCTATCAGTTTTCACAATCAATAGGCAGACAAAAAATAAAAGATAATTACACTTGCAAGCCATAATGGGAACATGGTTAATTTAACAATATAAAATAGTTATATGCAATTTGGGGGGGGTCAAGCCAAATGATGTGGTAAGGAGAAGTACATACATGCATGGGTTTTCATTCACCCAGCCAGTCTATGTCTTTTGCTTGGTGCATTTAATACATTTACATTTAAGGTAATTATCGATCTGTATGATCCTGTTACCATTTTCTTAATTGTTTTGGGTCCATTTTCTGTAGGTCTTTTCCTTTCCTTGTGTTTCCTGCCTAGAGAAGTTCCTTCAGCATTAGTTGTGAAGCTGGTTTGGTGGTGCTGAATTCTCTTAACTTTTGTTTGTCTGGAAAGCTTTTGGTTTCTCCATTAAATCTGAAGGAGAGTGCTGGGTAGAGTATCGTTGGTTGTAGGTTCTTCCATTTGATCACTTTAAATATATCATGAGTTTCTTTTGCTGGACTCGTGGGCTCTGTGGAAGAGGGCAAGGGTGGGATGTTAGGGGAGAATGGCATTGAAACATGTTAATTATCATATGTGAAATCAATCGCCAGCCCAGGGCTGATGCTTGGGGCTGGTGCACCGAGATGACCCAGGGGGAGGGAATCGGGAGGGAGGAGGGAGGGGGGATCTGGAGGGGGAACATATGTAAACCCATGGCGGTTTCATGTCAATGTATGGCAAAACCAACACAATAAAGTAAAGAAAATTAAAAAAATAAATAAATAAAAATAAAAGTTTTAAAATATGTTCAAAAATAAATAAATAAATATATCATGCCATTCTCTTCTGGCTTGTAGAGATTCTGTTGAGAAATCAGCTGATAGTCTGATGGGAGTCCCCTTGTATATTTTTTGTCACTTTTCCCTTGTCGCTTTTAATATTTTATCTCTGTCTTTAATTTTTGTCAGTTTGATTACGATGTGTCTCAGTGTGTTCCTCCTTGGGTTTATCCTTCCTGAGACTCTGTGCTTCCTGGACTTGGTTGACTATTTCCTTTCCCATGTTTGGGAATGTTTTAGCTGTTATCTCTTCAAATATTTTCTCAGGTCCTTTCTCTCTCTCTTCTCCTCCTGGGACCCTTATAATGTGAATGTTGATATATTTAATGTTGTTCCAGAGGTCTCTTAGGCTGTCTTCATTTCTTTTCATTTTTTTCCCTGGATTCTGTTCTGTGGCAATGATTTCCATTATTCTGTTCTCCAGGTCATTTATCTGTGCTTCTGCCTCAGTTATTCTGCTGTTGATTCCTTCTACTATATTATTCATCTCTGTTTGTTCTTTATTTCTTCTAGGTCTTTGGTAAACATTTCTTGAATCTTCTGAATCTTTGCCTCCATTCTTTTCCCTGAGATCCTAGATCATCTTCACTAATACTATTCTGAATTATTTTTCTGGAAGGTTGCCTATCTCCTCTTTATTGAGTTGTTTTTCTGGGATTTTATCTTGTGTCTTCATCTAGGACATAACTTTCTGCTTTTTCATCATGATTAACTTTTTATAGTATGGTTTTTGTGTTAGCTGCTATGAGACTGTGCTTCTACTTGCCTTTTCTGTCTGCCCTCTGATGGATGAGGCTAAGAGGCTTGTGTAAGCTTCCTGATGGGAGGGACTGGCCATGGGAAAAACTGGGTCTTGCTCTGGTGGGCAGGGCCTTACTCAATAAAGCTTTAATCCAATTATCTGCTGATGGGTGGGGTTGCACCTGAGGCAACCCAGCCCTAGGGTCTACAGGCAATATGGAAGGGTTAATGGTGAACTGCAAGAGGGCTTGCACCAAGGGGGACCTTCCAGTGCCCCCATCCCTATGGTGAGACCCTGCTGACCCACACCTCCACAGGAGACCTTCCAACACTAGCAGGTAGTTTTCATTTGGTCTCCCGTGGTGTCACTGCTCCTTTCCTCTGGGTCTTGGTGCATGCAAAATTTTGTTTGTGCCCTCCAAGACTGGAGTCTGTTTCCCTCAGACCTCTGGAAATTCTATAAACAAATCCTGCTGGCCCTCAAGACCAGATTCCCTGCGGATTCCCAGTCCTTTTGTCAGATCTCCAGGCTGGAAAGCCTGATGTGGGATTCAGAACCTTCACAACAATTCGAGAACTTCTTTGGTATTATTGTTCTTGGGTCTGTGGGTCACCCACCTGGTGGGTATGGGGTTTGATTTTATCATGATTGTACCCCTCCTACCATCTCACTGTGGCTTCTCTGTCTTTTGATGTGGGTATTATTCTTTGATGGGTTCCAGCATCCTCCTCTCAATAGTTGTTCAACAGCTAGTTGCAATTTTTGTGCTCTCCCAGGAGATAAGTGCATATCCTTTTATTCCACCATCTATGTGTGTATGTGTATATATATATATATATATATATATATATATATATATGTTTAAGAATGAAAATTCCCTGATCTTGGGACAGGTGAACTTTTGTAAGATTGATCACAGTCTGCGCTAAAGCTGTGAGACAACCCAGCATGATCTAAGGGGCGTTTGGTAATTGAATACCTTACTGAATCTCATGAGTTGAGTTAATGGGCCCAGACAATTTTTAGTCAATGAGGAAGAATGATGAGTTGGTACAAAATTCAGAGTCAGTAAAGAGCTTGGTGCTTTAAAGAATACACACTGCCCTATTAGAGATAATGAAACCACCATCCTAGCAGAGTCCAATGAACACAATTAACCCTAACACTGTTAATGCATTACATTAAAGGCCTTATATAAATCATTGCACATAATCATCACAACAGGCACATGAAAGAGAAACTAACATTATCTTTGTTTTACAGTTGAGGAAACCAGGGCTCTGAGCACTTATGAAAATTTCTTAAATAAAAGAGACTGAGATTCAAAACCAGATTTATCTGACCCCAGATTCCCCCCTCCTTTTTAATGCTATCTTCTAAAAGGTTTTAGAAATTCAGAGGACTAATAGGAAACATTTTTAAACTCTGAAAGTAAGACTGGGTTCACCCAAGATGAAATAGGTTCTCTGAGGTGAATCAAAAAAGGTTCAGTGTTTAGGCTCTATAAAGCAAGATGAGACCAAATAAAAGATGTCAGTCTCGAAGCAATTTTACGTGAGGAGAGAGCCTGGATGGACTTAATGTGGAATTCAGTGCCCTGTTTCCTCAATAGCTACATCTAAAATTAGATGTTATAGCAGGTTCTGTGGATGGTCCATTCATACCCTCAGGATTCACGCATGAGCCTATTTCCAGTGTCCAGACTGCTAGAAAAGGGTGGGGGGTTGCAGAGTGCCTGATGATGGAGACAATGATGGACTGTGCCCTTAGTGCAGAGATGACAATGTAGTCGAAAAATAAGAAACTTTCTCTGAATTTATTTGTGTCATGGAGATTTTTGGTGGCCTGGAGAAGAGCATTTGTGGTTAATGGTGGAGGCAAAAATTTATAGAAGTGGGTTATGGAAGAAAGGAAAGAAGTGGGAGATAAACAACTATGAAAGATTTAACAGTGACCTTTTCCACTTCAAAAAACCACAGATCATTTTCTTTATCCATTCATCTGTCAAGGGATATTTAGGTTGCTTTCATGTCTTGGCTATGGTAAATCGTGTTGCACTGAGCGCTAGGGTACATGTGTCTTTTTGAATTACGGTTTTCTCAGGGGCTTCCCTGATGACTCAGTGGTAAAGAATCCGCTTGCAATGCAGGAGACTCAGGAAACACAGGTTCAATCCTTGAGTCAAGATCTCCTGGAAGAGGAAATGGCAACCCACTCCAATACTCTAGCCTGGAAAATCCCAAGGACAGAGTATCCTGGTGGGCTACAGTCCATAGGGTCATAAAGAGTAGGACATGGCTGAGTGCGCACGTGCGCGCACACACACACACACACACACACACACACACACACACACAATATACATGTCCAGTAGTGGGATTGCTAGGTCATAGAAACTAAGAGTTAGTTGCTCAGATATGTCTGACTCTTTGTGACCCCATGGACTCTATGTATCTCACTAGGCTCCTCTGTCCATGGAATTCCCCAGGTAAGAAGACTGGAGTAGGTAGCTGTTCCATTCCCCAGGAAAATCTTTCTGTCCTAGTGATTTAACCCAGATATTCCTAATTGTGGGCAGATTCTTCACCATCTGAGCCACCAGGGAAGCCCATATGGCTTACCTGGGTCATATGGTAGCTCTATTTTTAGTTTTGTTTTGTTTTTCAGGAATTTCCATATTGCTCTCCATAGTGGCTGCACCAATTTGCATTACTAGCAAGAGTGTATTTGTGGAAACGTGGATGGACCTAGAATCTGTCATACGAAGTGAGGTCAGAAAGAGAAAAATAAATATTGTCTATTAATGCATATATGTGGAATCTAGAAAACTGATCCAGATGAACCTGGTTGCAGGGTAAGATAGAGACAGATGAAGAGAACAAATATGTGAACATGCTAGTGTGGAGGGAGGGAAGGGATGTACTGGGACCTTGGGATTGATGTATATGCACTGCCTTATGTAAAACCAACAGCTAGTGGGAACCTGCTGTATAGCACAGGGAGCTCAGCTTGCTGTTCTGCGAGTGGTTAGAGGGACAGGATGAGGGGCTGGGTAGGAGGGAAGTCCGAGAGGGAGGGGATATATGTAAACATATAGCTTATTCACTTTATTGTACAGCAGAAACCAATTCAGCATTGCAAAGCAACTGACTAGGTTTATGGCTCTGACCAAGTCATTTCTTATTTTCTTAATCCTTTATCTGTACAGTGATAATCTTTCCAGGGATAACCATTATGATCCAATAATTTACTCAAAGAAATTATTTTGAATTTTTTCAAGTAAGGTCTAATTTTCTTCTTTAATTCTCATGATACATAATGCATGTACCATGGTGCATAATCTATTTATTGCCAATATCTTTAATAAGAAAATATTTTAAAACTATTCTATTCTCCCTCTTGAGGTTTTTTAGCTGCTCACAAAATCATTTCTCCAATGGCTATGGAGTACTTGATAAGCTAACTCCCTAATTTCCCTTTGGATATGACCTGTCACTTATCACTAATTTACATGTGTGATCATGTCAAAATGTTGTATCTACACGATGACTTTTCATTTAACCCACCATTAACTAATTATGACACAAATGCTGACATTGATACTAAAGTTGAAATTTATCACAGTTCATATTTTCAGTTAGAAATATTTCCAATATCTGGAAATACTCCAAAGAAGTCTTTTTAAAGATGACAAACCATTTTGTGTCTATTTCCCCTCTCTTTCAGTGTGTATAGGTATTTTAAAAATTTGATCAGTGTCTTTTTATTTTGAGCTCACCAGTTGGCTCAGTGGTAAAGAATCCACCTGCTGATGCAGGAGATGTACGAGTCACAGGTTTGATCCCTGGGTCAGAAAAATTCCCTGGATAGGAAATGGCAACCCACTCCAGCATTCTTGTCTGGGAAACCCCATAGACAGAGCATCCTGACGGGCTACAGTCCATGGGGTCACAAAGAGTCAGACATGACTGAGCAAGCATGCACAATGTTTATTTTAAAATAAACTTTTTTTCAAGGATAACATAAAGTTTAGTAGGGTCATGGTCTTTGGACGAGGACTACCTAATTGACTTGGTTTGGCCACCTTCTGTGTTTAGCCCTTCTGCTAGTTACTAGACATTTCTAAACCTCCTTTTCTATTTCTGTAAGAAAGAGGCTCTAAGTCTTGTGAGGAATAAAGAAGATATGCTTGTAAACTGTTAAGAACAGTGTGCAAAACTAAGTAAATGTTCCAGAATTTATTATTACTGTGAGAAAACAACTTAATAAATTTTAAAAATATAAAAAATGTTATGACAGGGTACCTAGCCTTAAGGAATATATGCTCCAATGAGAACATTTGACATAGAGTACAAGGAAATTTAAAAGAGTTATTTAGATACTTAAAAGCCAAGAGCTACAGGGATGCAAAGAGGGAATGGGTGCTTTCAATGGGGGACATTAGAAAAGGCTTCCTGGTTAATAGGATGTTCTTAAGAGATAATTAGGGTTTTTTCTGGTGGGGAAGGAAGGTGAGGGAGGAAATGTGGATGAGGGAGAGACAGGAAAGGAAGGAAAGGCTTTCTAGATAAGCAGCTGGAGCAAGGAAAGTTAAGTAGTCCGGCATGGCTAGAGCCCAGAGTGAAGGGTTGGGTGAACTGGGAAGTGAGAGTGGCATGTGTGTGGTGGATGGAGGTATGGAGAGCATGAAAGAAAGTAAAAGTGTTGAAAGTGTTAGTCAGTCATGTCTGACTCTTTGGGACCAGGCTCCTCTATCCATAGGATTTCCCAGGCAAGAATACTGGAGTAGATTGCCATTTCCTCCAATGTCTGAGCCACCGGGGAGCACAATGGAGAGCACAGAGGATTTTAAAAGCCATGTAGGGACTTCCCTGAGGCTTCCCTGGTGGCTCTGAAGGTAAAGAATCTGCCTTCACTGCAGAAGACTTGGATTCAATCTCTGGTTTGGGAAGATCCCCTGGAGGAGGAAATGACAACTCACTCCAGTATCCTTGCCTGGAGAATCCCATGGACAGAGGAGCCTGAGGGGCTACAGTCCATGAAATCCCAAAGAGTTGGATGTGACTGAGTAACTAACACTTTCACTCCACAGGGACTTTGCTGGTTGTCCAGTTCAATTCGTTTGCTCAGTTCAGTTCAGTCACTCAGTGGTGTCCGAGTCTTTGCGACCCCATGAGCTGCAGCATACCAGGCTTCCCTGTCCAACACCAACTCCCAGAGCCCACCCAAACTCCTGTCCATTGAGTTGATGATGCCATCCAACCATCTCATCCTCTGTCGCCCCCGTCCCCTTCTCCTCCTGCCCTTAATCTTTCCCAGCATCAGGGTCTTTTCAAGTGAGTCATCTCTTCACATCAGGTGGCCAAAAGTATTGGAGTTTCAGATTCAGCATCAGTCATTCCAATGAATTTCAGGACTGATTTCCTTTAGAATTGACTGGTTTGATATCTTTACAGCCCAAGGGACTCTCAAGAGTCTTCTCCAACACCACAGTTCAAAAGCATCAATTCTTTGGTGCTCAGCCTTCTTTATAGTCCAACTCTCACATCTATACATGACTACTGGACAAACAATAGCTTTGACTAAATGGACCTTTGTCAGCAAAGTCATGTCTCTGCTTTTTGATATAGTGTCAAGGTTGGTCATAGCTTTTCTTTCAAGGAGCAAGTGTTTTTTTATTTCATGGCTGCAGTCACCACCTGCAGTGATTTTGGAGCCCAAGAAAATAAAATCTGTCACTATTTCCATTGTTTATCCGTTTATTTGCCATGAAGTGATGGGACCAGATGCCATGATCTTAGTTTTATGAATGTTGAGTTTTAAGCCAACTTTTTCAGTCTCCTCTCTCACTTTCAAGAGGCTTTTTAGTTTTTCTTTGCTTTCTGCCATAAGGGTGGTGTCATCTGCATAGCTGAGGTTATTGACATTTCTCCCAGCAATCTTGATTCCAGCTTGTGCTTCATCCAGCCAGGCATTTCAAATGATATACTCAGTATATAAGTTAAATAAGCAGGATGACAATATACAGCCTTGATGTACTCCTTTCCCAATTTAGAACCAGTCTCTTGCTCCATGTCCAGTTCTAATTGTTGCTTCTTGACCAGCATACAGATTTCTCAAGAGGCAGGTCAGGTGGTCTGGTATGCCCATCTCTTTCAGAATTTTCCACAGTTTATTGTGATCCACACAGTCATAGGCTTTGGCATAGTCAATAAAGCAGAAGTAGATGTTTTTCTGGAACTCTCTTGCTTTTTCTATGATCTAACAGATGTTGGCAGTTTGACCTCTGGTTCCTCTGCCTTTTCTAAATCCAGCTTGAACATCTGGAAGTTTATGGTTCAGGTACTGTTGAAACCTGACTTGGAGAATTTTGAGCATTACTTTGCTAGCATGTGAGATGAGTACAATTGTGTGGTAGTTTGAAAATTCTTTGACATTGCCTTTCTTTGGGATTGAAATGAAAACTGACTTTCCAATCCTGTGGACACTGCTGAGTTTTCCAAATTTGCTGGCATTTTGAGTGCAGCACTTTCACAGCATCATCTTTTAGGATTTGAAATAGCTCAGCTGGAATTCCATCACCTCTACTAGCTTTGTTCATAGCGATGCTTCCTAAGGCCCACTTAACTTCCCTTTCAAGGATGACTGGCTCTAGGTGAGTGATCACACCATCTTGATTATGTGGGTCATGAAGATCTTTTTTGTATACTTCTATGTATTCTTGCCCACCTCTTCTTGATATCTTCTGCTTCTGTTGGATCCATACCATTTCTGTCATTCATTGTGCTCATCAATGCATGAAATATTCCCTTGGTATCTCTAGTTTTCTTGAAGAGATCTGTAGTCTTTCCTATTCTATTATTTTCCTCTATTTCTTTGCATTGATCACTGAGGAAGGCTTTCTTATCTCTCCTTGCTATTCTTTGGAACTCTGCATTCAGATGGGTATATCTTTCCTTTTCTCCTTTGCCTTTTGTGTCTCTTCTTTACAGCTATTTGTAAGGCCTCCTGGTTTTCCAGTAGTTAATATACCACGCTTACAATGCATGGAAACCTGGTTCAAACCTTAGTCAGGGAATTAGATCTTGCATGTTGCAATGTAGATTGAAAATTCTGGTTGCTGCAAATAAGACCTGGTGCAGCCAAATAAATACATACTTTGAAAAAGTTACCTTATGGTGTTTGATCCTTTTATAAGCCATCATAGAAACATTTTAGGAAATGGAATCACATAATCAGAACACCAGGGCTTCCCTGGTGGCTCAGATGGTAAAGACTCTGCCTACAATGCAAGAGAGCTGGGTTAGATCCATGGGTTAGGGAAGAGCCCCTGGAGGAGGGCATGGCAACCCACTCCAGTATTCCTGCCTGGAAAATCCCCATGGACAGAGGAGCCTGGCGGGCTACAGTCCATAGGGTTGCAGAGTCAGACAGGACTGAGCAACTTGCACTTTCACTTTCAATCAGGACACTGAAGCAATAGGTTGGAGGATGTAGGAGGGGCTGGAAATTCCATGTTTGGTTGACCGTGAAAGCAATTCAGATGAGCCATAGGGAAAAATGGTGGGGACATTTCAGATTGAAAGAAAGGCAGAAATAGATACAATTGAGAGGTGAACCTCGAAAGGTCTGGTGACCACCTGGACGTGGGTAGTGAGGGAGAGGGAAGTATTAAAGTATAAGAAAAAATCTGAAGACATGTTTGTAGGAGAGGTTAGACTGGAGGCTGAAAAACCTAATACCTGTAAGTAGCAGCTAGGTAAGGGGAATGAATGAAGTGGGCTAGACTGGGAATACAACAGGGAAGGGTGAGACTATGGAAACTTCCCTGTTTGCTAAAGGGAGCAGCCTCTGCTCAGCCTCCACTAGTCCTTACCATGAGGAAATTTATGTCTAACAGTATCAGATCTTTCCATTTTTAACAGAAACTAAATTTCAGATTTTAAACTCATTTCTCCTGATTTATTTTTTAAAATTTCATTTTTTAAAATAACAGTAAAGTTTTTGTTTGGGTGGGCAAAACAAAACAGGATGGGAGTTGAAAACTTACGATGCATTGGTAATCTTCCTGATCGCCTGATATTCAGGTCCTTATCTTCTAAAATTGCTTTTGATGTTTCCTTTTAAAACATTTACATGCACGTATCCAATTGCTTTAGGATGAACACTGTGTACTTATTGATTACCATTAGTACGGATTCCAAGCACATGAGCCCTTTGTGTCTGTCCCTCACCGGTTTCTTTTGCAAGATATACATTTCAAGATACTTTCAGATGTGATCAATGCATCCAAAATATGGATTCAGAGATAAATGGATAGTTTTTCAAACTGAGAGATATATGTGTGTGCATGTGTGTTTTTCTGTTATTTATGTAGTTTCAAGGGAAAAATGTAGACAGTTGTATTTTTGAATACACAGCTTCTAGGATTTGAAATGTAAGAGCACAAAGGAGGAAATTTTAGAGGTCTAGGTAAGAGCACAAAGAAAGGAGCAAGATCTGTGTGGAAGAACTTTAAACTGGATATTAACAAGCTGGTTTTTCAACCCAACAATAAAAACCCTTATCTTCTGAATGGGGTAGGGTGATAGCTCAATTGACTTTATTTTAATTGATATCTTTTAAGAAATACTGAAAGAAAAAATACACTGGCATAAGGTAGAATGGAGGTATCATTTACAAAAATTCAGATCTTTCAAGATAAGCATCCACATCAAATCTATGCATAATTGGTCTTTATGTAGCAAGCTTTGTTGTCATTGAAACAATGGAAATATTTTTGATGGACATATAATTTGTTAAGGTTTTGAAAAAGTAAGATTATTTCATTAGTGAGAAAAAGCTAATGGCAGAGAGAAGAGTATTAGGCATAATTCGCAGGCAAAGTGGGTTCGTTAATTTTTCTCTCAATCATCTCATCTTCCCAAGGTGCTATTCATCTTACAGATGGTTGCCTGGTAACCTGGTGATTATCAGGGATGGTCATGGCATATCAACACCGAGGGTTCAACTCACTGTGCATGTGATTCCTGCTCTCTTGCAGGCTGAGTAGGTAGTGATGGATGACTCTCTGGTCTAAGAGGAAGGGCTCTGTTGGTATAAGGAAAGAAGCCTGGAGATCATATGAAAATCCTGCCTCTATCACATACTGGCTTTGACTCTTGGGAAAGTTATTTGACCTCAGACAGACTTGGTTTCCTCATCCGTACAATGGAGATAACTTTAGTTTTTGCCTCTCAAAGTTGTGAATCTTATATGAGGTCATGCATTAAAATGTACAAATACAAGATATTAGTAGAATTGCTTTTTAATATTAATAGCACTACAATCACTTACTAAAATGAATAAGGCATGCTGTTATTGGAGACTAGCTGAAGTTATTTATTATTGTAGACTGAATTAAATAGCTAATGATGAATTTTTATGAACTGTGTGGAAATCCTTAGTTGAAATGTAGAAGATCTGACCACAGCCACTTAAAGCTGGGAGTTCATTGAAGGATATTCATGGTGCATATATTCAGAGTGGCTCAAGTCCTTCATTTCTGCCTATTAAAACCTGACAAAATATTTTTGTTAGAATAGGGTGCTATCCAGTATCTGTTTTAAAACTATCCTAGTAGATACAAAGATCTATGAAATCCACCAAATGAGCAGTGCGTCTTGCTTGCTCCTGCTCATGCTCAGTTGCCTCCGACTCTTTGTGACCCCATGGACTGTAGCCCACCAGGCTCCTTTGTCCATGGGATTTTTCAGGTAAGAATACTTAAGTGGGCTGCCATTTCCTACTCCAGGGAATCTTTCTGACCCAGGATTGAACCTGTGTCTCCTGCATCCCCTGCATTGGCAGGTGGATTCTTTACCACTGAACCACCTGGGAATTGGTAGTGCCACCTGGATTAGGTAATTCCCTGCCTGCACAAGTCTGCTTCCTAGAGATTTCATGTGCTGTGCTTAGTCACTCAGTCACGTCCAACTCCTTGTGACCCCGTGGACTGTAGTCCACCAGGCTCCTCTGTCCATGGGAATTCTCCAGGCCAGAATACTGGAGTGGGTTGTCATGGCCTTCTCCAGGGGATCTTCCCAACCCGGGGATTGAGCCCAGGTCTCATGCATTGCAGGTGGATTCTTTACTGTCTGAGCCACAGAGAAAGCCCAGACATTTTGTAATTCCTCTAAATGCAGTGGAGATCTTGTGCACTCCACTGGGGAGCATAGCAGAAATCCCTGAAAACCTGGTTCCAAATACAGCTACTAGGGAACATCACTTGAATGAAGTAGTAGAAGAGATATTTCTACTGATGCATACAGTTTTCGTTTCCTTTTTTGGCATTTCCTTAATCTTATGGGTTATTCACTGACAGCACATGTCTCCTTATATTGCACCCCTACCTGCAATAAATTTTTCTGAGAACTGTCTTACAGAAAAATGCATTAAGATATAGTTTGGGGTGTGGTATATTATGGCCAGGGTTGTGAAAGGCAGGAAGAATTTAAGAGAGCCATACTCATTCCTTGCATTTGTTTTAGACTGAAAAAGTGCTTCTGAGAAATTACTTAATTTGTGCATTGATTCAATGAATTATGATTAGAAATGGCTGAACATCGAAGATAGCATGATGGGTGAACAAGATTAGTACAATTCTAATACTTACTGAGGTTATACCACAAAGGCACTGTAATAATTGTCATCAATGCTGTGACAGAAAATATATAGCTACTTATGGAAATAAGTAGAAAGCACCCCTAATCTAATGGTTCTGGGAAAGTGTTATTATTTTGCTTTTGATTTGTCTCTTTCCCTTTAATGAACTCATAGACTTCTTTGCTCTGTGCTAGGCACCTAGACCAAATTGTAGGTAAAAACAGTTAGGGAACTGACATAGGAGTACAGCTGCCTTCATTTCCACTCTAAACTTTGTGCCGGTAATAAAGGAGGGTGGATGAGAGCTGGAAATCTGTCTGATAAGGAAAGCACATGTCCCCATGTCCCTGTTACAGGCAGAGGTAGATAGATAGAGCTGTATGGATAGTTTATCATGCATAATATAAACATTTTAATTAAGATCTTAGTAGGCATTTAACACAGAACTGCTAAATGAAGTATTTTTTCACTTGTCTTGATCAACAAATTGTTTCCTGGGGTGATAAACAGGCTGATTCAGTGGGAGTATGAGCACACACACCTTACATTCATAGATAAAAGCATGCTGGCTGATGACCCTGAGCCGACAAGGAGTCTCTGGGCAGGGACAGACTTGGGTGGAATGGGCGAGTGGATTGCTGTGGTTAAGATTGCCATTTTAGCACAGGCATTCAAAGGTGCCAAGAGCTTGACAGCATGACAGATAACAAGGGAGGAAGCCAAGCCAGTTAGGGGTGGCCTCCAATTCATGGTTGACAGCCAGGGATAATTTGCAGTTAACAGAGCAGGCAAACCCACAGTCCATAAATGCATGCTCACTCTGAAAGTGCTCAGGGTGATATTGTCTCAGTGGCTCTTTGGCTAGCTTTGAACTTTAATCCAGATCTTCCCGACCCAGGGATAGAACCGGGTCTCCTGAATTGCAGGTGGGTTCTTTACTTTCTGAGCCACCTGTGAAACCCCACTGCTGATTAGTATGCCAGTATCTCTTTATGTTCTCTTAAAGTACTTACCTCACTTGAAATAGAGAATATGCAATGTATGTGGTAGTTTATTCTAGACTTAAAAATGGCCTTTGTTTAGTTTTTATTGAAGTATATTTGATTTATAATGTTGTGTTAGTTTCTGGTGTATAGCAAAGTGATTTATATATATATATATATATATATATATATTCTTTTTCAGATTCTTTTACGTTATAGTTTATTACAGGGTAGTGAGTATAGTTCCCCGTGCTATACAGTAGGATCTTTTTATTTTTTATTTTATACATCATAGTTTCTATCTCCTAATCCCAATCCTAATTTATCCCTCCCCTCTTCCCTCCTTTGGTAACTAAATTCATTGTCTATGACTGTGAGACTATTTCTTTTGTAAATAAATTCATTTGTATCATTTAGCTTTAGATTCCACTTATAAGCAGTATCATACAATATATATCTTTCTCTCCCTTCACTTAGTATGATGGTCCATCCACGTTGCATCAAATAGCACAATTTTGTTCTTTTTTATGGCCGAGTGATATTCCATTTTATATATAGTGTATATATGTGTGTGCATACCATACCTACAGTGGATACATCTGTTGATAGATGTTTAGGTTACTTCCATATCTTGGCTATTGTAAACAGTGCTGCTATGAACACTGGGTGCATGTATCTTTTCAAATCAGAATTTTCTCCAGATACATGCCCAGGAATGAGATTGCTGGATTATATGATGATTCCCTTTTTAGTTTCTCAAGACATCTGCATACTGTCTTCCAGAGTGGCTGCAACAATTTCTATTCCCATCAGTTCTGTAGGAGGATTCCCGTTTCCCCAAACCCTCTCCAGCATTTATTGTTTGTAGACTTTAAAACATTTATTTCTGTATTTGTTTTTGGCTGTGCTGGGTCTTCATTGCTGTGCAGGCTTTTCTCTAGTTGCGGTGAGCGGGGGCTACTCTCTAGCTGCGGTGCACGGGCTCCTCATGGGGGTGGCTTCTCTTGTTGTGGAGCACAGGCTCTCGAGCACTTGGGCTTCAGCAGGAGAGCACACAGGCTCAGTAACTGTAACTCCTAGGCTGTAGAGCACAGGCTCAGTAGGTGTACACAGGCTTATTGCTCCCTAGCATGTGAGATCTTCCTGGATCAGGGATCGAACCCATGTCTCCTGCATTGGCAGGCAGATTCTTTACCACTAAGCCACCAGGGAGCCCCCTATTGTTTGTAAACTTTCTAATGATGGCCATTCTGACCAGTGTGAGGTAGATGTAAGGCCTTTGAACTTGCCACTCACTCTATCTAAAACCCGGTCCTCAGATTGAATCAGGTCATCTTAAATGTTAGTTTTTCAGAAAGTCTTTCCTGCATCCCTATTTAAAGAAATTAGACTCAATAACTTTCTGTTCTGTTACATTGTTTTATTATCTTATAGCATATAAGATTATCCTATAGCATATTTTATCTTATAGCATAGCATATTATCTTATAGCATATAAGATAATTCTACTTTTGGGAATTATCTTAGAGTTTATGTAATTCTATTTTTCTTTGTTCTAGATATTCCCTATCTGGTCTGGAAACTCTCTGAGAACAAAGACTTTGCCTCATTCACCACTGGATCTTCAGAGCCTAGAGTAGTCCCTGGCATTTACATCTCTACGCTTCATCAAGGCAAGGATCAGACCTTAGCCAACTACCCAAACCTGATGCCCAGCACAGTAAGTGACTTCTGTTAATACTAAGTTTATTTAATGAGAAATACAAGTGATTTTTATAGAAATAATCAATAATGAACATCAACTGAGTACCTTATTGGAAAAAAGTGCCAGTTTTCTTATAATCAACTTTTAAATTAATTTAAAACCAGTTGTTATTTTTGTGTATTTGTGTGTTCACCTGGTATTTGAGCCTCATCCTGTGGCAAGTGCTTTGAGAAATGAAAGAGAAAAGTACAAGTGGTCCTCGCCTTTCAAAATCTTCTGCTCTGTTTTAGAAGAAGTAGATGAAATACATTCTCCTCTATAACCTTTAGATATGATGCCTAGCTGTGTCCTGAATTTTTTTTTTTTAAAGAATGAATAAATTGTAAGAGTAAGAACCAATGAGTGATTAAGGAAGAGGTGAATTAGGTGACAAGGCATAGAATCAGACACGGCCAATTGTCGAGAGTCTTTGTGTCAGGGTGGGGCAATTTGATTACATAAATCTTGACTCAAGAAGTAGACTTAATTTATTTTTCACCCAAAGAAACCATTCACTGTTTCCTTGTGATCTTATCATTGTTTCTTACTTCCTTGAGTTGTTCTTGATGTCCCCCTGCCTGAAATGCATGCTGATAATCCTCGAATGTTTAAAGTCCACTCACTGAAGATAAAGCCAAACATCACCAACTCAATGAAATAGTTGACCACCTCCCTTGCAGTAAGAGTCTTCTCCTACTTCTGCATTCCTAGAATGCTTTATTAACTCCTTGTCTGTGACACATGACCTTTTCCATCTTGTATTGCCATTGTTTATGTCTGGGTTTGTCTCTCTCCTTTAAACTCTAAGCTCCTCAAGGGTGAGCTTATTGCTTATTTAGCTGAGAATGGAACTTTTAGTAATTCATTCAGTAAGTATTTACTGAGGATATTACATATCAGGCGAGGGTTAATATTGGAGAAACAGCTGTGAGCAACTAACAAGGACAAGGTAAACACTAGTTTTCCCTGACTTTAGAGTTTAGTAAAACAGTATAGTATTAATGGCTTTTATTTGTGGAGTGCAACAGACAATTTGATGAGATAACTGTCTTAGCATGAAGACATAGATTTTATTTATTTATTTATTCTGGATACCTGCACTTGTTTTCTTCTTTTTTTTTAATTTAAATATAGTTCATGTACAATCTTATGTAAGCTACGTGTGTACAATATAGTGATTCACAATTTGAAAGGTTATATTTCTTTTGTAGTTAATATAAAATATTTTCTTTATTCCAATGTACATCCTTTGCATAATATATCCTTGTAGCTTATTTTATACATAATAGTTTGCACCTCTTAATCCCTGCCCTCTTATTTCTCTTCCCTCTTCCCTGTCCACACTGGTAACCACTAGCTTGTTTTCTGTATCTGCAAGTCTGCTTCTTTTTTGTTACATTCACTAGGTTGTATTTTTTACATTCCACATATAAGTGAGATCATACAGTATTTGTCTTTCTCTGTCTCACTTGTTTCACTTAGCATGATGTCCTCCAAGGTCACCCCTGTTGCTGAAAATGGCATTACTTCAGTATTTTTTTTATGGCCGAGTAATATTCTACTGTGTAGATACACCACATCTTCTTTATTCACTCATCTGTTGATGGATACTTTGGTTACTTCCATATCTTGGCAAATGTAAATCATGCTACTCTGAACATAGTGGTGCATGTAGTAGGGTTCTCTTTTTCCAGATCCTTGCCAACACTGGTTATTTGTGTTCTCTGTGATAACATAGGTTTTTAAATTCCATAAGTTATGGTTTTACTCTTGCTATATTGCTTACTTGATATGTGACACTAAGTTTATTATGTGATGTCTTGGAACTTCTACCTCAGCTGCTTATTACCACAAATAATGCTGTATAACAAATCACACCAAAGAAGATTAGAACAGACTTAGAAGATAGAATGAGACTGTGGCTTGACAGGTTGGCCCTTCTAGGCTGGGCCAGGCTAGGCTGATTTCATTTTGGCTAGCTTGTGTGTCTGTGAGCTGGGAAGTGAGCTGGGAGGATAGATCGGTCTAGATTACTTCACCTCTACTAGGTTTCTGTCCCTCCACCAGGTAAGCCTGGACTTGTTACCATGATGACTGGTGGGTGAGGTGGATCTAAAACAGCTAGTAATCTGTGCTTCAAATTGGTAGTGTCACTTTCATCACATTCTGTTGGCAGAAGCAAGTCATAAGATCAGATCAACTTCGTGGGGTAGGGGTTCTATCTTTTGATGAGAATTACTGCAAAATCACATTGTTAAGAATATGGATACAGGGGTTATGAACAGTTGTTGGCTCTATTTGTACTTTATCTACTACTACTTCAGTCTATAAAATGGAGATAATAATAACAGCTGATACTTTATAGGTGGATTGTGAAAATTATATTAGTAATATGGAAAAAGCTGGGTTGCTATCTGGCACTTAAGAAATGTTGAAAGTTTGTTATGATTATTACATCACTTACCCTCACAACCAAGCATCGAGAGATACTATAATCCTCATCTTACAAAAGAACAAGCTTGGAGATTTAGGTTAGTGGTCCCTGGCCACATAGTCATTTATGGGGCCAGGATTCAAATCAAGGTTTGTTTGACTTCAAAGCTGGTACCAGAGATTTCCTAACTATTCACCAAATCTGTTTTTGGTTTTATTTTTCCTTGACTACATTTCCTAGCCTCTCTTGCTGCATGTGTTCCAGTGTGATTAATTTCTAGCCCATACATTGTGAGTGATATTGCTCAGGAGGGAAGTCCAGGTCTCTGATTCTCCACATGGAAGAGAACTTCCTACAGTTTAGGAACATTGAGTTTGGATTTTAGTGAGCTAGGAGTAAACTTTTCTTGTGAATAGGAAATGAAATGTTGGAGTTTGTTACAATAATAACAAACTAGCTTAGCTGTAACAAACCTTCTCTAACAAACTGATACTAACCATAATAAACTAGCTAGTTATAGCTAGTTGTTACTAGCTGTAATTAACTAACCATAGAGTTTAATTTTGAAAGCACTATGCAATATAATTTAGAAAAGTGAAAACACATATCAGGCACTCTACCATTCTCATCCTCTGGCATCCCCTTCTCCCGCTTTCAATGTTCCCCAGCATTAGGGTCTTTTCCATTGAGTCAGCTCTTTGCATCAGGTGGCCAAAGTATTGGAGTTTCAGCTTCAGTATCAGTCCTTCCAGTGAACACCCAGGACTGATCTACTCTAGGATGGACTGGTTGGATCTCCAAGGGACTCTCAAGAGTCTTCTCCAACACCACAGTTCAAAAGCATCAATTCTTTGGTCCTCGGCATTCTTTATAGTCCAAATCTCACATCCATACATGACTACTGGAAAAACCATAGCTTTGATTAGATGGCCCTTTATTGGCAAAGTAATGTCTCTGATTTTTGATATGCTGTCTAGGTTGGTCATAGCTTTTTTCCAAGGATCAAGCATCATTTAATTTCATTGCTGCAATCACCATCTGCAGTGATTTTTGGAGCCCAAGAAAATAGTCTGTCACTATTTCCAGTCTTTCCCCATCTATTTGCCATGAAGTAATGGAACTGGATGCCATGATCTTAGTTTTCTGAAGGTTGAGTTTTAAGGCAATTTTTTCACTCTCCTCTTTGACTTTTATCAAGAGGCTCTTTAGTTCTTTGCTTTCTGCCATAAGGGTGGTGTTAGCTATGTATCTGAGGTTATTGATATTTCTCTAAGCAATTTCAGTTCCAGCTTGTGCTTCATCTTGCCTGGCATTTCACATGATGTACTCTGCATGTAAGTTAAATAAGTAGGGTGACAATATGCAGCCTTGACATACTCCTTTCCCAGTTTGGAACCAGTCTGTTGTTCCATGTCCAGTTCTAATTGTTACTTCTTGACCTGAATACAGATTTCTCAGGAGTCAAGTAAGGTGATTTGGTATTCCCATCTCTTGAAGAATTTTCCACAATTGGTTGTGATCCATACAGACAAAGGCTTTGGTGTAGTCAATAAAGCAAAAACTTAGGAAAATAGATTAAAATTAGGAATAAATAAAGGAAAATTAGAAGGGTAATAAAGCCAATGAAAACAGAAATAATAAATCAACCTTATTTGAAACCAGAGAGCATGATATTTGCCCTCCCTCTGGCGCAGAAAGAAGATTCTGTTCTAATTAGCACCATTATAGAAGCTCTAGTAAGAAAATTAGGGCTTTAAGTTATGACAGTATTAGAGGCCCCTAGTATTGACATCACTCAAAGAAGTCGCCCTCTGCCTTATAGGACCATGGAATCATAGAGAGGCAGATGATATAAACACAGAGCCAATGAATAAGAAGTATACTTATATGCCTTAAAAGGAGATTAGCAATACAGTGAAATAGAATCCAGCTTAAAAAAAAATCTCATTTCTATTCAATAACCTCATTTTAAAAGAAAGAATAGTAATATAGGTAATATTTAATGAGTACCCACTACCTGCCCAGGAAAGAGGCAAGTAATAAACTCAAGTTGAAATTAGAGATTTTGTGAAAGCAAATCTTTAAAAATGTGTACCAGATATCAGGGAGGTTTTGAGTACAGGAAAAAAGATAAAACTTAGAATCTTAAGTTGAATCTTGGCTGTGGCACTTGGGCAGGCATGTCACCTCTCTAGTCCTCTGTGGATTCATTTGTAAACTGGGGATAATGATCACCTCCATTGAGGGTCAATGGGATAAATTGTGTGAGGGCACTTTTCAAACTGCAAAATGCAAGGCGTATTGGTGGCTCAGATGGTACAGAGTCTGCTGCAATGCAGGAGACCTGGGTTTGATCCCTGGGTTGGGAAGATTCCTTGGAGAAGGGAATGGCAACCCACTCCAGAATTCTGGCCTAGAGAACTCCATGGACAGAGAAGCCTGGTGGGCTACAGTCCATGGGGTTGCAGAATTGGACATGACTGAGCAACTAACACTTTCACTTACATTTACATACACATATCTAATTGTTTCATTTATAGTGGGGTCTATAAATGAAGATACGGACCAGAAGAAAGAGCGGGGAAAAGAAACAAACAACTTTAAACTATTTTTGCAGTGGTTTATGTCTATGGAAACACACTGATACTCCACGCAGTGCTCAGTTGCTCAGTCATAACTGACTCTTTATGACCCCAGGGTCTGTAGCCTGCCCAGCTCCTCTGTCCATGGGATTTCCTAGGCAAGAATACTGGAGAGGGTTGTCATTTCTTCCTTCAGGGGATCTTCCTGACTTAGGGGTCAAACCCATGTCTCCTGTGTCTCCTGCATTGGCATGTGGGTTCTTTATCGCTGTGCCACCTGGGAAGCCTAGTATCTCTTTATTGCCCTATAAATAAGCAAACACTCACAGCCAAATAGACACATTGCAACAAAAACCCAGCTCTGAAGTAAAGCATGGAACAATGTTCAAAGACAGCTGCAGAAGACAGTTGCACGATGGAAATAGGAAAGCAAATAATTCACTCGTAGATTTCATTTCTTCCAGTAAGTCATTGGAGACTTCAGAGAAGTGGCTTAAACTTGTTTTCTTTTCATCAAATATTCATATTTCCTAATGGAAATTGTCCTGACAAATTGGGTAAATTGAGCAACTTATAAATTTATGCCACATAAAGAAGAGTTAGGGAATTCCCAGTGAGAAAGCTAATGCTTAAATGATTAACACTCCATTGATTTTATAATTAAAAAGCCGGAAAGTAAATATAGTGTGTGTTTTACGTGTTATGATAGCTGTTTGTCTTGATGCTTAGATGACAAGCCTTTTGATTGAAGATCTCTGTTAAGTATGCAATATATTACTGTACTTTCACTGAAGGAGCCTCTTTCATTTCTCTGGGGGCTAAATCCCTCCATTAAGTCATGGTAAAGGTAAAAAAAAATGCAAATGAGCCACTCTTTCTATTTAAAAGTAGAAAAAATATCATATATTCTAGAAAAGTTAAAGACCAGAAATTTGAATACAGGATATGCTTCCTATTCCTGGTAGGCAAATGGATATTTGAATTTCTGGGGACCTATGAGAGAGTCTTAGTTATTCAACACTGTTATTGTCATTAATAAACATTGTTGTTCAATGTTATTCAACACTCTTAACTAATAACTACTGTTATTAGTTATTCAACTTAACTTAGTTATTCAGCATTGGTCCAATAAATGTTTACTGACCACATATTATGTGTTCAGGATACAGTGGTGGACAAGAAAAACATGGTACCTGAAATCAGAGGACTTAGAAGATAAACAGTCCAAGAAGTCACAGCTCAGTGTGAAGGATATGGGAGTAGGGAGCTGTGAGAACACATTCGGGGGATGCTTAGGTCGGGAACAGGGTCTCTGATGTGGTGGCTCATGTTGGACCCTGAGGATGGATGCACAGGAGGTAGAGTCGTTCTAGGTGATGGTAACAATATGTACGTTGGCTGGGAATTTAGAAAGAAGAGGGCATGCTTGTATAGCTGAACCACACTGACTACATTTTGTGAGCTTCATTTCAGTCCCAAAGTCCTACTCTCTCTACATTCTATGGGACTGGGCTCACGAGGAATGTGCCTAAGTCAGACAAGTTCTTTTCAACTTTTGTTCTTGCCTTTATCTGATATGAAAAATGAAAGAATGTATTATGCTGACACAGACAGTTAGTGTTCATGAGAACACACCCCCCCCACTGAATCTGGGGTGGAAGGGTGTTGCACCCTGACTTCCATCAGTGTAAATGTGCCTCTCCCTTGGTAGTCATATTCTATTCTTAGCTTCAGTCCCTTTAAATACTACCCCCACCCCATACCCCTTTTAGGGTACAGAATGCAGCTACAAATGCATCTGATTTCTGTAAACCTAATCCTGTCCATAGGTAAGAATTCATAGTAAACTTCATAGCTGCAATTTATGGAGCTGACTGCATCATATGTCAATCTCAAAGTTCCTTCTCAGTTTGGAGGACGTTATTCCATAGCCCTGCCACCAAACAAATGCTGTAGCTGCTGAAAGACAGTATATCGATAGAAAGGGGGATCCATAAAAACCTATCACAAGCCACAAATAAGAGTTATATAAGTAAACATTACATAATTAAAATTTTTGTAATAGTCACATTAAAAAAGAAAAAATGTTACTCAAATTAATTTTAATAATATAATTCATTTAGTCCCATATATCCCCCAGATGTGTGGTAGTTTGAGCATTCTTTGGCATTGCCTTTCTTTGGGATTGGAATGAAAACTGACCTTTTCCAGTCCTGTGGCCACTGCTGAGTTTTCCAAATTTGCTAGCATACTGAGTGCAGCACTTTCACAGCATCATCTTTCAGGATTTGAAATAGCTCAACTGGAATTCCATCACCTCTACTAGCTTTGTTTGTAGTGATGCTTCCTAAGGCCTACTTGACTTCACATTCCAGGGTATCTGGCTCTAGGTGAGTGATCACACCATCGTGATTATGTGGGTCATGAAGATCTTATCTGTACATTTCTTCTGTGTATTCTTGCTATGTCTTCTTAATATCTTCTGCTTCTGTTAGGTCCATACTGTTTCTGCCCTTTATTGAGCCCATCTTTGCATGAAATATTCTCTTGGTCTCTCTAATTTTCTTGAAGAGATCTCTAGTCTTGCCTGTCTGTTGTTTTCCTCTATTTCTTTGCATTGATCACTGAGGAAGGCTTTCTTATCTCTCCTTGAGATTCTTTGGAGCTCTGCATTCAAATAGGTGTATCTTTATTTTTCTCCTTTGCTTTTCACTTCTCTTCTGAATGCTCAGACTATTGTACAATTGCACTCATCTCACACGCTAGTAAAGTAATGCTCAAAATTCTCCAAGCCAGGCTTCAGCAATATGTGAACAATGAAGATGTTCAAGCTGGTTTTAGAAAAGGCAGAAGAACCAGAGATCAAACTGACATCATCCACTGGATCATTGAAAAAGCAAGAGAATTCCAAAAAAATATCTATTTCTGCTTTATTGACTATGCCAAAGCCTTTGACTGTGTGGATCACAATAAACTATGGAAAATTCTGAAAGAGATGGGAATACCAGACCACCTGACCTGTGTCTTGAGAAACCTGTATGCGGGTCAGGAAGCAACAGTTAGAACTGGACATGGAACAACAGACTAGTTCCAAATAGGAAAAGGAGTATGTCAAGGCTGTATATTGTCACCCTGCTTGTTTAAATTATATGCAGAGTGCATCATGAGAAACGCTGGGCTGGAAGAACACAAGCTGGAATCAAGATTGCCAGGAGAAATATCAATAACCTCAGATATGCAGATGAAACCACCCTTATGGCAGAAAGTGAAGAGAAACTAAAGAGCCTCTTGATGAAAGTGAAAGAGGAGAGTGAAAAAGTTGGCTTAAACCTCAACATTCAGAAAACTAAGATCATGGCATTCAGTCCTATCACTTCATGGCAAATAGATGGAGAAACAGTGGAAACAGTGGCTGACTTTATTTTGGGGGGCTCCAAAATCACTGCAGATGGGATTGCAGCCATGAAATTAAAAGATGTTTACTCTTTGGAAGGAAAGTTATGAGCAACCTAGATAGCATATTAAAAAGCAGAGACATTACTTTGTCAACAAAGGTCCATCTAGTCAAGATTATGGTTTTTCCAGTAGTCATGTATGGATGTGAGAGTTGGACTATAAAGAAAGCTGAGTGCTGAAGAGTTGATGCTTTTGAATTGTGGGGGGAGAAGACTCTTGAGAGGGCCTTAAACTGCAAGGAGATCCAACCAGTCCACCCTAAAGGAGATCAGTCCTGGGTGTTCATTGGAAGGACTAATGTTGAAGCTGAGCCTCCAATACTTTGGCCACATGATGCGAAGAGCTGACTCATTGGAAAAGACCCTGATGCTGGGAAAGATTGAGGGCAGGAGGAGAAGGGGCGACAGAGGATGAAATGGTTAGATGGCATCACCGACTCAACGGACATGAGTTTGGTTAAACTCCTGGAGTTGGTGATAGACAGGGAGGCCTGGCATGCTGTGGTTCATGGGATCACAAAGAGTCAGACACGACTAAATGACTGAACTGAACTGAACTGAGTCCCCCAGGTGTCATTTCAATGAGTAATCAATATAAAATGTTAATGAGACATTTTATATCATTTTTTACAGCGTCTTTGAAGTTCCTTGTGTATTTTACACTTAGAGCACATCTCCATTTGACTTAGCCACATTTCCAGTGCTATATACCCAAACGGCTACTGCACTGGACACGATGTATGTTTGCATGTGCTCAGTCATGTCCAACTCTTTCCGACCCCATGGACTGTAAACCACCAGATTCCTCTGTCCATGGGATTTCCCAGGCAAGAATACTGGAGTGGGTTGCCATTTCCTTCTTCAGGGATAGAAAGTAAAATGATGGATTAAATGGTGAGAGATCGAAATGGACATGTAAAAGGAGTCAAATCCTGAGATATTTTGTTTCTTAGTTAGATGAGAAATCTACTTAGTTAGATGAGGTGGTCTTTCAGGTCCTTCTAGCCCTAAAACTCTATGACACTCAACCCTATTTCAGTGTCCCAAACTGAATGTTCTTACCCTAATGTCTCAAAATGATTTTGTCACAATCGTCAGCACGGTCATTATCTCGTCTCCTATATCTCCCCCCACCTTCTGTCTCTCCTCCTTCTTTTTTTTTTTTATTATTGTTTTTGCCATACATTGTCATGATATCACCATGGGTTTACATATGCTTCCCCTCCGGGTCCCCCCTCCCTCCTCCCTCCCCCCCCGGGAAATCTCGCTGCACCAGTCCCGAGCATCAATCCTGGGCTGGCGATTGATTAGACACATGACAATTAACATGCTTCAATGCCCTTCTCCCATCTCATCCCACCCTTACCCTCATCCACAAAGTCCACAAGTCTATTCTATACATCTGCGTTCCTTTTGTTGTCTCCCATGTTGGGTTCTCATTACTGTCTTTCTAAATTCCATATATATGTGTTAATATACTGTATTGTTGTTTTTGCTTCTGGCTTACTTCACTCTGGATAATGGGCTCCAGTTTCGTCCATCTGAGTAGAATTGCTTCAAATGAATTTTTTTTTAATGCTGAGTAATATTCCATTGTGTATATATACCACAGCTTTCTTATCCATTCGTCAGTTGATGGGCATCTAGGTTGCTTCCATGTCCTGGCTATTGTAAACAATGCAGCGATGAACATTGGGGTGCACGTGGCTCTTTCAATTCTGGTTTCCTCGGTGTATATGCCCAGCAGTGGGATTGCCGGGTCATATGGCAGGTCTATTTGCAGCTTTTTAAGGAACCTCCACACTGTTTTCCATAGTGGCTGTACTAGTTTGCATTCCCACCAACAGTGTAAGAGGGTTCCCTTTTCTCCACATCCTCTCCAGCATTTATTGCTTGTAGACTTTTGGATGGCAGCCATTCTGACTGGTGTAAAGTGGTACCTCATTGTAGTTTTGATTTGCATTTCTCTGATAATGAGTGATGTTGAGCATCTTTTCATGTGTTTGTTAGCCATTTTTATATCTTCCTTGGAGAAATGTCTGTTAAGTTCTTTGGCCCACTTTTTAATTGGGTTGTTTATTTTTCTAGAATGGAGCTGCAGGAGTTGTTTGTAAATTTTTGAGATTAATTGTTTGTCTGTTGCTTCATTGGCTATTATTTTCTCCCATTCTGAAGGCTGTCTTTTCACCTTGCTTATAGTTTCCTTTGTTGTGCAAAAGCTTTTAATTTTAATTAGGTCCCATTTGTTTATTCGTGTTTTTATTTCCAATATTCTGGGAGGTGGGTCATGGAGTATCCCGCTTTGGGTTATGGCAGAGAGTGTTTTGCCTATGTTATCCTCTAGGAGTTTTATAGTTTCTGGTCTTATGCTTAGATCTTTGATCCATTTTGAGTTTATCTTTGTGTATGGTGTTAGAAAGTGATCTAGTTTCATTCTTTTACAAGTGGCTGTCCAGTTTTCCCAGCACCACTTGTTAAAGAGGTTGTCTTTTCTCCATTGTGTATTCTTGCCTCCTTTGTCAAAGATAAGGTGTCCATAGATGCGTGGATTTATCTCTGGGCTTTCTATTCTGTTCCATTGATCTATGTTTCTGTCTTTGTGCCAGTACCATACTGTCTTAATGACTGTGGATTTGTA
>ML661893.1:7982752-8057930 GCA_007570785.1 Antilocapra americana
GTAGAAGACAGAATGACAGAAATAAATGAAACAGAAAGGAAAAATGAAAAAAGAATTAAAAGAAATGAAGACAATCTTAGACACCTCTGGGACAATATTAAACGTACCAATATTCGAATCATAGGAGTCCCAGAAGAAGAAGACAAAAAGAAAGACCATCAGAAAATTCTTGAAGAGATAATTGTAGAAAACTTCCCTAAATTGGGGAAGCAAATAGCCACTCAGGTCCAAGAAACACAGAGAATCCCAAATAGAATGAACCCCAAGCGGGACACCCCAAGACACATATTAATCAAATTAGCAAATATCAAATACAAAGACCAGATATTAAAAGCAGCAAGGGAGAAGCAAAAAATAACTCACAAGGGGAATCCCATAAGGATAACAGCTGATCTTTCAACAGAAACGCTTCAGGCCAGAAGGGAATGGCAAAACATACTTAAAGTCATGGAAGAAAACAATCTACAACCCCGACTACTGTACCCAGCAAGGATCTCATTCAAATTTGAAGGAGAATTCAAAATTTTCTCAAACAAGCAGAAACTGAGAGAATTCAGCAACACCAAACCAGCCCTCCAACGAATGCTAAAGGAACTTGCCTAGATAGGAAACACCGATGGGATAGATAATCTGGAACCCAAAACAATAAAATAAATGGCAGAGAGATCATACTTATCAATAATTACCTTAAATGTAAACGGGCTGAATGCCCCAACCAAAAGACAAAAATTGGCCGACTGGATACAGAAACAAGACCCCTATATATGTTGTCTACAAGAGACCCACCTCAAACCTAGGGACACATATAGACTGAAAGTTAAAGGCTGGAAAAAAATATTCCATGAAAATAAAGACCAAAAGAAAGCAGGAGTGGCAATACTCATATCAGATAAAGTAGACTTTAAAATAAAGGCAGTGAAAAGAGATAAAGATGGACGTTACATAATGATCAAAGGATCAATCGAGGAAGAAGAAATAACAGTTATAAATATATATGCACCTAACATAGGAGCTCCACAATATGTAAGGCAAATGCTAACAAGTATGAAAGGGGAAATCAACAACAACACAATAATAGTGGGAGACTTTAATACACCACTCACACCAATGGATAGATCAACTAGACAGAAAAGTAACAAGGAAATTCAAACTTTAAATGAAACAATAGACCAACTAGACCTAATTGATATCTATAGGTCATTCCACCCCAAAACAAGGAATTTCACCTTTTTCTCAAGTGCACACGGGACCTTCTCCAGGATAGATCACATCCTGGGCCATAAATCTAACCTTGATAAATTCAAAAATATTGAAATCATCCCAAGCATCTTTTCTGACCACAATGCAGTGAGATTAGATATCAACTACAGGAGAAAACCTTTCAAAACTTCCAACATATGGAGGCTCAACAACACACTGCTGAATAACCAACAAATCACAGAAGAAATTAAAAATGAAATTTAGTTATGCATGGAAATGAATGAAAATGAAAACACAACAGCCCAAAACCTATGGGACACTGAGAAAGCAATGCTAAGGGGAAAGTTCATAGCAATACAAGCTCACCTCAGGAAACAAGAAAAAAATCAAATAAATGACCTTACTTTACACCTAAAGCAACTAGAAAGGGAAGAGATGCAGAAGCCCAGGTCTAGTAGAAGGAAAGAAATCTTAAAGATCAGGGCAGAAATAAATGCAAAGGAAACAAAAGTGACCATAGCAAAAATCAACCAAGCCAAAAGCTGGTTCTTTGAGAAGATAAATAAAATTGACAAACCATTAGCCAGACTCATCAAGAAACAAAGGGAGAAGAACCAAATCAACAGAATTAGAAATGAAAACGGAGAGATCACAACAGAAAACACAGAAATACAAAGGATCATAAGAGACTATTATCAGCAACTATCTGCAAATAAACTGGACAATTTGGATGAAATGGACAAATTCCTAGAAAAGTATAACTTTCCAAGACTAAACCAGGAAGAGATAGATAATATTAATAGACCCATCACAAGCACGGAAATTGAAACCGTAATCAGAAATCTTCCAAAAAACAAAGCCCAGGACCAGATGGCTTCACAGCTGAATTCTACCAAAAATTTAGAGAAGAGCTAACACCTATTCTACTCAAACTCTTCCAGAAAATTGCAGACGAAGGTAAACTTCCAAACTCATTCTATGAGGCCTCCATCACCCTAATTCCAAAACCCGGCAAAGATGCCACAAAAAAAGAAAACTACAGGCCAATATCACTGATGAACTTAGATGCAAAAATCCTCAACAAAATTCTAGCAAATAGAATCCAACAACACATCAAAAAGATCATACATCATGATCAAGTAGGCTTTATCCCAGGGATGCAAGGATTCTTCAATATTTGTAAATCGATCAATGTAATACACCACATTAGCAAATTGAAAAATAAAAATCACATGATTATCTCAATAGATGCAGAGAAAGCCTTTGACAAAATTCAACATCCATTTATGATAAAAACCCTCCAAAAAGTAGGAATAGAAGGAACATACCTCAACATAATAAACGCTATATATGACAAACCCACAGCAAACATTATCCTCAATGGTGAAAAGCTGGAAGCATTCCCCCTGAAATCAGGGACAAGACAAGGGTGCCCACTCTCACCACTACTATTCAACATAGTTTTGGAAGTTTTGGCCACAGCAATCAGAGCAGATAAAGAAATCAAAGGAATACAGATTGGAAAAGAAGAAGTAAAACTCTCTCTGTTTGCAGATGACATGATCCTCTATATTGAAAACCCTAAAGACTCTGCGAGAAAATTACTAGAGCTAATCAGTGAATATAGCAAAGTTTCAGGATATAAAATCAACACACAGAAATCCCTGGCATTCCTATACACTAACAGTGAGAAATCAGAAAGAGAAATTAAGGAAACAATTCCATTCACCATCGAAACAAAAAGAATAAAATACTTAGGAGTATTTCTATCTAAAGAATCAAAAGACTTGTATATAGAAAACTATAGAACACTGATGAAAGAAATCAAGGAGGACACAAACAGATGGAGAAATGTGCCGTGTTGGTGGATTGGAAGAATCAATATAGTGAAAATGAGTATACTACCCAAAGCAATCTATAGATTCAATGCAATTCCTATCAAGCTACCAGAGGTCTTTTTCAAAGAATTAGAACAAATAATTTCTCAATTTGTATGGAAATACAAAAAACCTCATATAGCCAAAGCAATCTTGAGAAAGAAGAATGGAACTAGCGGAATCAACCTACCTGACTTTAGGCTATACTACAAATCCACAGTCATCAAGACAGTATGGTACTGGTACAAAGACAGAAATATAGATCAATGGAACAGAATAGAAAGCCCAGATATAAATCCACGCATCTATGGACACCTTATCTTTGACAAAGGAGGCAAGAATATACAATGGAGAAAAGACAACCTCTTTAACAAGTGGTGCTGGGAAAACTGGATAGCCACTTGTAAAAGAATGAAACTAGATCACTTTCTAACACCATACACAAAGATAAACTCAAAATGGATCAAAGATCTAAGCATAATACCAGAAACTATAAAACTCCTAGAGGATAACATAGGGAAAACACTCTCTGCCATAACCCAAAGTGGGATACTCCATGACCCACCTCCCAGAATATTGGAAATAAAAACACGAATAAACAAATGGGACCTAATTAAAATTAAAAGCTTTTGCACAACAAAGGAAACTATAAGCAAGGTGAAAAGACAGCCTTCAGAATGGGAGAAAATAATAGCCAATGAAGCAACAGACAAACAATTAATCTCAAAAATTTACAAACAACTCCTGCAGCTCCATTCTAGAAAAATAAACAACCCAATTAAAAAGTGGGCCAAAGAACTTAACAGACATTTCTCCAAAGAAGATATAAAAATGGCTAACAAACACATGAAAAGATGCTCAACATCACTCATTATCAGAGAAATGCAAATCAAAACCACAATGAGGTACCACTTACACCAGTCAGAATGGCTGCCATCCAAAAGTCTACAAGCAATAAATGCTGGAGAGGATGTGGAGAAAAGGGAACCCTCTTACACTGTTGGTGGGAATGCAAACTAGTACAGCCACTATGGAAAACAGTGTGGAGGTTCCTTAAAAAGCTGCAAATAGACCTGCCATATGACCCAGCAATCCCACTGCTGGGCATATACACCGAGGAAACCAGAATTGAAAGAGCCACGTGTACCCCAATGTTCATCGCTGCATTGTTTACAATAGCCAAGACATGGAAGCTACCTAGATGCCCATCAACTGACGAATGGATAAGAAAGCTGTGGTACATATACACAATGGAATATTACTCAGGATTAAAAAAATAATTCATTTGAAGCAATCCTACTCAGATAGACGAAACTGGAGCCCATTATCCAGAGTGAAGTAAGCCAGAAGCAAAAACAACAATACAGTATATTAACGCATATATATGGAATTTAGAAAGACGGTAACGAGAACCCAACATGCGAGACAACAAAAGGAACGCAGATGTATAGAATAGACTCGTGGACTTTGTGGATGAGGGTAAGGGTGGGATGATATGGGAGAAGGGCATTGAAGCATGTTAATTGCCATGTGTCTAATCAATCGCCAGCCCAGGATTGATGCTCGGGACTGGTGCAGCGAGATTTCCCGGCGGGGAGGGAGGAGGGAGGGAGGTTCCGGAGGGGAAGCATATGTAAACCCATGGTGATATCATGACAATGTATGGCAAAACAATTAAAGAAAAAATAAAAAATAAAATTTAAATAAATAAAAAAAGCAAGATAAGTGCTAAATACCAGTGACAATTCAGAGACTGCTAAACTTTTTTCCCCTATATATTCCTTTTAGCACATGAAAGAATCTTCCAAAGCTGTCTTGTTACATCAACCATGCATCTCCAATACATTTGTTCATTTATTCATATGTGAATGCATTTGGAGGAGTGAGAAAAGAAAAGAGGAGAGTGTCTTGGTTGCAAATGTGGTTAATTGGATAAGCACTACTGTGTCCAAATGTGTATAATAAGGCCTTTGGAAATATTACATTTTGGATTGTATCTTTGATTAATGTTGCTCATTTTACTTCTTCAAGATGTTTTCAAAATGGAGCAGCAATTTTGAAAGATGAAACTACCTGCACCCAAGAAAATAATCCAGTGTCAGGCATCAAGGTCTATAAAACTTCAGGGCAGCAAATAAATGATTCATTTCCTAACTCATTTCATTTTATATCCTGCAATAAGCACTCCAGAAAGTCTTAACATTTGGGGGGGTGGTGGTGAGGAGGAAAGCCTAGTAAGGAAGACTCTATGCCTAGTAAGGAAGACTAAGAATGATTCACAAATTTAAGACATTACAGCAAACTAAAATTACATCAGCACCTTGGTTAATTAGAATTCAAGCAAATAGACCCCTAAAATAATCTACGGACTAGAATAAACTCTAGGGGTCATTTACTCCAACCACCTGGAAACACAATAATCTCTTCTTAAATATCCCTT
Source organism: Antilocapra americana (assembly GCA_007570785.1). Classification (NCBI taxonomy): domain Eukaryota; kingdom Metazoa; phylum Chordata; class Mammalia; order Artiodactyla; family Antilocapridae; genus Antilocapra; species Antilocapra americana. The sequence goes on from ML661893.1 coordinate 7,988,270, forward strand.
TATCAGTTGTCCTTTATCTCTGTAAATATATTTCCAGGGATGGAGACTTAGTTTTTGAGATCATATATTATATCCTCAAACAATTATAACATGAGATCAGTATTTATCATGATTCAGGTGAAATTTTTCTTCCTATAACATGGCCCTAGTTTTTCATTTTAAGATGACAAGGAATAGACCTTGTTTTTCTTTTTTTTAGTTTATTTATTTTTAATGGAAGGATAATTACTTTGCAAAATTGTGTTGTTTCTGCAATATGGAGCTTCCCCGGTGGCTCAGATGATAAAAAATCTGCCAGCAATGTGGGAGACCTGAGTTAAATCCCTGGGTCAGGAAGATCTCCTGGAGACGGAAGGGCATGAAAACCCACTCCAGTATTCTTGCCTGGGAAATCCCAAGGACAGAGGAGCCTGCTGGACTACTGTCCATGAGGTCACAAAGAGCTGGACACGACTGCATGACTGACACTTCTGCCACACATCAACATGTATCAACCATAGGTATACATATGTCCCCTCCTCCTTGAGCCTCCCTGCCGCCTCTCTCTTATAATAATATGAAATGCTAGCTCTAGACTGTAAATAAAGGGAGAAGCAGCATAAAAATGTAGAAATCAAATTGTAAGTTAAATAATCAACATCCTAGAGCATATTCTGTGATATGGCCATATCTCCTCCCAAAACCTCATCCCTGTATACCCACAGTAGGAAAGATAAACAGAAACTTATTCACTCTTCTCCATAAAATCCTTCAAAAGATTTACCTTAGGATAATATATAAACTTTTTACATGGTTTTTAAAGACCCACATACTCTGGCCTCCTGATACCTCTCTAGCCTTGTTGATTCTCATGCTCACCTGAAAATCAGTGATCCATTTATAACTACATGCATTTCAATACTTGGGCCTATTTCCAGGGCAGAAATACATAGAGAGAACACAGAGAATGAACATCCAGACAGGTGGAATGAAGGAGAGGGTGGGACAAACTGGGAGACTAGGATTAACATATATAAACTACCCTATGTAAAAAAGATTGCTAGTGGGACGCTGTTGCATAGCACAAAAAGCTCAGATCAGTCCTCTGTAATGACCTGGTGGGGTGGGAGGCATGCAGTGGGACGGGAGGTGAGAGGGAGGTCCAAGAGAGAGGGGATATGTGTGTATATACTTATACTTGATTCACTTCACTGTACAGCAGAAACAGAACACTGTAAAGCAATTATATTCCAATAAAAAAACTGAATAAAATTTTTAAAAAAATGCTTGGAAACTATGACACTTTCTCTTTTCATTTTACCTCCTAAGATTCTTATTGTTCTCTTTGTCAAAAACATTCTTTCACATCTTTTTGCTATGCATAACTATTAATAATTCTCTTTCCATGTTAAATATCTCTCAGAAAGCCTTCCCTGACCTTCCAAATTTGAAGCTGATGGCTCTCCCACAAGGTCTCATGGCATCCTATAATCCCATTAACACTGTTGTTTAATCATTCAGTTGTGTCCAACTCTTTTGCAACCCCAGGGACTGTAGCCAACCAGGCTCCTCAGTCCATGAAATTTTTCAGGCAAGAATACTGGAGTGGGTTGCCATTTCCTTCTCCAGGGGATTTCCTGACCCAGGAATTGAACCCATGTCTCCTGCATCTCCTGCATTAAAAAGTGGTTTCTTTACCACTGAGCCACCAGGGAAGCTTCCCAGTAACAAACACTTTTGCATATTATATATTACTCACAAGAACGGTAAGCTACATGAAAGCAACAACTGTACAAACTCATTCATTATTCCAGCCTTTGATTCTATTATAATGTCTGAAAACAGTTGAACCTCTGGTAAATACTTTTTAGATATGTAAATAATTAAATAAGCAAGTATGAATAGTTAATATAAGCCTGTGCAAGTCCACTTATCCAAGAACAATAAAATTACTTTTAGAATATTCTACCTAATTAAGCTGAAAATAACCTAGTATGTTTTGGAAAGTTTCCAACAACCAAAAAATGATAACAGGAAAAAACATTTCTAGCTAATTAAGCTATTAGGTTATTTTAATTAAGGTCTGTATTTTTTTATTAATTTTGACAGTTCTTGGCACAGGGGTAGTTGTTCTATTTTATCTTTACTACTAGACTTCTTTAAATCCTGGTTTATGATTAAACTATAGGATGTGTTTTTATAACGATGTAGTTTCTTGAAGGCTTCTCTGGTGGCTCAGCTGGTGAAGAACCCACACGCCAATGCAAGAGACAAGGTTCGATCCCTGGGTTGGGAAGATTCCCTGGAAAATGAAATGGCAATCCACTCCAGTATTCTTGCCTGGAGAACCCCATGGATTGAGGACACTGGCAGGCTACAGTTCATGGGGTTGCAGAGAGTTAGAAATGACTGAGTGTACATGTGCACCATTTCTTTAATAATAATTTTAAAAGGTTTACAGAGGGGTGGGATGATATGGGAAAACGGCATTAAAACATGTAAATTATCATATGTGAAATCAATCGCCAGCCCAGGTTTGATGCTCAGGGCTGGTGCACCGGGATGACCCAGAGAGGGAATCAGGAGGGAGGTGGAGGGGGGGGGGTTCTGGAAGGGGAACACATGTATACCCATGGTGGATTCATGTCAATGTATGGCAAAACCAACATGATAATGTAAAGAAAATTTAAAAAGTTTTAAAAAAAAAAGGTTTACACAGAAACAATTATTGTTCTCAATACTAGAGGCTGTAATCGCCAAATCATTGCCCTTCTTCATTTGGCAATTAGTGAAATGGGATAATGAAAAGAAGGTTGTTTTGAACTCTCATACCTCGGGTTATCATTGAATCATTATATGTTATCTCTTATGGGATCAGATCATTAAAAGGGATTGACAAAGAAGTAAATAAATAACCAAGAGATGGACAGTTTGCCTTGTGAATCTCTAGCACATATTCAGCTTTCCTCATTACCTATCCAATGTGTACCTATGAAATAGAGCCACGAAAGACACCAGGAGCTGCATTTCATGTAATCAATGTGGTTAAGTTCCTGCTTGGCCCACTGCACAAGAGCTGTTTCAACCTTGAATGTGGCCTTTTGTTTGAATGTATCACCATATGTTCCCAAATTGCTGTGCAAAGACTGATTGTTCCACAGTTTCCTATTAATATTTTGCCTGGGCATAATGTTCATTTTTATTTGTCTAAAATGTTTCAAATTGTCAAGTGATTTTTAAAGCAACTGTTAAATTTTGCAGCTAGAAGCTGCTATTCTATGACTGAATCATACAGTCAAAATAATGAAAATATCCTGACCTGAGTTAGGATACCATAGTAAGATACAAATGACAATTGTCACTCTATAGCAGAAGGAGTTGGGACTGAAATCCAGAAACAAGACTCCCAAAGATTATTTTTTTTTTCACTGTCATACTATTCATATTCAGCTCATTAGTCCTGAAATAACACAGCAGAATGATCTTTCAGGGAATTTAAATCACTTGAACAATACTCATGCCACAGTTTCTGGAAAGGATAGCATATGTCCCTAGTAAAAGTTTTAATATTAGTGGCTTAATTCTTTTGTTTTCTTCAAGGACACAACCAGTGTTGACTCCAGAACTCACAGGTAGGAAGGGAATAAATGGGAGAAGAGGACTTCATCGCCCTCCCCTCCACACCAGCCTGCCTGTACCCCTTCATGCTATTGTTCCCCAAGATGCAGTACCCGGTAGTCTATGACAACCATGATTTTCATGATCTAGGAAAATCATAGAGCAGCATATGATGAGAAGCAAGAACAGAAGACAAAAAGTGTTCTCTTGTTCTCTCTCTCTCTCCCCCCAACACACAGCGACAGGAATGCACACAAACACACACACAATATATGCAAATTTACAATATCCTTTAGGCAAAACATGAGATTAGAGGGCATAGTAGACATTGAATTGGCACCACCTTAATCTTGCATTGTCTGATTACAGCGTTACAAATATTGTTTCCATATTAGTGTCCATTTGTAGACTTTCCTCAGGGAATAGGAACTTTGGTTACCACTTATGTTGCTCATGCCTCCTGGGGACAGAAAGGCATAATGATAAAAAAAAAAAAAAACATGAACTTTGGAATTAGTCATACTTGGATATGAACCCTGGCTACACAGCCTATTAGCTGTGTGATTGCAATTTTCCACATTTGCAAAAGGAATTGAATACACTGGTGAATGCTACAAGATAGTTCTATATTTTCTCTATTCTAAATAAGAAGGTATACATTAAGCCTATGTATAAGCTGAGACTAAGAGATTTTTACTGTATTAATCAAGATCAGACATCTTACAAGTAAAATAACTTCTATATTTAGACCAAGATCTATCTGACTTTTCAGCCCATATTCTTGGTTCATCTGCCATATTTTTGCCATGGTCTCATTTACATTGGGAAAGTGAGTGACCATCTTATAATAAATGAAAAGCCCTCAAACTATGTATCTGTCTCATATCCTGGCACCTTTGCTTAAAGTAAGCATATTCTGTTTTCAAATGGTAACTGTGTGACCTTTCATATTTAACTTCTCTTTTCTCAAATGTAAAATGAACATCACGGTAACACTAATAACTGCTTGATAAGGTTAAGAGGATTAAATAAGTGAATAAGCCTAAAGTACTTAGAACCTAGCTGTCATATAGTAAACAGGTATTATATGCATAAGTTTATTCTTACTAGTGTTCTTCTGTTGTCATTAACAATATTATTATTACTAATACTTAAAGCATATAATGATTGATAGGGATCCAACTTTAAGTGATGTAAGCAAATAGTGATAAAGTTTTTCCTCATGTAATTAGAGGCCTGGATATGGGCAGTGCTTGGTTCTGTGGCCCAATGATACCCACGAAAGACAAAGTTGTTTCTTTTTGAACTATGCTAATCATAATGCTTTTTTATTCTCACGGACTGCAGCAGGCCAGGCCTCCCCATCCATCATCGACTACCAGAGTTTACCTACCCAAACTCATGTCCATTGAGTCAGTGATGCCATCCAACCATCACATCCTCTGTTGTCCCCTTCTCCTCCCACCTTCAATCTTTCCCAACATCAAGGTCTTTTCCAATGAGTCAGCTCTTCACATCAGGTGGCCAAATTATTGGAGTTTCAGCTTCAGCATCAGTCCTTCCAATGAACACTCAGGACTAATCTCCATTAGGATGGACTGGTTGGACCTCCTTGAAGCCCAAGGGACTCTCAAGAGTCTTCTCCAATACCACAGTTCAAAAGCATGAATTATTTGGCACTCAGCTTTCTTTATAGTCCAACTCTCACATCCATACATGACTACTAGAAAAACCATAGCCTTGACTAGACAGATCATCATCAGCAAAGTAATGTCTCTGCTTTTTAATATGTTGTCTAGGTTGGTCATAACTTTCCTTCCAATGAGTAAGCATTTTTTAATTTCATGGCTGCAGTCACCATCGGCAGTGATGTTGGAGCCCCAGAAAATAAAGTTTGCCACTGTTTCCTCATCTATTTCCCATGAAGTGATGGGACCAGATGCCATGATCTTAGTTTTCTTATGTATGACTTTAAAGCCAACTTTTTCATTCTCCTCTTTCATTTTCATCAAGAGGCTCTTTAGTTCTTCTTCACTTTCTGCCATAAAGGTGGTATCATCTGCATATCTGAGGTTATTGATATTTCTCCCAGCAATCTTGATTACAGCTTGTGCTTCATCCAATTCAGCATTTCTCATGATGTACTCTGCGTATAAGTTAAATAAGCAGGGTGACAATATACAGCCTTGACATACTCCTTTTCCTATCTGGAACCAGTCTGTTGTTCCATGTCAAGTTCTAACTATTGCTTCCTGACCTGCATACAGGTTTTTCAAGAGGCAGGTCAGGTGGTCTGGTATTCCCATCTCTTTCAGAATTTTCCACAGTTTATTGTGATCCACACAGTGAAAGGCTTTGGCATAGTCAATAAAGTAAAAGTAGATGTTTTTCTGGAACTCTCTTGCTTTTTTCCATGATCCAACAGATGTTGGCAATTTGATCTCTGGTTCCTATGCCTTTTCTAAAACCAGCTTGAACATCTGGAAGTTCACAGTTCACATACTTTTGAAGCCTGGCTTGGAGAATTTTGAGCATTATTTTACTAGTGTGTGAGATGAGTGCAACTGTGCAGTAGTTTGAGCATTCTTTTGCACTGCCTTTCTTAGGGATTGGAATTAAAACTGACCTTTTCCAGTCCTGTGGCCACTTCTGAGTTTTCCAAATTTGCTGGCATATTGGGTGCAGCACTTTCACAGCACCATCTTTTAGGATTTCAAATAGCTCAATTGGAATTCCATCACCTCTACTAGTTTTGTTCATAGTAATACTTCCTAAAGCCCACTTGACTTCACATTTCAGGATGTCTGGCTCTAGGTGAGTGATCACACCATCATGATTATCTGGGTAAATAAGATGTTTTTTTTACACAGTTCTTCTGTGTATTCTTGCCACATCTTCTTAATATCTTCTGATATTGATAGATTTACACTTAATCTTAGTCAAAAGGCTGAGAAGAAGTAAACAGAAGCTTTTAAATGCTTAAGTCTAACACCTAGCCACTTTCAAGACAGTTGTTTGTCAAGTAAATATTTGAAACAAAATTTTAACAACAAAAGTGTACTCATAATATTTGGAAATAGACATATCATGAGTGATAAAAATTATAGAGAAAATAGAAAATATTTTGGATAAAGACATGGTAAATACTAATGATATCATTCAATATCTTTGAATGATGTCTTCCACGAAACTGGTCCCTAGCGTCAAGAAGATTGGGGTCTGCTGCTCTAAGGCCTTGGGGAGAGGGCAACCTAGCTTCGAATTCTAGCTTGGCCACTTTGCAACTACATGACTTCACAAGACACCTTCTAGATCTTTTTCCTCACATGGTCATTTAGTCACTAAGTCGTGTCTGACTCTTTTGCAACCCCATGGACTGTAGCCCGCTAGGCTCCTCCATCCAAGGAATTTCCCAGGCAAGACTACTGGAGTGGATTGCCATTTCCTTCAGAGATCAAACCCACATCTCCTGCACTGCCAGGCAAATTCTCTACCACTGAGCCCACCTAAATGAAGAATAACATTTTCTATCCTGCTAGGTGTTCAAGAGGATTAAAATTTGGGCATGTAGATAAAAATTCTTCACGAAAGCCTCCATATCTGGCATAGAAAAGAGTCTCAATATATCTCAATCACTTTGACATTCCTTCAGAAAAATCAGCAGGAATTTGTTGTCACAAATCTATCTTTAACTGTTATTCTAAATTTCTGTTTTACCTATTACGTTTTTTACTTTGTTACTGTCTAAAGATGGATCCCTTTAAAACAAGCAAGAAGGGTTACCTTAGTGGTCACTACATTTCTACCAAAGTAGTGTAGTAAATAACAGACTCTGGAGTCAGAATTCCTAGATTCAAATATTGGTTCCACTTTTTACTTATAGGTGATTTTCATCAAATCTGTACATCCTCATTTGTAAAGAAACAATAAAACGGCATTAGTCTCATGAAAAAATTTTAGGCATAGTGGACACACCTGTGATGGTTAATTTCATGAGTCAACTTGGAGAGCATTTTTAGATGAGACTAACATTTAGATCAGTGAATTCTGAGTAATGAAGATTGCCCACCATAATGTAGGTGGGCCTTATCCAATTAGTTGAAGGGCTCAGTAGAACCAAAAGACTAGTCTTCCCAATCAAGAGGGAATTTTCCAGCAGAATCCATTCAGATCTTACTGTCTCATCAGCTTTCTTCAGTTTCCAGAATGCTGGGCCACTACATTGGAGATTTTCAACTTGCCAGCCTCAACATTTTGCAAGAATGAATTCCAATTGATAAAAAAAATACAGCTTCCCTGGTGATCTAGTGGCTAAGAATCCACCTTGCAATGCAAGAGATAGTCATTTGATTCCTGGTTCAGGAATCCTTGTCCAGATCCCGCTTGCTGCGGGGCAACTAAGCCCAAGAACCACAACTACTGAGCCCCCGTACCAGAACTACTGATGCTCACATGCCTAGAACCTGTGATACACAACAAGACAAATCACCACGGTGAAAAACCCATGCACTGCAAGTAGAGAGTAGCCTCCTCTCACTAGAGTAGTTTGGCATGCCAGGGTCCATGGAGTCACTAAGAGTCAGACAGGACTGAGCAGGCACACACGTCCTTATTAACCAGTATGAATTAGTAGCAATCTTTTTCCCTTACTATGTCTGCAATAGGTCTTCCTTGATAGCTCAGCTGGTAAAGAATCCACCCACAATTCAGGAGACTCTGGTTTGATTCCTCGATTAGGAAGATCTGCTAGAGAAGGGATAGGCTACCCACCCTAGTATTCTTGGGCTTCCCTTGTGGCTCAGCTGGTAAAGAATCTGCCTGCAATGTGGAAGACTGGAGTTCGATTCTTGGGTTAGGAAGATCCCCTAGAAAAGGGAAAGGCTATCCACTCCAGTATTCTAGCCTGGAGAATGTTGGACACAACTGAGTGACTTTCACTTTCACTTCATTTTCATTTCTGCAACATTGGTCTCTAAATGGCTTAATGGTTTTAGTTCTCAAAGGTTTGGATCAACCCCTTCCTGGTCATGGTGCTGTATAGATTGATTCATGACTGGTCACTTCATTTCCCAAATCTAGGGTTTCAGGCTGTGTAGTTCAATCCTCCCGATATAATCTTTCAGATCCTCCCTCTCTCAGACACTTCCACAGTTATATGAGTCTTAATTCATGTGTTAAACACCTTAATCACATTAATACTTGTAGTGTGCCTATTTTGCTAAGTTCAGAGTAGTATAATTTGTAAAACATAGTAGACATAACAGCTTTAATTTTTATTATTTCAAGGTCATATATTTATGAATAAATGCATCTTGCCATAAGTCTGTCTTAAGAACACTTACTTTATTCAATAAAACACCAAACCACATAGTAAAAACTGGTTTTCTTTTCTATTAGAGGCCAAGGAGGCCAAATCATTAATGAAAGTCATGATTTGACTTCAATCCTCTACCTGATAATATGATTTTTGTGCATAAGTATAATGGAATGTCATCTCCAGAAAAAGCAGACACTTTGAGTGATGGCTGAAAATTTGTCAAATTGAAGTTTCTCTCTTGTGACAAATCACTTTGGAACATGAGAAAAGTTTGTGCTCATTTATTTTATTCAAGGCAAGTTAACTCAAAAGAAAGAGAGCTCAGACGCAGAAAGCAAATCACCAACTCATCAAGTATATCAATGGTCCTTGGAACATTCTTCCTCAGCAGGTAAGGCCTTTGATGTCTGTCACAGGGCAGTGCGTACTACACTGATTTACAGGTACTCGCAGTGAGTTGATCCTTGGATGGCAGGACATTGCATGAGTTTTATCATCTGATTGCCAGAAAAAAAATTAAATACACTATAATATGGGAATAGGAAGAAAATAAGATGTATGTTTATATCTTAACTTTTTTGAAATTGGTAATATTACTATTGCTGCTTATTAATGTTGATGTTAGAAAACACAGGTAGCCTATTACTGAGTACCCACTAGAGAAAAAATTTGAAATTCAGTGTCACTGTCAAATCATCTTGGAGTTTTTTAAAAAGGCAGTCTTCACTAAAATATAGTGAGCAGATCACATTCACAGGGCTTAGCAGTAAAATATAACAATTTTGTCTATCCTAAGGGAAAGAATCCCATTGTTCACAATTTTGTGACAATTTAAGGATTTTTTTTTACCAGTTAAGGAAACACTATGCTTAATTTCTGAATACTACTTAACACTAAAACAAGTAAGTGTAGTCTTAAAAATATAATGTATATATAAAAGTACAATAGACATAACTTAATAGACTGTTTAATTATCACAAAAACAACCATCAATTTAACCACCATTCAAACCAAAACAGAAATGTTACAAGGATCCAAAAGCTTCTGTCATCCTCCTTTCCATCCATCACACACCAACCTCCTTAAAAGTAACTATTATCTCTACTTTTAGTATCATAGATTAGTTTGACCATAAACATAATCATATAACGTATGTTCTTTGTGTTTGACTTCTTTGGTAAATATTCTGTTGGTAAGATTTACCTATGTTGTTTCTTTTAGGAGTAGTTCATTTTTTAAATCGTTTTAAGTATTTCACTATATAAATATATCACAAATTATATATCAACTTTATAGGGAAATGGATTCTTTCTAATTAAGAGCTATTATAAATAGTATCTCTGTCCTAAACAGTTATAAATTAAGTGCCTGAATGCTGATCAAAGACAAAAATGTTTTAAGTCATATAAAGTTGAATTTTGAAGGGCTCAATTTATGGAAGAATATAACAGTTTATATCTCAAGGTCCCTTGAAAAGGCCATTAGCTTCTCAAAGAAAAATTTCCAAGTACTGATTTTTCACATTATTTTTTAAATTTGTGGCAAAAACAATTAAAGGATCTTTATGGTCTAGTTTATAGGCAATTAAAGAAATCTGATCTCATAAGGAAAGAATTAGAGAACTCATACTGCTTTTTTCATGATTCAGTCTCATCACTCATAAGCATAAGGCCCTTTTAAATTTATTTATTTATTTACTTATCCACTTTAGCAATAGGAAGCAGCTATGAAACTACTATCTAAAACAAAAGGTAGAATATCGGCAATAACTTATGTCTACTTATAACTCCTGCTGCAGGAAGATTGAAACCCTGCCTTTCCTATCTGAGCTAACTATTAATAGTAACCCAAATCCTGTATTTTTCACCTTTTGCTTTACATGAAAAAGCTTTACATGAAATCACATGAAGATTTCATCTATGTATAGGCTCCGAAAATATGTTTTTAAAAAGATGTTCCTAAATTTTTATAAAAACATACCTACTGTATTTTTGTTTCAGAACGTACAGTTTCATTAAATATTATTTTCATGACTTCTGCTATAGCCATGATGTAGTAACTGGTATTAGAACAGTCCCTTTGCTATAAATATCTAAAACAACTCCTGTCAAAATATTAGGGACTTTTTTCACAGAATCAGAATAACTAATTTTAAACTTTGTATGGAAACAAAAAAGATCCTCAATAGCCAAAATAATCTTGATTAAGAAGAACAAAGGAGATATCATTCTCCCTGACTTCAGACTATACTACAAAAACCCAGTAATAAAAACAGAATGGTCCTTACTCAAAAACAGACAGACAGATCAACGGAACAGAATAGAGTCCAGAAACAAGCACACACTTAACAACCATTTAATATACCACAAAAGAGGCTACAATAGCCAATGGAGAAGACATAGCGTTGTCAACAAATGTTGCTAGGAAAACTGGACAGCCATGTGTAAAAGAATGAATTTAGAACATTTTCTCACATCATATACAAAAATTAACTAAAATTAAAGACCTAAATGTAACACTGAAAGTCATAAAACCTCTAGAAGAAACCATAGGCAGAACAATCTTTGATATAAATCATAGCAATAATTTCTTTGAATCTCTCTCCTAAGGCACAAGAAACAAAAACAAAATAAAACAGATGGAACCTAATTAAACTTAAAAGGTTTTGCACAGCAAGGGAAACTGCTTAAAAAATGAAAAGACAACTTATTGAATGAGAGAAAATATTTGCAAATGATAATTGATTAGGAGTTAATATCCAAAATGTATAAATAGCCCATATAAATCAGTATCAGAAAAACAAACAGCTCTATTACAAATGGGCAGAAGATCTAAACAGACATTTTTCCAAAGAAGACTTATAGAAGGCCAATGAGCACATTAGAAGATATTCAACATCACTAATCATCAGAGAAATGCAACTCAAAATACAATAAGATATTACATCACATCTATCAGAGCAACCATCATCAAACAGACTACAAATAATGAATGTTGATGAGGAAGTGGAAAAAAGAGAACCCTTGTACACTATTGGTGGGAATGTAAATTGGTACAGCCTCTATGGGAAACAGTATGAAGGTTCCTCTAAAAACCAAAAACAGACCTATCATACAATCCAAAAATTTCACTTTGGGGGTATATGTCCAAAGAAAATGAAAACACAAATTCAAAAAATACATGTGCTCCAATGTTCATAACATTATTATTTACAATAACCAAGATATGGAAGTAAAATAAGTGTTCATCCAAAGACGAACAATACAATGGAATACTACCCGGTCAAAGAAATGAAATTTTGCCATTTGCAACAACATGAATGGACATGGAGAGTATTACACTTAGTGAAATAAGTCAGACAGAACAAGACAAACACTACATGATATCACTTACATGTGGAATCTAAACAAATACAACTAATGAATATTAAAAAAAGAAGCAGATTCACAGACACAGAAAACTACTGGTTGCCAGTGGAGAGAGGGAAGTGAGGTGGGCCAAGAGGGGTTTAAGAGGTACAAACGACTATGTATAAAATATAAGCAACAAGGATATATGGTACAGCCAATGAATATAACCAGTATTTTATAGTAACTCTAAATGGACTGTAATCTATAAAATTTTGAATAACAACACTGTACACCAGAAACTAAGATAGTACTGTAGATCAACTACATGCTTTAAATAAATACACACACACACACACACATATACATATACTGGTCAAAATATTTAAGGTAACTGTTTTCAGACTGAATGGCAACAACACGTGATGTTAATCCCTGAAAGAAGAGAAGCTCATCAGTAAATTCATTTCTTCCAGCTTTATGTTCAGGGAATATTTCCCAAACATTACAAAGGTTGGTGAATTACAAGCACACCATGGCATTCCCACTGAGCTGAGAGGGCAGACATCAGAAATGTCTGGAAACTGTAGCATAGGGCACTTAGGAGAAAATTACACAGAGACAATAATCTAGAAGTTTGAGTCTCCAGTAAATTATCTGGCTGAGATTGGGATGTATAAGTATAGGATCAGACTTTGTGAAGCTTACCAGGGAGTACCTGTTATAGGGTTAAGGGCAGAATGAAGATAAAAAAGTTAAATAGTGTTAGAAGATACTGTAAATCTAAACCAACCTGACTGAATAAATCCTGTTGATAGCCTAGCCATCTAGCTGAGACACCAAAGAGCCACAGATTAGAACTAAGGAGCATGTCTAACACAGACCAAAACCAAGCTGGTAGACCACCTTGAACCATGAACATAAGTACATATATGAAATATATAATATATAGTAAGGTAACTGTAAGTAATTGGAGTAAGATAATTGTAAGATAATTGGAGTAAACAAATTACATGGTGACCCTAGTATTCTTAAAAGATACATTGGCTAATTTAAGGATATGTTGAGTAGATGTTTGGTCTAATAGATATTTGTTGCCTTTTTCTACATCATCCATTACCATTATTTTAGTAATAGTATCCTGATGTCCTTTTGAAACAATTCAAATTTGTTGACTGCAATTTTAATCAAGTTAATACATAAGATATCTTCCTCAAACCTGGATAAGTGACTAACACTAAAGTCAGTTTAGCTGGATTCTGTAATTTAAGACCTTGAGTCCTAAATGAAGTGATTTAAGTACAGAAATAATCACGGACAATTGTGTCAACACTGTGCATAACATTAGTCCAATAATTCTATTAGCATAAATCCTAAAAAGTGGCATAATTCTCTCATTCTTTTGCTCTTTCTAAGTCTGGGAATTTAAATTTTTGTTTCTTAAGACACTGAATCTATACAGCAAATTTGTGCTCACAAGAAAAAAAAACACTTTTATTATGTAGTGCTGACTTCCTTCCTGTTGCTTATAATCAAAGGAGAAGAAGTAGTGATTGGATAAGTACGTAACATCAAGCATCCTGCCATTATGAGCTGTCAGTACTCATTTCTCAGAAATTAAGGGCACTCTATCCCTGTTCTGTCTGGGTTCCATGTTTACGTGTAAACTATTTGTGATGTGATAGGATATGGACTTTTTACGATGAATCAAAAGTCTCCTGGCAACTAATTCTTTTCCTTTTGTTTATTTTGCCTTTGAGAGAGTGGTTTAAGCTCCTCAGTCTGGTCCAGTCTTCACACGTACAAAATTTAAGTATAGTAGTGGATATAGACATTGCTTTCATGTATCTTCAAAGGTTTCATATATCTTCAAAAGACAGGTTTACTTTATCACATAGGCACATTCCACTCACAGCCTAAAAGTAAACCCAGTTACAATTTCCCTGTCTTACAAACTCTCCAGATTAGAAAACACTTACAAGCACTGATTAAAATTGGACCAAGCAATAACAAGCTATCAGAATCAATTTTAGCTGTCTGTCTGAAGGAGGGACTTTTCAGTGATATGAACAATTCTGGGCTCTAGACATGGCGAATGGGGACAGCCAATAAAGGGGTAATTAGCACAGGAACCAGCCAAATTCCATCTATATACTAATGAGAGGCTGTTCAAGGGAAATGAAGGAAAGTTCTAATTCTTTGTCCTACTTTCCTCAGCAAAATTTGTTGGTCCTTAGTTTTATCTATTAACTGTTTTTTAAAAATATTTCTAGGTATATAAAAGTCACATTTTCCTGTGTACATATGTGACTGCCTACAAAGCAGAATGTGTAACTAAGAAAGTACAATTTTTTTTTTTTTTATCAGAGTCTTTTTGCATTTCCCTGTAGTATATGTTCTCCTCCACTGGGCAGAAAAACAGTTCATCTTTCATGTTTGACTTTAGAGCAACAGGCACAATCTGTTAGTACCATTGTTTCCTGTGAGGGAGAAAAATCACCCCAGGAAAGTTTCAGATTTTATTTACAGACTTGCCCTGTATGCTTCCCAAATATTATGGCTGCCCATGGTGACTGTGGCTTTTAAAAAATAATAGCTCACACTTACTCTTTTACATCACTTGTCGGAAAGGAGAACATTCTCTATTGTCTTTACATCTTATTACTTTCATTCCAGGTTAGAATACTAGCACATGATCCATTTGAAATATACACTGAAGCTCAATACAGTTGTTAGTATTGATTATAGTCCAAATAACATGGCTAATGGGACCTGAGTCTATGCCAGTCCATTTGAGGGAATTCATACAGACGAGGTCCATGCAGACAATGGGATCCAAGCAATGAAGTCAAAAGTTTTGATAATGCACAGAGAAAGCTTCCAGTTAAAAAAAAGCTGATATTATTTGACATCTACATTTATGAAACGTACTAAAAATTGCCTAGCCTTTCACTTCCTACTCCCTTTGTATATGACTGATTTACAGAGAAAGTAAGACTTTTTAGTGACTGAACTGGAGTATTTTAACACAAAAACTCTATTGAGACTTCTTTAAAAGTCTACTATGTTTAGCATCTTCTAAGAGGATTACTTTGCTGACAAAGGTCCGTATAGTCGAAGCTATGGTTGTTCCAGTAGTCATGTACGGATGTGAGAGTTGTACCATAAACAAGGCTGAGATGCATTCAAACTATGACGTTGGAGAAGATTCTTGAGAGTCCCTTGGATAGTAAGGAGACCAAACCAGTCAATTCTAAAGGAAATCAATCCTGAATATTCATTGGAAGGACTAATGCTGAAGCTGAAGCTCCAATAGTTTGGCTACCTGAGGCAAAGAGCCTACTCATTGGAAAAGACCCTGATGCTGGGAAAGATTTAGGGCAGGAGGAGAAGAGGCGACAGAGGAGATGGTTGGATAGTATCACCGATTCAATGGCCATGAGTGTGAGCAAACTCTGGGAGATGGTGAAGGACAGGGAAGCCTGGTGTGCTGCAGTCCATGGGGTCGCAGAGAGTCTGTCACGACTTAGAGACCAACAACAAAAACAAGAGGATATGCAAAGCTAACACATTTTTAAAATTAGGACAAACTACTAAATCTATAGTTTTTAAAAATAAAATTACAATAATTTTTCTAAAGTGATATGCCTATAGGACAGATGTTGATATATTTATGTTCCAAAAAGATGAAGTTAATTCACCTACCTAGTACTACATGTCTAATCAATGCTTTTAAATGGGTTATATTTTTAGAAAAGTTTTCTGCCTTCAATAAAGAGAAACTTTTGACTCTGTAATAAGAGTTTACATCATTCTACAAGTTTAAAGTGACTCACTGAAAATATTACTTTGATTATTTACTGTTATCCAGGTCATATTTTATTATCAAGGTGCTGTTCATTTATTTTGGACAAGAGGAATATTTTTCTGAGATAGGCTATCTAGATGGCTACTTTTACTACTTTATTTCTGTTCCTGTGCTTGAAAATAACCCAATAACTTTTATACACAATTGAGTAAAGGTCTAAAATATATGAACATTTTTGTGATATGAGCATTTTTTTCCAATTCATTCTGATACACCAAAAGGCTAATATAACTGACAAATCAAATTGACTAACCTAGTTATAAGCAAATCCATCAAATAGGACAACTGAATGGCAAAGTCAATGATAGTATATTTACCTGTTAGAATACTGCATATTAAAGATAGAAATGTTTTTAACACACACTCGATGTAACACGTTGGCCTCCCTGGTGGCTCAGATGGTAAAGAATCTGCGTGCAATGCAACAGACCTGGGTTCAATCCCTGGGTTCAGAAAATCCTCTGGAGAAGCAAATGGCAACTCACTCCAGTACTCTTGCCTGAAGAATCCCATGGACAGAGGAGTCTGGCAGGCTGTAGTTCATTGGATCACAAAGAGTTGGACAGGACTGAGCAACTAACATTTCATTTCATTTCATGTATCATTTACTACTCTGAATGTTTTGAAACTCATTTAATCCTTAATATGACCCTATGAAGTGGATATAATTCTCTTCTCAATTTTATAGATGAGGATACTGAAAGACAGATGAAGAAATTTACCCAAATCTTACAAGAGGTAAATGGGTAGACACAGGGGCTAAACTCAGAAAAGACGACTCTGAAGCCAACAGTCTCCTCACTGTTCTTGTTTTGTTACAGAAAATGTCTGTGTAATACAAACCAGAGCCTTGCCTTTGCTCATAACACGCATCATGGTGGCAGAAGGACTATTTCTAGGAATCTAGAAGCCATTGAAAAGGATTAAGTCTTGTTTTACTGTAAGCATGATTTTTCTATAGATGAGGGAATGCTTTTAAATTTAAAAACAACAACTACTACTAAATAGCCTAGAAAGTAGAATCCAAATATGTTGGAGGTATTCTAATATCTCTCCCACATCAGTAAGAGCTGAAGGCATAACCAGCTTCTGGAGTGTTATCTACATATGAAAAAATGAGTACATTAACTATCTGTACTACTCATTCCTAAGGCACACACCTACAATAAGATAACTGTAACTCAAAAATGTTTACTATTTTAGCACAATCCTGTCAGAAACTTCTTTGGTGAATTAATTCAGTCTGAGAAGGAGTGAGTGGGGAAGATACCTCTGTCCAGTAGGAAAGCAAATATTTGGTTCCTTAAAATAAATAAATAAACCTCTGGCATCTAATTCCTTTAAACTATACACTTCCCTCATTGAATGTACAACATTCTGCAGAGAAGGTGAGTTGTTTTTGTTGAAACTGTCCTTATCCTTTCAGAAAATCACTGCTGCTGCTACTGCTGCTGCTCACTCAGTCACATCTGACTGTTTATTAACCCTTGGAGTATAACCCGCTAGGCTCCTCTGTCCATGAAATTCTCCATGCAAGAATACTGGAATGGACAGCCATTCCCTCCTTAAGAAAATCACTGTGCTGTGCTTAGTCACTCAGTCATGTTCGACTCTGCAACCCCACAGACTGCAGCCCGCCAGGCTCCTCTGTCCATGGGGATTCTCCAGGCAAGAATACTGGAGTGGGTTGCCATGTCCTCCTCTAGGGAAGAAAATCACTATAACCAGTCAATTCACAGGACAGCTACCAAAGAGTCTAAAGGAAAATGTTTGAAACTACATTTTTTCATGTAATTAGGAGTAATATTTTCTTTAAAGTGACTATTGGGAGAGATTTACGGTAGTAATATCATGTAACAAATTTGATCTTAAATGGAAATATTTGTCTCTTTTTCTCTCTGTTTCTATGGAATCAATAAATGTCCCAGACCCTAAATACCAATGGTTCAAAACGGTTCCATGGATTTTCCAAAAGTATTCTTTGCCTACCTGAAACCTCCAGAGTCAAGGCAGCCCACTTCTTGAGTAGCTCTGCCACACTCTTCAAATATTTTTCTTTCTTGTTATTTGAGTTGTTCCAAATGCAAAAATTAAAGTCCCCTTTATTTTAGTGGAAAAACCTGACATTTCAGTGTCATTAAAAAAATTAACACAAGTTGTTCTTTTCCTTAGCTTTTTACATCTGCTGATTTTCCTGTGTACTTGTATATTGTTCAATTTAGTTTAATTGCAATATAAATCCCAGTGAACTTTAAACTGAAATTAGGCACATACATGAAATATACGTGATTCTGCAAAATCCATTTCCAAGAATGATTCTTTTCAACAAGAGGGAATATCTAAAAATCTTCTTAAACATATTTAATGCATATTTATGAAGACATTTAACAAAGATTCAGTTCACACTTTTCCTATCTACTGAAAATATTAATATATTTCTATCAACACATTCATTCTTCAATAAGTATCTATTGGCATTTACATAAACATCGATATAAAAAGATTCTTCTTTATCTTCATTTATTATTTGTATACTCTGGAAAACTGTTTTCAATTTATTTGTTTTTTCTTGGCATTAAAATTGACTTTTCAAAAAATAAATACATTCAAATTCTTTCTCTATAGTTACAACCAAGTCCCTAGATTATAAATTTTTTAAATGAAAGGCCAGTCACTTCTTACTAAAGATTTCATTGCAAATTTCCAGATCTGTATATTCAAAGACCTAGCATTTGTTAAACCTAACATGCAATATTTGGTAATTTGTGAAGTAATCTCCACAGCTAATAAAATAGTGAAACTAGCATTGGGGCCACCAGTGAGATGATGATGTTGGTATTAGGAAGACAAGAGGCAATGTAGCTGGTAACTCAGTGAGAATGACTTGATTCAGACAGATTTGGCTTAAATCTCACCTCTTTTCACTTACTAGCTGTGTCCCTGGGTAAATCTCTGTGAGCTTCAGCTTCCTCATCTATAAAATGTAAATGATAACAGTACATACCACATAGCATTTTAATGAGAATCAACTAATGTGATGTTTGTATAAACCTTATCAGTATCTGGTACACAGTCAATGGTAATTAACATAGTTTTTAACTGCTACTGTCATTATTACATTAACTTTTTGCATTAATTAGCTATTGGATAATTTGTGGTACTGAATGACTTAACAGTTTACTTACGCATTTTTTATACTTAAAACCATCTTTTATTAAAATATGATGCTGTACACTGCAGAAATGTTGAAAATAAACACAATAAAATTGTTAAAAAATAACACTAATAATAAATAATAAAAATAATGACACTAGTAATTAAAACTTACATTTATACCACCCCAAAATCACTGCTGATAATACCTTCAGCTCATATCTTTCTGGGTTTCTAACATGAGCATGCTTATGTACATATGTAACTTTTTAAAATAGGAATAATAGCACACTGTACATCCTGTTCTACAATCTCCTTTTTTAATTAATTTCAATATTTTCATATTGGTAAATATTTATAGCTTTGATAACTAGGTCACATTCTATTTTTCCCAAATGGTCCCAAATAATCTCTATAGTTTATCTATACCAGTATCTAATCCAAAACCATATGTTGCATCTGATTGTTTTGTTCTCAGCCATTCTTCCAATCAAGCGCAATTTTTTTTCCTTCTTTTTAAAATGACACTAGCTCATTGCAGAGAACAAATAATGATTTTTCCCATCATTTTCTCATTTTTAAAGGAGTCTGACTCAGTAGCCATGGTTTCCAAAATTTATATAATAGTTAGAGAAGATATCGCTGCCTTCATTTACCACTGTTAAACAACATAGTTTAACTGCTCTCAATCTCTTATTAAAATGCTATCACAGATAAAATTTGCTGGGTAAATCTTAGATGATTTTGTTGGGTATACAATATGTTCAGAATATTGCAATGAGATAGGGTTTTTGCCCAGCCCTGACTCAGCTAAAAACAATTTCCACTATTTAATAAATACTAATACTTTAGTAATTTACACATATGTCTCCTACTCTCTGATATTTCAGTCTTCCTCATACTAATGTGTGGAGCAAAGGAATATACTTATTACTATGAAAGAGTCTTGTTTCATCTTACATTTCCAAATTAGCCAAGACCAGACACTTAATAACCTTTAGTGTATTAAAAAATTCCTAAATCATCTAGATGTTTAGGTACAAAATGCTAGTGATAGTTCTCTATCCCAGTCTATATGCATATCCATGGAATCCTAAGACTAGTCTTCAACTAAGACTGCTCAGCCCATAAGAAAAGTATTCTAATATCTAAAGTAATAGAGAACATAGAAATATAAAGTCATTATAAAAATACATAGACACAGAGGACAAAATAATGTCCTGTAATGGAGGAAAGGCAAACTTTTTTTTTTCTGTTTCTCTGAGGATTTTTTTCACTTTCTGTTTTACTAATATAAACAGAAGAAAACCCAGTGATTATTATCAAGATACTAGATGGTTGAAATATGATTCCTCATGAGATGTTGTAATTCTCTAGAGCAACATCCTTTCAACATTTCAAGAGCAAGAATAGAGGCTGATTGATGTGTGGAAGATGAGAGTAGTACGAAATAAGTGGTCTTCTGGAGGGAGATACACCACCGATCTCAGGATCTGATAATAAGTATTAAATAGTATATCATGACCACCTCTTAGAGTAGCTGACATTAACTAGCCCAAGCTTTCCCTCAAATGTGCTTACATCATTCCTAACTCAACTGAACATAATCAAGCCCAAATTGATGAGTAAGAATATAAAAAATAACAGAAAAAAAGAGAATACCTGCATAGATCTCTGCAGCAAAACTATATCTTTTTGACCTAGAAATTCTATTGCTAATTATACATTTAACAGAAATGCCTAAGTGTTCACCAAAAGAGACTATGTAAAAATCTTCATAGCAACATTATATGGAATAAAATACTTTTCAAATTTCAAACTGGAAACTACCCAAATGGCATTCACCAGTGGAATAGATGTTTTTAAACAATGATGATATATTTAAATATAGTGAAATATGCTAAAGCCATAAGGATAAACAAATTATAATTACACACAATGTTAACTAATGTCTTGAACAGAATGCTGAATAAAATTACTCAGACACAAAAGACTACATACTACTATTTGTACCATTATATAAAGTATAAAACAGAAAGGAGAGATTATAAAGAATATATACGTACTCACATATATGTCATACTTCAAAAACACATTTTGCATTGCTACAGCTCTCAGTTTTTATCATCTACATAAGAAATAATTCTGAAACAGGGGAAAGTATACAGACTTGGGTTCAGAAGATCTGTTATCTTTGACAGTTATTGTGAATTCACATTTCATATCTGTAAAATTGAACAAATACCATATAAGTTTGTTGTGAAGATTAAATGTGATGACGCATGATTAAGTTCTTGGCAACCAATAAAATGTAGTATGAATATATTATCCTAGTAGAGGAAAAGGCTCTAAACAAATACTCTTTGGATGAACTGAAGGGTATCTGACACCATTACAGCACAGTAAAGATATCTATAACATTTTTGAGGAATAAATGACCACTGCTCACATTTCATAGCACTGAAGAGATATTGTATCACTTCAGGTTATGGGCATAAAACTTAAAATTATTCACTAAAATTTTCATTCATCATCTAGCAAGTACTTATTAAGTGTCCACTGCTTAGAAGTTATTCTTCAAAAACAGAAGAAAATAAACTACTCTGCACTCATGAATAGTGTGTTCTATGGAAGAGAGACAAAATCTAAGCTCAGATCTGAGCTATGCTATTTATAAGTCATGTAACTTTTGGCATGTTATTCCTCCTCTCTAAGCCTCTTTACATGTACAATAGGAATGATACCAACGACTGCCTCAAAAGTTCTTGTATCCTAAGAACTAATGCCTATAAAATTACTATTTCACAGTTTAGCATTCAGTACATGAAATGCTAGACGTGATAACTACCACGAGCCTGACATTCATAGAATCGTATGTGAACACTACTTTTTTTTTCATTTTAAAGAGCATGTGCTGTTCTTTCTTTAATCCATTCTTCATGAGATCAGTTCCGTTCAGTCGCTCAGTCGTGTCCAGCTCTTTGAGACCCCATGGACTGCAGCACACCTGTGCATCACCAACTCCTGGAGCTTGCTCAAACTCATGTCCATTGAGTCAGTGATGTCATCCAACCATCTCACCCTCTGTCATCCCATATCATGAGATATCATACCATATGATGATATACCATATCATAGCATATAATGGGACATGGTAGCTTTTTTGATCTGGACTTCCATATAAAAATAATTTAATTCAGAGTTCAGAAACAAATTACATTTACCTTCTAGTCAGTCTGAATTTTCTAGAGCTTTCTAGTCCTGGCAATATTTGGCTAACAGACATGTGAATTAGGAAAATGTACATTTCATGTACCACCAACATCACTTCCCAGTTGTTTATCTTGCCTCTGTTTCATTATCAGCCCATTTTGGGGGGCATTATCTCTGTCACAATTGTCCAGTCCAAAAGGAAAACTCAGAATGTCGTTTTTGTCGCCCACTCTTTGAAATCCCCCATCTGCTACAAGGTCAAGTCACACACAGTTCCTTAAGATAATATTGGAATCAACCATAATATAGAAGCCACCCAGCTGGATAATTTCATCCTCCAACTCCACATTCCCCAAACCATCTTCAATGCCCCATCAACGGAAAACTGTGTACAGTTTCACAAATCCTCCATGTCCTTTCTTGCTAGTCTGTCTTTACTGGGGCAATCCTAACCTCCCTGACATATCCTTCTCTTCCTTCTCCCAGCCACTCACCTAGCAACTCAAAGGGGCAACTCTTTCTCTTCAGGAAAGAAACCAAGAACAAAACATCACCAGGCTACTTTCCTCAACTTCAGGCCTTCTATTTTCTGTTTCCTAAGTTTTTCTATAATAAAATCATATGCAAAACCCCAGTATACACAATGGGCAGGGCTAGAATCCAGAGTTGTTTCTTGGCTCTTGTATTATTTACTAGGGGCTTTAAAACTGCTGACTGGGAGGAGTGGATGTGTTTCTCTAAAATCTCTACTACAACTAATCATCCCGTCCTCTATGACAGAAACAGCCATAGATATATGTTATCTGTTGGGTTTTACTGTTCAAATAACATTTTATTTATAGATTTGACCTGCTGGCTATCGTCTGATGTTCTCTGTGTGTCTGTGTGTGGGTGGGTGTGTGGGTGTTGCACTATCATGTCTGACTCTGTGACCCCATGGACTGTAGCCCACCAGGCTCCCCTGTCCATGGAATTCTGTAGGCAAGAATACTGGAGTAGGTTGCCATTCCCTTCTCCAGGGGATCTTCCAGAGCCAGGGATGAAACTCAGGTCTCCTGCATTGCAGGTAGATTCTCGACTGTCTGAGCCACCATGGAAGTCCCAGTCTGATGTAGATGATAGTGAAAAGGTTGATGATGACACTGAAGCAGTAACTAAAACATCTGGGCACTACTATATGACAGGTATTGCACTGGACATTATTTAATAGAATATTTATTACCATTATTATAGATTAAAAAAGCTAAGCCTCAGAATGTCAAATACGTTCCCCAATGTCTTCCAGCTAGAATGTTTCTGACTAAAACATTTTTCTCTTCTTCTCCCCTCCTTACTGTCTAGAGAACTTCCTAAGACCCTTTCCAGCAGCAATGCTATGTCATCCTTTGACAATTACTGCAGAAATGAATTAACAGGAAATAGCCTCTTGAACCTTATTTTGGCAAGTACCTATCTTATAATCTCACTCCATTGTCATTATTAGGGCTATGAGTGCCTTTACAAATCTATGGTGCCCCACATGGGGAATGCAATTCAAATTCCAGAACCTTCAGTTTGCTGATGATGCTTTTAGTAAATGGTAAAATAAACTTTATGATTTCTGAAGCAGAATAAATCAGTTCATGGACCTAGTTAAATGGAAAAAGCCAATGAATCTCTAAGGATATAGGGCCTGGCATATCTTTGTCCAGATGTGAAGGCTATGAGACTTGAATAGCGCTTTTGAAAATCATTCTTTGCAGACATGTTAGTTATGGGTAAGAGATAAAGCCACCCTGAGTTTTGTTTTTGTTTTTTTCTCAGTAAGACTAGTAATAAAAAGATCATTGAGTAATTGTAACACTTCTTGACACTGACTGATTAAGAGACAATGTCTGACTTGGATTTTCTTCACTTAATGTCAAGAGAGCAAAGATAATGTAGTACTCAGAGCTCAGTTAGAGTGATGAATCCAGCCAATCTAGCCACATCTAGGAATGGCTGCACTGCTTGTAACATCTTGACTCACAGTTACTTTATTATCTACCTCTATTTCTCTGCTAAAGTGGTGGGCCTTGCTGAAAATCAGCTTTCAGATTTACTCAAGTCTATAAAAATGAATCAGTGGAAGCAACAGTGAAGGGACAGAAAAAGAGGAGGCCACATAAATAGAATGATACCCAATAATTGACAGAGCACAGGTGTAATTAAGTTCATTCCTACATTTAAAGTTCAGATTCTCCAGAAAAATGGTAAAGTTTTCCAGACTCATGAGAAGGATGGCAGAAACAGTGTTAATTAGCCCCCTTTCATTAATCTCATTATGATTCCTAAAAGTTCCCTGAACAAGCATTATCTTTCCCTCCTGTATCTCTGATATGCCAAATATTCTACCTTGGATTATGGTTATTTGTGTACTTGTCTATTTCCCAGTATTAAAGTGAGCCAGCAAGGCTTGGTGATGAAGCCTATGGGTTTTGAGGTCAAAGACCTGGTTTAGGGCTGGTTTAGCGCTGGTTTAGTCTCTTAAGTTAACTATATGATTTGGGGAAAATCACTTGCGTTCCCAGATTTCAGTATCCTTCCTATCAAGTGCAGATGACAATAGCACCTATACTGCAAGACATGTAGAAAGATTAAATGAGATCATCATGTCAAGTGTTTTAGCACAGTACCGGGGATATACAGAGTGAGCAATCAAGAAATATTAATGTTGGCATTACTGTGAAATTACGAGTTTATGTAAAAATAATCATCCTAGCATGTGATCAGCAAATTATTTACCTGTGTATATTCCAAGCTTCATAGGGCACATATACCACATGGCTACACAAGGCAGGAGCTATAGGAATACTTTTGATATGGTAGGGTTCCCACCTCCTCTTTAAAACTGATGCTCTGTCTCTATACTGTGTGAACCCTTTCTTCTAATGTCTTTATAGTCCTCTTGAAAATCAAGACCATCTATTTTATCTGCATAATAGATAGGTATGGACATGACAACTGCCAATGACAAACAAAGCCAGATGTTAATTAAAGCCTTGGAAACAGATTTTATTCAATAACTACTGGCAGTAGAAGGGCTTCCCAGGTGGCTCAGTGACAAAGAACTTGCCTGCCAATGCAGGAATTGCAGAAGATGGGGGTTCGATACCTAGGTCAGGAAGATAGTCTGGAGGAGGAAATGGCAACCCACTCTAGTATTCTTGCCAGGAAAAATCCGCAGACAGAGAAGCCTGATGGGCTACAATCCATGGGGTTGCAAAGAGTCAGAATGGAGCAACTGAACACACATACACACATGGGTGGTAGGAGAAAAGAGTTAACATCATTTGATTTAATTTACACTGAGGTGACTGGGCATTTTAAAGGGAGAATGAAGATGTAGAGAAGGGGAGAAGGGGGACCCAAGTGAAAAATTGCAAAGGGTTAGTCAAAGTACAGGTGTTTATGGCAGTGGGTCTGCTTGCTGGCAGTTACGGAGGGTGAGATGCTGTCATCTCAAAGAAGTAGAAGACAGAAGCCATCTCCTTCCTGATGGTTAATTTCAAAGGAGTGACTTTCAAGTCTTTGAGAAAGAGACTCCCAGGTACCAGGCAATTCATTTGATACATATCTCAAAGGGAGAAAAAAAAAGGACCCCCAATTATAAGCCCTTTTCAGTATATGCTCTAAGAAAGGGAGATCAGACAAATGAATCTATCTATGAAAGAGGAACAGGGACACAGAGAATAGACTAGTGGTTGCCAAGTGGGAGAAGGATGGGAGAGGTTTGGGTTTGGAGTTTGGAATTAGCAGATGCAAACTCCTTTATATAGAACGGATAGACAACAAAGTGCTACTGTACAGCACAGGAACTGTATTTGATAGCCTTAGATAAATCATAATGGAAAAGAATAGAGAAAGAAAAGAATGTGTGTGTGTGTGTGTGTGTGTGTGTAACAGAATCACTTTTCTGTACAGCAGTAATTAACACAACATTGTAATTCAAATATACTTCAATAAAAAGTAAATTCAGAAAAAAAGAAGAAGAGGAGGAGGTCAGGGGCCTACCTTCAGGAGTTGGCTAGAACAAACAATAAATTCTTTTCCAGCCCTGGGCTTTTCCAGAGAGGAATTCAAGAAGAGGCTGGTTGTCCCAGGGACATGGTCTTAGACAGCTAGAAGCCCTGTTAAGTCTGGAGAAGTTTCTTAGTGCAGGAGTTGAATAAACTATTCATGCCAAGAGATTTCTCAGTCCTCACAACCACCCTGGTCTATAGGGTTTCTCACTCCAGGCCAGTGGATGTCACTTAGAGTGAGAAAATATCATCTTCGACCCAAATGAAAACAGGAGATAGAGGCTGTGAGACCAAAGTGGAATGAGTTCATCCAATTCAAAATGGGCACTTTTTTTCAAATCATATAATGATATTAAGCTAGGCTAAAAGGCTTCAGTGGTGGTCTGCTTAGATGATTCACTTCTTTATATATCCTTCAGTTATTTACGAAGAGCTTTCTACCTGGTAAGTAGTGAAAATAAAGGTACAGATTCTGCCTTTACAAAGCTTGAAATATGATAAGGATGATCACAGACTACGTAAAATAAAGCATGAAACCTGTGAGAGGTCAGGTTCAGGCTGCTCTAGAGTCTAATATTAGAGAAACACAACTAAGTGAAGGATAATATCTTGGATGAGAGAGAGTTCCCTTTCCCATGCTACCCTTCCTCATGTCAGGCAGCTGGGCAGGTCTGTTCTCAGTGCCCTAAGGACAGGATGATATTACAAATATTACAGAGGGAGACGTAGGTGGTCCTGTCTTTTGAGTGTCAAATATTCATGCCCTGAGGAAAGATAAAGGACTCCTGGTCTATAAAAAGACTCAAAGGAAAGTCTCATAAGAAAGATGAAAGGTCTTCTTCTACCAGGTGAGAAAATAATTCCTTATATGTAGGAAGAGAGAAGAGTGCAAGGGAACTCATAAATGAGTAGGCACTGCTGAATCCCAAAGAAAGACTCTCTGCAAACTAGTTCATAGGACAAATCCCAGGTGGACATGTTGGATCTGGGGACAGTTTCTTGCATCCTAAGAAGAGCCCAACAAAAGCCAAGAGATAGGACACAAGAACATATATTTTCAGTGGTTATAGACAGGTATAATGTTAGATAGAGTCACAGTGGTTCCCTCATTCCATTATCATGCTGAATCAGATTCTTGTGTTTGAGAATAGCATAGAAACAGAGAAAAAAGTTGCTGGAAAAAAGGGAACATTTAGATGATAATGAGAGACATCTCCTTTGTGACCAGTAAAGATGATGGGTCCAGGGCCAGATGTCATCGGTGTAGACAGATAACACTAAGCATCGGTCGACCATGGCCCTGCCACACTGATGCCTTGAGCAACGTACAGTGTAACAGAGTGATTAAATGCACAGGCTCTAAATGCAAAGAGTGTTTGGGTCTGCAACCAAACCAAATGAAAACTATTTAACTCTGTAATTTATATTTATCATCAGTACCAATATCTATCCCCAAGGATTTATAAGGATTAAAGGTGAGTTCTGTGATGATGATGATGATGATGAAGACAAAAAAGAAGACCCCTTCAAATAGAAGGGGAGGATCCACAATAACTAAAACTATTTTCTATTTCCACTTTAGATTGCAGAATACAAATAGAAAATAAACTGAGTTATTTGAAGAAATGTCTATTTCTATATACCTTATTTGTGGACTAAGATTCATTATTTGTCCACCAGCCTAGACGTACGGGGAGGTGATGTCATGAAACGTTTCCAAACCAAAGCGGGATCCTCTATGACCCACCTCCCAGAATATTGGAAATAAAAGCATGAATAAACAAATGGGACCCAATTAAAATTAAAAGCTTCTGCACAACAAAGGAAACTATTAGCAAGGTGAAAAGACAGCCTTCAGAATGGGAGAAAATAATAGCCAATGAAACAACGGACAAACAATTAATCTCAAAAATATACAAGCAACTCCTGCAGCTCCATTCTAGAAAAATAAACGACCCAGTCAAAAAGTGGGCCAAAGAACTTAACAGACATTTCTCCAAAGAAGACATAAAAATGGCTAACAAACACATGAAAAGATGCTCAACATCACTCATTATCAGAGAAATGCAAATCAAAACCACAATGAGGTACCACTTTACACCAGTCAGAATGGCTGCCATCCAAAAGTCTACAAGCAATAAATGCTGGAGAGGATGTGGAGAAAAGGGAACCCTCTTACACTGTTGGTGGGAATGCAAACTAGTACAGCCACTATGGAAAACAGTTTGGAGATTCCTTAAAAAACTGAAAATAGAACTGCCATATGACCCAGCAATCCCACTGCTGGGCATACACACCGAGGAAACCAGAATTGAAAGAGACAGGTGTACCCCAATGTTCATCGCCGCATTGTTTACAATAGCCAGGACACAGAAGCAACCTAGATGCCTATCAACTGATGAATGGATAAGAAAGCTGTGGTACATATACACAATGGAATATTACTCAGCATTAAAAAAAAATTCATTTGAATCAGTTCTACTCAGGTGGACGGAACTAGAGCCTATTATCCAGAGTGAAGTAAGCCAGAAGGAAAAACACCAATACAGTTACTAACGCATATATATGGAATTTAGAAAGATGGTAACGAGAACCCTGCAGGCGAGACAGCAAAAGGAACACAGATGTATAGAACAGACTCGTGGACTCTGTGGAAGAGGGCAAGGGTGGGATGATATGGGAGAATGGCATTGAAACATGTTAATTATCATATGTGAAATCAATCGCTAGCCCAGGGTTGATGCTCGGGGCTGGTGCACAGAGATGTCCCAGGGGGAGGGAATCAGGAGGGAGGAGGGAGGGGGGTTCTGGAGGGGGAGCATATTTAAACCCATTGTGGTTTTATGTCATTGTATGGCAAAACCAACACAATAAAGTAAAGCAAATTAAAAAAAATAATAATAAAATTTTTAGGCTGGGACATGGTCTTCCATTAAAAAAAAAAAAAAAAAGAAAAGAAAACAGGATGCTTAAATTCTGAGACCTAATGAATAAGTACTAGGAACTTTTCAGGAAACATGGAAAAGACAGTATGCTTCACATTTTTTAAAAAGTTTATACACTTTTTAAAGGTTAAACTCCATTTACAATTATTCCAAAATATTGGCTATGTTTTCCATGTTGTACAATACATACTCGTAGTGTTATGCCAGTAGTATGTGCCTCCCACATGTGACTCCACACAACTGGTAACCACTAGTTTGTATCTGTGAGTCTGCTTCCTTTCTTTTGTTATATTTGCTACTTTGCTGTATTTTTAGATTCCACCTCTGAGCTACCAGGAAAGCCCTTAAGTGATATCATACAGTATTAAAACGGTATATTTTAGTTAGAAAGGATACTGTGTGAAAATTCAGAAGTCTAAGAGAGTATAGTCCATGGCTATAATATGAATAAAATTCTGATATGGTAGGAGTGAGGGATATAAATCACAGAGATAATTGAGTAAGATTATGGGAGGGTCATTTCCATGACCTGTGCGGTTGCTCATCCAATATTATAGGTAGATAGATGAGAGACTGATAGAAAGAAAATGTGAGAAGAAATAAAGATATAAAATCTATATATTTATGTATATTTGTGACTGATCAAGATGGACAAAAAAAAAAAACTAAGGTTAACATTTTTTCAAACTCAGAAAATGGTTAAGGAAAAAAATACCTAATTTGTTCCATACATGCTCTTAGGACCCCAATTTGTTCTATACATGGTGGCAGACTATTCCAACCCTAGTACTTGCAAACATTTCATGGATCTGTATGGAAAGAGGTAAGCAAAGGCCATCTGTCAGGTGTTCAAGAAGACAAGACATAAGCTGACTTTCAAATCCTAAGCATGTTGGACTTCCTAAGTATTTTGAGGAGATGGCCAAGCAAAATGAATGATGTGGTAATTTGCTGCATATAGTTATACTTTAACTGGCATTTAATTATAATATTTCAAAAGATAAAACTGGAGATCTGAATAACATTTTAGGATATATTCAATTTTTTCAATTTGACTCTTATAAAACACCTGAGAGGCGTACAGAATAAGCATCGGAACTTCTAATTAATAGATGGCATCCACAGAAGTTAACAGTCTACTAACTCTAAATTTATTAAGTTTCCCAATCACTCTTCACCTTCACCTTATGAGCTCTCAGAGTCAGGAAGGTGTTTGCTTGATTTGATCTCCCCAAATCAGATCACTCTGACTTCAGGTGGTCCCTGGATTACCCCAGGTCCACCCTGAAAATAATATCAAATCCTGTTGTATTTTTGTGGCTTCTAGTCAGAAGAAATTTTCCAGATGTCATTTCAATGAACTATTTATAATCTTTGCCTTTAGATCTTTATGATATGCCCTTGGTCCACTCATTAATTGACAGTTTCAAACTTTTTGGCCATCCAGAAATGCTACTTGATTCTTTGACCTTTGAATTTATCTGCCTCCAGTGAAATACCTGTATGAATTCTCTATTTTTTACAGTCCCTAGACTCTGTCTTTGGGTCTTATGCCTCCGGTCAGTAAGAGATAACTACCTGTTTCCTAATGGACATGAGGTGACCTATCTAGTCTTCAATTGCTGATCTGAGTTCAAGAAAGGCTTTCAGAGCCGGCCATCATCTGGAGGAAATGGACCAGAACTATGCTACTACAAATGGGTGCCCCTCCAGAGACCTGGTTCTCCTGGGTTATTTCTCAATCTTCTATCTTCACATCTATAAATGAAGATCTGTCTAGCTAGAAAAACCATACAAGGCAGCCTGATTTCACATTATGCTCAACTAAGCCTCAGATTCTGGACTAGACTATCAGAGACCATCCATCACAGAGGCTGTCTTAACAAAACTGTACTAAGCATCTTCTGCTTGAAATGCATCCTTCTTTATGATGGTTTGTTTTTCTGTCCTTTGGAAAATGTGATCAGGGTATACCTCAGTACTTCAACTTTATTGCTAAACTGAAACAGCAATGTCAACAGGAGAGAAAAGCAAGAGGAGGTTGGAGGGAAGGCAATCAAGTTCTAACCAGCTAAACCATTTTCTACAGCCTGCAGAGAATGATCAAATGCCATTTAGCATGTTATTCAGTAAGACACAATTTAACCAGTTATATAACCATATGCATGTAATTATCACAACATCGCCAACTACAACTGGGCATGTGAGACACCACATGTGGATGAAAAGCACAGCCTCCTCCCTGGAGCTAAAAATACAACATTAAAATCTAGTCAAGGGTGAAATATCTACTATATAGGTAGACAATTTCTCTGGCTTTATCCAAGCAACAAAATTGGTGTTTCAAAATCAGACAGACTCTCAAGTCTCAGTGAGTTACCCAAAGTGTTAAACCATATGTTAGAAAGATAAAAAGAGGTCAAAAGTGTCAGAAAACCTCAGGTATTCTAGACTCTGAAGTCTCTGTTGTCAGGCAAGGGAGCAGATAAATTATACTACAAGCCAGCAAGGCCCATTTTCTCTTTTTGAGGTCTCTGATCCAATTCGTCCTCAATCTTGGGTCTTGCTTGAATCTCTCAGTTTCAGATGAAAGTGTCTTATAGCGGTGCACATTTACTCCTTCTTTCTCCCTGCATTCAGCTGGAAATTCTGCCATCACTCTGTGATGGTTTTAAAAAACAGGTCTCTAACAGGGACATCTCCCTCAACCATCCTTCCTCAAAGTGCCCTGCTGTTCAATGATGTTCAACTAACCATTTAACAATTTCAGATTCTAGAATCGCCAACTTGTAAATACTTAATGCTTAACAAGTTCTCGCCACTGTATATTCAATAAGACAAAGAGAAATAAACAACTGTGGCTCTCTTCAAAGAGATACACAATTGTAGAACTTGCTGTGTTGCCATTAATAATTAAAAGTAAAATATCAATTCAAGTATACACAGATTATTCAGCATCAATGCTTACAATTTCTCTGGGTGTCAGGGAAATTTACAATATGTACACTTGAGAGTATAAAGGAGACATTAAAAAAAAACTTCTTGATATGATTTACAAACACAAAAATAATACTATCCTAGGGAAAGAGGACAGATGTCATGGGTATAAACACATGCATCTCTATTTCCAACTGAGACATCACTAATTGATTACAGCACACTTTTGAGCCTAGGCTGCACCTACGTCACTCAAGAGAGTGCTCTAGACAACTACTAACAATCAAAGTGTTAGTGTGTGAAGTAAAACCTACTTCTGATACTAACAGTCATACTATATATTTTTTTCAAACCCCATGTGGTACAAATATTCTAAATCCTTTAATAGTCAGCCTGATTAAACACTAAATATATGCTTGTTGATAAATACATGAATTCAACATTCTGTCCCCTCCCAACGTCTGCAAACTATGTTTATATTAGTGTAAACATTGTTTACTGACATTTCAGTGAACAAGTCTCAATCTTCTTTCACCTCTTTGTTCATTGGACATACCACTATTGTATTGGAGTCATCCTTTGCCCCACATTGGGGGTTCCTTAACTTTTACCTCAAACTCTCTTGTTAAAGATGAATTTTAAGCATATGAAAGGATGACACATCTTCAAACAAATAATAATCCATAAAGCACGAGCATTTAAATTACTTGGGCAGTCTTCTTTTTTATTTATTTATTTTAATTGGAGGCTAACTGCTTTACAATATTGTAGTGGCTTTTTCCATATGTTGATGTGCATCAGCCACGGGTGTACTATGTCCCCACACTGAACCCCCCTCCCAAATCCCTCCCCATCCCATCCCTGAGGGTTGTCCTAGTGCAGCAGCTTTCAGTGCCC
Organism: Antilocapra americana; assembly: GCA_007570785.1. Taxonomy (NCBI): domain Eukaryota; kingdom Metazoa; phylum Chordata; class Mammalia; order Artiodactyla; family Antilocapridae; genus Antilocapra; species Antilocapra americana. The sequence goes on from ML661893.1 coordinate 8,021,584, forward strand.
TGTTTCATGCATCGAACTTGGACTGGTCATCTATTTCACATATGATAATATACATGTTTCAAAACTGTTCTCTCAAGTTGTCCTACCCTTGCCTTCTCCCAGAGTGCAAAACTCTGATCTTTATATCTGTGTCTCTTTTGCTGTCTCACATATAGGGTCATCATTACCGTCTTTCTAAATTCCATATACATGTGTTAATATACTGTATTGGTGTTTTTCTTTCTGACTTACTTCAGTATGTATAATAGGCTCCAGTTTCATCCATCACATTAGAACTGATTCAAATGTGTTCTTTTTAATAGTTAAGTAATATTCCATTGTGTATATGTACCACAACTTTCTTATCCATTTGTCTACCGATAGACATCTAGGTTGCTTCCATGTCCTAGCTATTGTAAACAGGGCAGTGTTTTAAAAAGAGAAATCCCATCACAGACCTAGTAGAACAAAATTTTAGAGGGTGGAGGGGTGTTAAAATATGTGTGTACATGGAGGAGGGTAAGTTGTAATGTGATTTTTAAAATGTGCCATTTAATTCAGACACACAGTGAGATTTGTACACTACTGTCCATTCTATGCCATTGAAAATGGCATTGGTTTTTTCCCCAATTTCCCCTCCAGGAGCAAAGACTCAGAAAATAAGTCACTATGATATGAATCTTTGCTTTGTTTATTTCCATTTCTGAACTTCAATTTCATGCTTGCTGTGAAATACACATATGCTAAATAGTCCCTTAATTGCTAACAAGTTTTATTCCTCCTTACTTCTTATCTTTTAAAAACTCATGCTCTTTGCTGGGTAATAACTCATTTCTTAGGGCATGCTATCAAGAGAAAATAAACAGAGCTTTCTACTCAAGAGATTTTTTTCTTTAAATTCTTTACATTATTAAAAGTAGAGATGCCTTTAAAGGAAACAATTAAGAGGACAAGAATGCGGCCTTTTCCCCCTACTTCTAAGCAAATTTGCTGGGAAAGATTGAGGGCAAGAGGAGAAGGGGACGGCAGAGGATGAGATGGTTGGATGGCATCACTGACTCAATGGACATGGGTTTGGGTAGACTCCAGCAGTTGGTGATGGACAGGGAGGCCTGGTGTGCTGCAGTTCGTGGGGTCACAATGAGTCAGATACGACTGACTAAGTGAACTGAACTGAAGCAAATAACTATCTCTTACATAGTCTTACTTGGATTACTTCTGGCTTGCCCATTATTCAGGATACAATGATATTGATAATAAAAAGTTGAATTTAACTGTGCATGTATTTAGGGCATGTGATGAAATGAAAACATCTACTTGAATCCAAGACAAAAAAATTTAAAAATAATTGTTTTCTGCCTCTTTGGGCCTCCTCCCTTCCCTCTAGTGTGCACTATACATTTGCATTATGCATTAACCAGACCTCCCCAGTGGCAGAGATATCTGCTCAACCATAAAGATCAATTTTCCTCCTTCTGGCAACCAGCCATGTATCTCTTTAGAAGAGAACATTCCCTTCTCAATCCTAGGAGGGATCCTGATGACCCCTTGCCTTGTATGTGCAGAGGCACATACAAGGTTATGTAGTTTGGTTAACTTATGCTCTTTGGTTAACTTACGCTCAATGCCAATATACAATTTCCCTTAAAGATAGTGATTGCTGCAGAACAGACTGGTCAGATGACCTGCACAGATACTAGGCCACACTTAATGTTAGATCTTAGCTTCAATACTTATTTATGACCTATTAATGTTACAAACTATATTACTTGACCTCTTTGGACTTTGTTGTGGTGAAGAGCCTTGCATAACTCAATGAAACTATCAACCATGCCACTCAGGGCCACCCAAGAGGGGCAGGTCACAGTGAACAGTTCAGACAATACATGGTCCACAGGAGGAAGAAATGGTACCTCACTTCAGTATTCTTGCCACAAGAACCCCATGAACATTATGAAAAGACAAAAAGATATTACACTGGAAAATGATCCTATATTACACTGGAAAAATATCCTCGCAGGTCAGATGGTGTCCAAAATGTTTTATTGGGGGGCAATTACTAACAGCTTCAGTGAGAATGAAGAGACTATCACAGTGGAAATGATGCCCAGTTGTGGAAGCGTCTGGTGGTGAAAGTCAAGTCCACTGCTGTAAGAAAAATACTGCACAGGAGCCTGGAACGTTAGGTCTATGAATGAAATTAAATGGGTTGGTCAAGCAGGAGATGGCAAAATTGAACATCAAAATCTTAGGAATCAGTAAACTAAAATGAACAGGAATGGGTGAATTTAATTCAGATGACCATTACATCTATGACTGTGGGCAAGAATCCCTAAGAAGAAATGTAATAGCCCTCAAAGTCACCAAAAGAGTCCAAAATGCAGTACTTGGGTACAATCTCAAAACTGACAGAATGATCTCAGCTCGTTTTCAAGACAGACCATTCAACATCACAATAAACCAAGTTTAATGCCCCAACTACTGATGCCAAAGAAGCTGAAATTGAATGGTTCTGTGAAGACCTACAAGATCTTCTAGAACTAACACCAAAAAAAGGCATCCTTTCATCATAAGGGATTAGAATACAAAAGTGTCAAGTCAAGAGATACCTGGAAGGCAACTTTGGCCTTGGAGCACAAAATGAAGTAGGGCAAAGGCAAGCAGAGTTTTGTCAAAAGAACACAATGGTCATAGCAAATATGTTCATCCAACAACACAAGAATGTGAGGAAACATGGATATCACCAGATGGTCAATACCAAATCAGATTGATGATATTCTCTGCAGCCAAAAATTGAGAAGTTCTATATAGTCAGAAAAAACAAGACCTGAACTGGCTGTGTCTCAGATCATAAGCTCATATTGAAGAAAGCAGGGAAAACTGCAAGCTTATTCAGTATGATCTAAATCAAATCCCTTATGATTATACAGTGGAGGTGACAAATATTTTCAAGGGATAAAATCTGACAGACAGAGGGCCCGAAGAACTATACACAAAGGTTCATGACATTGTATAAAGTTAGTGATACAGGCCATCCTCTAGAAAAACAAATACAAAAAGGCAAAATGGTTGTCTGAGGAGGCCTTACAAACAGCTAACAAAAGAAGAGAAGCTAGAATAGCTAGGAGAGATAAGAAAGCATTCCGCAGTGATGGGTCCAAAGAAACAGAGGAAAACAATAGAATGGAAGAGACTAGAGATCTCTTCAATAAAATTAGAGATACCAAGGGAACATTTCATGTAAATATGGGCAAAATAAAGAAAAGAAATGGTACAGACCTAACAGAAGCAGAAGATATTAAGAAAACATGGCAAGAATACACAAAAAAACTATCCAAAAAAGATCTTAATGACTGAGATAACAATGATGGTGTGATCACTCACCTAGAGACAGATATCCTGGAATCCAAAGTCAAGTGGGCCTCAGGAAGCATCACTACAAACAAAGCTAGTGGAGTTGATGGAATTCCAGTTGAGTTATTTCATATCCTAAAAGATGATGCTGTGAAAATGCTGCACTCAGTATGTCAGTAATTTTGGAAAACTCAGCAATGGCCACAGGACTGGGAAAGGTCAGTTTGCATTCCAGTCCCAAAGGTAATGCCAAAGAATGCTCAAACTATCACGAAATTGCACTCATCTCACATGCTAGTAAAGTAATGCTCAAAATTCTCCAAGGCAGGCTTCAGCAATATGTGAACCATGAAAATCCAGATGTTCAAGCTGGTTTTAGAAAAGGCAGAGGAACCAGAGATCAAATTGCCAACATCTGCTGGATCATCGAAAAAACAAGAGAGTTCCAGAAAAACATCTATTTCTGCTTTATTGACTATGCCAAAGCTTCTGACTGTGTGGATCACAATAAACTGTGGAAAATTATGCAAGAGATGGGAATAACAGACCACCTGACCTACCTCTTGAGAAAACTATGCAGGTCAGGAAGCAGTAGTTAGAACTGGACATGAACAACAGACTGGTTCCAGATAGGAAAAGGAGTATCTCAAGGCTGTATATTGTCACCCTAGTTATTTAACTTATATGTAGAGTACATCATGAGAAATGCTAGGCTGCAGAAAGCACAAGCTGTAACCAAGATTTCTGGGAGAAATATCAATAACCTCAGATATTCAGATGACACCATCCTTATGGCAGAAATTGAAGAAGAACTAAAGAGCCTCTTGATGAAAGTGAAAGAGGAGAGTGAAAAAGTTGGCTTAAAGTTCAACATTCAGAAAACTAAGATCATGGCATCTGGTCCCATCACTTCAAGGCAAATAGATGGGAAAACAGTGGAAACAATGAGAGACTATTTTTTTGAACTCCAAAATCACTGCAGATGGTAACTGAAGCCATGAAATTAAAAGACGCTTACTCCTTGGAAAGACCATGATGCTGGGAAGGACTGGGTGCAGAAGGAGAAGAGGACGGCAGAGGATGAGATGGTTGGATGGCATCACAATCTCGATGGACATGAGTTTGGGTGGACTCCGGTAGTTGGTAATGGACAGGGAGGCCCAGTGTGCTGCGATTTGGGGGTCGCAAAGAGTCGGACACGACTGAGTGACTGAACTGAACTACTCCTTGGAAGGAAGGTTATGACCAACCTAGACTGCATATTAAAAAGCAGAGACATTACTTTGCTGACAATGATCTATCTAGTCAAGGCTATGGTTTTTCCAGTAGTCATGTATGGATGTGAGAGTTGGACTATGAAGAAAGTTGAGCACTGAAGAATTGATGCTTTTGAACTGTGGTGTTGGAGAAGACTCTTGAGAGTCCCTTGGACTGCAAGGAGATCCAACCAGTCCATCCTAAAGGAGATCAGTCCTGGGTTTTCACTGGAAGGTCTGATGTTGAAGCTGAAACTCCAATACTTTGGCCACCTGATGTGAAGAGGTGACTCATTTGAAAAGACCATGATGCTGGGAAGGATTGAGGGCAGGAGGAGAATGGGAAGACAGAGGATGAGATGGTTGGATGGCATCACTGACTCAATGGACATGAGTTTGGGTGGGCTCCAGAAGTTGGTGTTTGACACAGAGGCCTGGAGTGCTGCAGTTCATGGGGTCGCAAAGAGTTGGACATGACTGAGCTACTGAACTGAACTAAGTTACTTGCTGAGATAAAGATACTCAATTCATAATGGTGAATTTTATCCTTCAATGTCTTTGAAGACAGGCTGCAGGTAAAAACAAGCTTTCACTTAGACAAGTGATTATCCAAGGATGAGTCATAGAAGCTATTTTTAACAATTTGAGGTCTCTCCTTTGAAATAAGAGTAGATTTATTCATTCATTCACTCAACAATACTTTGTAAGCTTGTATACTTTCTAATACTTTTATTATGCCTGTCTTACAAGATTATTGCTTCTCGCATTACTGTGTGTTGTACTTAGCCTCAGAAAAACTTAATGATAATTAGATGACATGAAACAATTGATCAAATATATACTCTATGTGTGTGTGTGTGTGTGTGTGTCTGTCTGTCTGTCTGTCCACGCACACTAAGCTTCTTCATTCATATCTGACTGACCTTATGGACTGTAGCCTGGCTCCTCTGTCCATGGGATAGAATACTATCCAGGCAAGAAGACTGGAGTGGGTTGTCATGACCTCCTCCAGGGGATCTACCTAATCCAGGGATCTAACCCACATTTCTTATGTCTTCTGCATTGGTAGGTAGGTTCTTTATCACTAGTGCCACCTGCGAAGCCCTAAATATATACTAATTGTTATATATACTCAATGATTCTAATAGTGGAATTCTAGTTATGAGAACAAGCAGCAAGAGGGAACCATTTCTTGGACAATGACAGACTAGTCAGACAGGCAGTCCAGAGACTTCGGAGTAGTGTTCATAGGGCCTAGGCTTGTTAGTACAACAAGAAGCCTACCAATGAAACTGTCACCTGACCTGGGAATGAGCATCCCGAGCACTGTCAGACAAATTGGTCATGGAATGCCTCTCAAAACTAGGTGGAAATTAAGATAGAAAAGAAAGGAACTGTAAAATAAAGAATGTTGCTCATCATCCAGTTCTACAAGAACAAGTTATGAGCCACTGTAGCCAATGACACACAGTAGATTCTGAAACAAAATCAGGGCAAAGATTAAGATGAAGTACTTTGTGTTCTCAGAAAATTGGTAGAACTGGTCTTCAGACTGTTAGGATATTTTTTAGGAGAAGCTTTTTATGAATCTGGATTCTTCCATTTCCCATCCTTAGAAAAGCAGTAAAACCATTAACTAAGATGTCTGTTCCTTGTGACTAGCAGCGACTTTCTATTAAGATGTGTACTTGCTTGTGTGTACCATCTCACAAAAATCATATATGTACCAGCTTCTGGTACACATATGGCCTCTTTGGACTATTTCCTGGTTATAATACTCAGATTGGCTTAAATACAATTTTTTAGGTTTTTTTTAAGATTGACTATTAAGTTTTTTGTTGATACGTTGTATAATATTTTTTTACAAAAAGACTGATATAAATACTTTTAAATAAGCTGTGAGCCAATATACCACATTTTCAGCTCAAACTAGTTCCCTACCCTCACAGACTCACACACATACTTATTGGTCTACTCTCTGCGGGCATCTGATTTTATAATTTCTAGCTTAAATCATACATCTCATTGTCCTGGTAATCACTTGAGAGTCTTGCTTGACTCAAGTTAAGAAATGGCAATTTTAAATGTCAAAATTCAATTCACTAGATAATATTATGTTTCCTTATTTCATTTTTAGTTATTTCAAACTTGTGCTCTATTCCAAATTAGGACAAATCTAATTTTCCTCAGTAAAAAAAAAAAAATCTGGGTTCATATATAAGAAGTTAACTGAGACACAAGAACCTTAAAAACATACCCATGACTTTAAGTAGGTCTTGGACACATTTTATATTTCTGATATCTACCCTCTTCAGAATTTAATCAGTCAAATATAAGGGAAGTTACTCCTAAATTATGATTCAGAGAGATAGAAAAATATTTATTGTTCAGAGTCTGGGCTTCTTACTGTAACTTTCAGATATTTATTGGAGATAGGTCCTGAAAAAATTCTAACCTAAGGGGCTGCAATTTTCCCGTGATTCATAATAAATGACTCCTAATGACAGGCTTAATTTCATCAGAGAATTATTAATATTAATTTAACAAACTGATATTTGTGGAGTACTTACTGTAAACTAGGCATTACTTTGAGTGACTAAAAAAGAACCACTAAAAAAATGTAACCTCCCTACTCTCATATTGTTGACTTTATAGACTCAAAAATAAGAAAAATGCTCTATTCATAAAGCACCACAGACTTCCAAACTTTAGTTTCAATACTGACTCCTCTAGTATCATGGGTACCCAATGTATGATGGTAAATACCTGTAGTGTATAAAAATTTTAGTCTTCCTGGCATTAGTTATGTCTATAATACATCACTGCATTATTATCACTTAAAAAAATACATAAAGAGAAAAATCAGTGAGGAGGGATAAGAGGAAGGGATTTCCCTGGTGAAAATCCAGAGACACTTCGCATAATCCCTTTAATAAGAGCCCATGTTAATTTCAGAGCAGTTGATTTCCAGCATAATAAGATCTGTCAAATGCAAGTCATCTCATTGTCCCTACAATGTGAAGAGACATTCATATTATCTGGTATATAGCAGACAGATATTACCACTATAGGGAAAAGAGCAAAGGTGGCAGGGATGCCACACTTCTTGGTACGCTCTGGTCACATTTCATTTTAATGTGATTAGAGGGCATTTGACACTTTAATCAGGGTGATATCTCACACGCCTGGAACACTTAGCCTGGGACAGGAAACTGAACAGTGACATTTGCTTTTTCCCCATGTTCGGTGGATCACTGTCACTCCAAACTGGTGGGCACCAATAGATGTGTGGAGAAGAATTATGGCTAAAACATTTTAGTGAGTTCTCCTTGGCCAGAGACCAGATGACAGACATAGTAAGTCTTTCATAAATGTACTTCTTAACGATTAAGCCAAACTCCTTCAGTTCATGCTCTTGTTAGTTACTGGCTGCCTCCCATAGTGAAGCAAGTCCTCCTAACTGAAATCTAGGTGACATATGCTATTTTAGTTGCTGATTCTTTTTTGCTCATACTGAGAACAGGTTTGGCCAAAATTAATTGATGGTGCAGATTCCCAGGCTGGTATTTTTTCTATATAAATGTCACACTTGATCACTATTACTATACTTAGAGATGAGGTTTTTTTCCTTTTTTTTTTTTTTTTTTTTTCGCTGCACCTTGAGGAAATCAGGATCTTAGTTATCCAACCAGGGATCAAACCTATGCCCCTGTATTGGGGGCACAGAGTCTTTCTTAACCACTGAGGTCCCTAGAGATGAATATTTTCCAGTTTCACAGATGGAAAAACTAAGATTGAGGCAGATTGAATTACTTGCTTGAAATTATAAGGCTTATAAATAGTATGGGAACTGAATGTTTCTCCTTGTGTCCTACACCACTGGAAAAATGAAAGCAGCAATAAGAAAGCTTCCTTAGATGCCCTATACAACAGCTCCGCACCTGACAGTGTCTGGGTCTATACACTCTGCCTTTCTGCCTCTAATCATAGACAAAGTATCCATTATTCCCTTCAAAGTATCTTTTCACTTGCACACTAAATTCTATTTCCTTTCATCTACTTAAGAACAACTCTTCAGAAACTGACAACCCTTACATTATCTATGTTTGGCTCACTATTGCATCATTCTTGTCAGTATGCAAATCTGCTATTGTTTCTCCCACTGTAGCAACACTTCTTTTTATCCTATTTCTCTTGCCAGCTTCTACCCCATTTCTTCGCTGTCTTCTTTGGCAAAACTCTTCTAAAAACAGTTCTATACTCATTTTCCCTGATTATTCTCTTTCCATTCTCTCTAGAAACAATTCCAATCAGGTTTTGTTGAAACTGTTCATATCAAGGTCACAGGCAATCTCCATGTGGCTAAATTTTATACTCTCTTCTCAGTCTTCATGTTACTTGACTTAGTAAGCAGAATTTTACACAGTTGTTCTACGTCCTTGATATATTTCCTTCCTTTGGATTCCAGAGCAACACAGTTCCTTGGTCTTCTTTCTTATTCTACAGACCCTCCTTCATTGATTCATACGATGGCTCCCTCTCTTCATAATATTAAAGTGTTCCAGAGTTTCACTGTTGATCCTATTCTTTATGCTCAATCCTTTCATGAATTCAAATGGTCTTAAGACTTTACACAGCATCTCTCTGCTGATGAAACTCAAACTTGAACTTCTTGGCTATGGCTCTGTCACAAATTCTGGATTGGTAAATTCAACTACCCACTCATCATCTGCACTTGTACGTCTGATAAATATTGAAATTGAACATGATCAAAACTACACCCCTGGCCACCATTAGCCATGACCTTTCTTTGGTTTGCTGATTGTCACAAACACTTAGCATAGAGCACCCAGTAGGCATTCAGTAAATATCTTGTGTGAATGAGCAAAGTGAAAGTCATTCAGTTGTGTCCAATTCTTTGCAACCCCATGGACTATACAGTTCATGGAATTATCCAGGTCAGAATACTGGGTCCCCTTTCCCTTCTTCAGAGGATCCTCCCAACCCAAGGATTGAAGCCAGGTCTTCCGCACTGCAGGGAGATTCTTAACCAGCTGAACCACAAGGGAAGCCCATGTGAATGAGTAAAAGAATAAGTATCTAATAACTACCACAGTTATTGGTATAAAATGTGTACTGCAATAAATGCTTTGAGGGTGAATGAAAGAGTAAATCAAAGAATGAAATAATGATAGGGCATGAATTGAATCTTAGTTTATTCTTTCTCCCTTAGATTTAATTTACTTGAGGAAAAAAATATCTACGGAATACAATTAGTTAGAAAGTCCTCTTCAGAGAGGGATTTCTGACCATCATATCTAAATTAGCCAAACTTCTTCACTCCTAATGTCCAGTCACTCTCTGTTACAACTGTAGGATTTCCTCATAGCAGTTATTACTGTCTGTAATCATCTTGTTCACTTACTCACTTATTCACTTGATTATTTTTGTCTGTCCACCACAGCCTACACATGAATGCCTGGCTCACAGCATATACTCCATATATGGCAAAAGAATGAATCATTTTAATAAAAATTAATATACTTTAGAGTTCAGTCAGATCATTTGGATTATAAATTACACAGGGAATTAAGAGAAAACAAGAGAAACAAGAGCTGGGGTTGATAAAGTCTTCAGAGAAAGTCATCATTTGAGCCAGAGATGACACTGTCTCTATTTCTACAGAGAACATTTTTTCTAACACTATGTACAATGCCTAGTAATTATTTTACCTTTCCCTCCATGCCCTTCACCATTTAGTTTCTACACAGATCTACTCAGCATCCTTGAGATAAAAATTACCCTTAATCATGGCTCAGGAGGTCACATATACAATAATTGGAGACCCCTACCAAAGCATTAAAAGGATGAGTCTACGAGCTCATTGATGTCTTTTCAGAGAATGGAGTCTTTACCTTCATCTTTCCCTTCCCTTCATGCATTTGTTATCAGACCTTTAGTCATTGATTTGGTTTGGACAGGTGTATCTCTCTCTCTCTTAATGTCTGGATTTGTGTGAATGATAAGAAGAGTGCATGATTTTTTTTGTTGTTGGTGTTGTTATTGGTTTTATTCACTCTTGCTTAGATAAGCTAACTTTCAACTTTAGGTTTTTTTTTTTTTTTTTCTTTCTGACTTTTGCCTCTCAATTTTCTTTGAGAGCCGAATTCTTTTGATCTATCATACTGCTCAACATCAGCTGATAATCCTTGACTGGGAACTGAGTCTGGTGCATCCTGCAAGAACAGTCTGCCCATTAGTACCACTGGCATCAAGCAAAAGGAATACTCTCTCAAAATGTATGGCAAATATTCAATAAAGCTGACACAATTTTAAGAGGCAAGCTAAACAGCAATTTGGAGGAGACTGGCACGTAGCTGAAAGTAATTTCTACTCCGCAAAATAGATCCATTCTACCCATAGGTATTACAGGAGATACCACCTACTATGTCAAAGTAGTTACAGTGCAGTGGGTAAGAGTAAGGTATCAAAATCAGAATCCCAGCCATTTCCATTACCAGTTATATGAACTCGTGAATGTTATTTACCTTCTCTGAGGCTCAGTTTCTCTTTAGATTCTTATTTGTACAGTAAGAACAATCACACCTACTTCATAGGGTGTTGTACAGCTTTAAAGAACAAAATAGCACTCCATAAATAGAATATATTGTATACATTAAAATTATATATTTGTATGTAAATATGTGATATATATGATTATATATGAAATTTATTTTAATGTCCTCTCAGCATTCATTCTATCTTTCTTTTCTACATTAGACATCCTTTTGCTTGGGAATTACCTGATAAATAATATGATCTTGGGTAGCCTCTCACACTTTTGCTCTTCAGTGGTGAACCAATAATGTAGGGTAATCCAATGGCTCTGGTTATCAATTCAGGACTGGACAGCCCCAATATAGATAAACTCATAGCTTTTTATAGGAGTGTTGGTAAAATAATCCCCAAATACCCAAGAACCAGGCATAATGCCATACAAGATACTGGTGATTAGGGAACACATGATGAGGACTGAATGTCCTAACTGAGAGCAGCTAAATTAAAAAGTTCTATGAGTTTATCTATATTGGGAATGTCCAGCCCTGAGGACTGTCTTGATCCCTGAGGCAGGAACCATCCCCAAGGAAAAGAAATGCAAAAAGCCAAAATGATTATCTGAGGAGGCCTTACAAATAGCTGTGAACAGAAGAGAAGCAAAAGGCAAAGGAGAAAAGGAAAGATACATCGATTTGATTGCAGAGTTCCAAAGAATAACAAGGAGAGGTTAAAAAAGCCATCCTCAGCAATGAATGCAAAGAAATAGATTAAAACAATAGAATGGGAAAAACTAGAAATCTCTTCAAGAAAATCAGAGATACCAAGGGAACATTTCATGCAAAGATGGACACAATAAAGAACAGAAATGGTAGGGACCTAACAGAAGAAGAAGATATTAAGAAGAGGTGGCAAGAATCCACAGAACTATACAAAACAGATCTTCACAACCCGGATAATCAGGATGGTGTGATCATCAACCTAGAATCAGATATCCTGGAATGCAAAGTCAAGTGGGCCTTAGGAAGCATCACTATGAACAAAGCTAGTAGAGGTGATGGAATTTAAGTTGGGCTATTTCAAATCCTAAAAGATGATGCTGTCAATATGCCAGCAAATTTGGATAACTCAGCAGTGGCCACAGGAATGGAAAAGGTCGGTTTTCATTCCAATCCAAAAGAAAGGCAATGCCAAAGAATGCTCAAACTACCGCACAACTGCACTCATCTCACACGCTAGTAATGTTCATAATTCTCAAAGCCAGGCTTCAACAGTACATGAACTGTGAACATCTAGATGTTCAAGCTGCATTTAGAAAAGGTAGAGGAACCAGAGATCAAATTGTCAACATCTGCTGGATCATCGAAAAAGCAAGAGAGTTCCAGAAAACTATCCATTTCTGCTTTATTGATTACACCAAAGCCTTTGACTGTATGGATCACAATAAACTGTGGAAAATTCTGTAGGAGATGGGAATACCAGACCACCTGACCTGCGTCTTGAGAATCTGTATACAAGTCAGGAAGCAACAGTTAGAACTAGACATGGAACAATAGGCTGATTCCAAATAGAGAAAGAAATATGTCAAGGCTTTATATTGTTATCCTGCTTACTTAACTTATATGCAGAGAACATCATGAGAAATGCTGGGCTGGAGGAAGCACAAGCTGGAATCAAGATTGACAGGAGAAATATCAATAACCTCAGGTATACATATGATACCACCCTTATGGCAGAAAGCTAAGAACTAAAGAGCCTCTTGATAAAAGTGAAAGAAGAGAGTGAAAATGTTGGCTTAAAAATCAACATTCAGAAAACTATGATCATGGCATCTGGTCCCATCACTTCATGGCAGATAGATGGGAAAACAGGGGAAACGGTGGCTGACTTTATTTTGGGGGGCTCTAAAATCACTGCCGATGGTGATTGCAGCCATGAAATTCAAAGATGCTTGCTCCTTGGAAGAAAAGTTATGACCAACCTAGACAACGTATTATAGAGCAGACACATTACCTTGCCAACAAAGGTCCATCTAGTCAAAGCTATGGTTTTTCCAGTAGTCATCTACAGATGTGAGAGTTGGGCTATAAAGAAACCTGAGCAATGAAGAATTGATGCTTTTGAACTGTTGTGTTGGAGAAGACTCTTGAGAGTCCCTTGGACTGCTAGGAGATCCAACCAGTCCATCCTAAAGGAAATCAGTCCTGAGTATTCATTGGAAGGACTGATGCTGAAGCTGAAACTCCAATACTTTGGCCACTTGATGCAAAGAAGTGACTCCTTGGAAATGACCCTGAGGCTGGGAAAGACTGAAGGCAGGAGGAGAAGAGGACGACAGAGGATTAGACGGTTGGATGGCATCACCAACTCAATGGACATCAGTTTGAGAAAGCCCGAGGGGCTCATGATGGACAGGGGCCTGGCATGCTGTTTTCCATGAGGTCAAAAAGAGTCTGACACGACTGAGCGACTGAACTGTACTGAAAATGACTTTGATTAAATATCCTAACTTGCCAATAATTTAATTTCCTTTTTAGAAGTTCCTTTATTTCAATTAATTCCTTATCTCATCTACTCATACATTCATATTTCAACAAACCTCACTGGCTCTACCTTGCGAACATACCCAGAATTTGCCTGCTTTACATCACCTTCAGTGCACTGCCATCTTCTATCACCTGCAAATCTTCTAGCTACAATGTCCTATATAGTAGCCACTAGCCACAAGTGTTTATTCAACACATGAACTAAACCTATTCCAAAGTGTGATAGTCTGCAAATATATAATGCACACTGGATTTCAAAGACTTAATATGAAAATGACCTAAAATATCTCATTTGGTTAAATAAAATATACCATTAATGTTGGCCTTCCTGATGGCTCATCAGTAAAGAATCTTCCTGCAGTGCAGGAGATGTGGGATTGATCCCTGAGTGGGGAAGATGCCCTGGAGGCAGGCATGGCAATTCACTCCAGTATTCTTACCTGGAGAATCCCCATGGATGGAGGACCCTAGTGGGCTACAGTCCATGGGGTTGCAAAGAGTTGGACACAACTGAGCAACTAAGCAGAGAGCAGTTTTAATTGTAACTATATACACATGTATACTAACTATATACGCATATACTTATAGCTAATTAACTATATGTGTGTGTGTGTGTGTGTGTGTGTGTGTGTGTGTGTGTGTGTGTGTATACATACTAGGGTTTCCCTGGTGGCTCAGACAGTAAAGAATCTTCTTGCAATGCAAGAGACCCAGATTCAATCCCTGGGTCAGGAAGATACCCTGGAGAAGGGAATGGCTACCCACTCCAATAATTCATCTGACTTGTCTGTCTCTAATCCAAGAATGTAAGCTCTCCAAAGACTAGAAAATCATCTAATTTGTTTATAACTGTACTTTTACAATTTAAAATAGTCTAGAACAATGCCTGTTGCATAGCTATTATTTAATAAACACTTGTTCAGCAAGGATTTGTTCCAACTTCTTACTATAGCGTATAGCCTCAGGGCCCTTTATTAACTCAATGGTGCTATGGCACCTCTGTGAATTTTTTGAATATTCCATGCACTAGCTTCATATTCCTTAAACGGGTCAAGTCCATCTTTGTCTCAAGTCTGTATTTGCTGTTTCTACTATCTGGAACATTCTTACTGCTAGATTTGACTAGTTTTATATTTCTGGAAACTACTTCCTGAACACGTTATCTCAAGAGAATATCTGGCTTCTTATTTGACTTTATTTCTCTTTCTACACTTTGTCACTGCATGAAATTTCATACATACATCTTTGCCTGTTCTCTGATTATTTACCAACTATCTTTTCACTTGAATGTGAGCTCATGTTGGGAAAAATGTGTCTTGTTCACCATTGCATTTTTAATGCCTAAATCAGTGTCTGACACACGGTAGTGTCTGTTAAGCACTTGCTGAATAAATACAAACAAAAAAACCTTGAGCTCCAGGAGACATTTGTTGCTGATGATTCAATGTAAATACATAGGAGGCCAGCTGTGTTTGTAAGATTGAAATGTAATCAATTAAATTAGTGTATGATAAGTTCAAAGACAGAGGTAAGCACAGAAGAGTTCTGCTGTTTGGAAATGGTGACTTGAAAGTAATGCTGCAAAATTGGGGATGGGAGGGAATGTGACTCTATGTTTTTTCTCCACATTCCCCGCAATTTTCACCCCACTGTGTTTCTTTAAAGAGTCCTCTCTCATCCTCCATGCACACTTTTTAGGATGCTACATGAAGAAAAATCAGTCTGTCACCATGCCTCCTAACATTCTCCAATACTTCCCTCCAATAAATGAATTAGGGAATTACAAGCCGTGATTAAGATAGTGGCAACCAAAAAACATGGCTGATGTGGATGAGACACTGACTTCAGGGCTGTCAGAAGGGAATCAGTTCCCAGACAAAGTGTAGAAAGAGAAATAAAGTCAGGTAAGAAGCCAGATATTCTCTTGAGATAACATGTTCAGGAAGTAGTTTCCAGAAAATTATGGAAAAGCTTAAAACTCAACATTCAAAAAACTAAGATCATGACATCCGGTCCCATCACTTCATAGCAAATAGATGGGGAAACAGTGACAGACTTTATTTTGGGGGGCTTCAAAATAACTGCAGATGGTGACTGCAGCTGTGAAATTGAAATACACTTGCTCTTTGGAAGAAAAGCTATGACCAAACTAGACAGTATATTAAAAAGCAGAGACAAAGATCTTTGCTGACAAAGATCTCTCTAGTCAAAGCTATGGTTTTTCCAACAGTCATGTATGGATGTGAGACTTGGACTATAAAGAAAGCTGGACACCAAAGAATGGATGCCTTTGAACTGTGGTGTTGGAGAAGACTCCTGAGAGTCCCTTGGACTGTAAAAAGATCAAACCAGTCAATCCTAAGGAAATAAGTCTTCAGTATTCATTGGAAGGACTGATGCTGAAGCTCTAATACTTCGGCAACCTGATGCGAAGAACTGACTCATTGGAAAAGACCCTGATGCTGGGAAAGATTGAAGGCAGGAGGAAAAGTGGACGACAAAGGATGAGATGCTTGGACAGCATCACCAACTTGATGGACATGTTTTTGAATAAGCTCTGGGAGTTGATGATGGACAGGGAAGCCTGGCGTGCTGCAGTCCATGGGGTCACAAAGATTCATACATGATTGGGTGATAAAATGACGGCACATACATGATGTGATCTCATCCACAGAGGACACAGAGAACATCTGCATCTCCAGCACAGACCCATCCAACCAAATGTTCACCCTTTCTTTGATCAGCCCTGGTATGATGCAGGGTGTTGATCCCAAGCATAGAATGAACAAACCAATAAAATGTCCAGAGAAGTAGAGTGTGATGCCTCAGAATAGCAGCATCAGGTGGAACCCATGTCTGTACTTTGCTCAGCCCCCTGAAAGTCAGTGACCATGGCCATGTTTCTTATTCTTTTTAGACTCATTCTTGACATCTATAAAATGGGGTCAGTGATGTTATTCTTATAGGGTTTTTAATCCATTTAATAAATGTAAACACTAGTCATAGGGGCACATTATAAGCACAAAATGAGGAATAACTACTGTAATTTCTAGGCTCTCTTATAGAGGTCACATTGTCAAATCTCTCCTGAGGCCTCTGGATATAAGTACCCTCTCTTTCCCTCCTAGAGCCTGGTACCTTATTGCACCTGTGTCAGTGAGCAGAATGAGTCAAGCAGAATCAGTCCAGTCATTATTTTTTATTAGTCTTCAGAGAGGTAAGGCATTTCCCCTGAAACACATGGATACAGGCCTACATGAGACATTAAAATTCCCTGAGTCTGATTCCATCATTTTACAGATGAAGAATGAGTCTCTTGGGTGGAAGGGGAATATGGAAGTACATATTTTTTCAAGGGTCTTAACAGAATGCTTTCTAATATAAAAAAGAGAAGAAGATGGCCCAAGAGACAAGGGTTTTATGATGAAAAGTACTCTGAGTCCAAAGTCAGGATTTTCAGCATTTCTAACTATGTCTATAATTAAGCAATAAAACATTTCAGTTTCTAAAGGAACCATCAAGTGAGTCAGCTCAACTACCTAATGAAATATTATGAGGAACATCTGTAAGCAGACAGTGCAATTGGCAGATGCCAAATACTACCTGAACACACAGAATGCCAGATCCACAGTGTGATCCACTGAGTAATAAACACACATATAACAAACTTCTTGTTCAGAGAAAGGGATGGAGATGGGAAGAATATGGGTTGTGGGAAAGTATCATATGTCAGAGGCATTCACAGGAACACACACATTTAACCCAATAGATGGTGCCATTTTGCTCATACTCAATTTCACCAATCAAGCAGGGATTGTAGCTAGATAGCTACATAGCTAGATAGTTTCCTGAAATGCATAGCCAGTAGTTTCAATATCTCTGATGACTTAAGAATTTACTGAAGAATAATATTCAAACTGAACTGTGAAAACAGTTTGGTGATTAGCTTCTTTGGAACAACAAGAGGCACCCACTTTTGCTCCCACTAGGCTTTGAAAAACTAAAAGAAAATTCACCAGTTTGCCGTGCCATACACTACCTCCAAAAGACTTGCAAGCTAACAGTGGCGATCAGCCTTTTCCCTAACAGTCCACAAATAGGCAGTCAGAATTTCACAGTTATGAGAGTATTTTGGAACAAGAGGAGAGTTACATGTTTCCTTACATTTCCTTATGTCTTCCAAACCTCCAACTTTAAGGAAAAACAAATACTGCTTTGTAGTAAGAGGATAGCAGGCAAGTGACAAGCCCAAAGATGCACCTAGATCCCACTTCAAGAAACAACTTGCTACTCAGCTCTGGGGACTCTAGTTAGCTGCCAGCTCCCAGGGGTTATGTCCTCTGGGTCCATCTCACCTTTTCAGCCATAAGTGACCTAAGTTGGTGACTGGGCAAAACCATGGGACAAGGCCCAAGCTATTTCTGTCCAACATAGGGATCTTCTAATGGGTAACCTTCCTCTGTGTTACTGTAGCCTTTATGAGACCTGCACTGCAGTCTGCCAGGTCTCCCTCCCCAACCCTATCTGCTCCCTTCTCCTTCCACAGGTTTTTCTACCAAACACATGTTTTGCACTCTTGATTCAGTCTCACTGTTTGTTTTCCAGGAGTCTCAAAGATGTATCTGGAAACAACTTCCATCTGGGATGAGAAAAATCTGAAACAGAAAAAAACCAGATATCTAAGAGAGACATTACTTTGCCAACAAAGGTCTGTCTAGTCAAGGCTATGGTTTTTCCAGTAGCCATGTAGGGATGTGAGGGTTGGACTATAAAGAAAGCTGAGCATCAAAGAATTGATGCTTTTGAACTGTGGTGTTGGAGAAGACTCTTGAGAGTCCCTTGGACTGCAAGGAGATCCAACCAGTCCATCCTAAGGGGAATCAGTCCTGAGTATTCATTGGAAAGACTGATGTTGAAGCTGAAACTCCAATACTTTGGCCACCTGATGCGAAGAGCTGACTCATTGGAAAAGACCCTGATGCTGGGAAAGATTGAAGGCAGGAGGAGAAGGGGATAACAGAGGATGAGATGGCTGGATGGCATCACCAATTCAATGGGCATGAGTTTGAGTAAACTCCAGGAGTTGGTGATGGACAGGGAAGTCTAGTGGGCTGCAGTACATGGGGTCGTAAAGAATCACACACTACTGAGCAACTGAACTCAATTGAAGCCAAAGTTTTCTAAAAATTATTTACACGTAAAATCTACCACCAATAAAAGCAATGAAAATAATGTTCAAATACTTCTAAGTGCTGCCACAAGTTCATAGATTTACAGAATAGTGGAAATAAATAGGAAATGCATAAAATGACACAGATCATAATAAATGAAGAGTCCCCCAGTGTCCTTTTAGGGAGAACAGTGCACCCGACTGCTTCTGTCTGGCCAGAGTTGAAGTCCATACTAGACTCCCACTGCTCACAGTCACATTTAACTTGTATAGAGTCTCCTATGCATAGGTGTGTCAGCCTCCAATAACAGCAATAAATAAAGGGGAGATACAGAAAGCTTTATGCAACACAGAAAGATGGTTTTCTAAGCATTATGTAAATTTGTGTGTATTTGAAATATGCTAATGCACACAATGTCATGTTGATATAATAACAGATGACATTTTCATTTTGGGGAGAGGTGCAATGTGATTCTGCTCTATCCTGGGTGGAATCCTCTGGGAACCAGTCAGGCTGTCAGAGATCTCAATATTAAAATAAAAATGTACACAATTTGGAATGCAATGGACCATGAGACATCTTTTAAAATACTGCGACCTTGCAGTATTCCAACTGGAGCTGTTCTCTGCTGCTGACGTTGCCCTGAGATAAAGAAATCCATGGGCACTTTAGCCCCCATCAAGGCTTCATAAGAATTTCTAACTCTGTGGTAGATCTCAGTTAAAAACATTGCTTTTCTTTTTAGCAATATAATGAAAACTGAAATGTTTTAAGGTCCTAGTGTCCTCAAACTAAAATTATCTTCCCCTATATAGAGATCTACTAATTCAACTCATTGCTGATTTTGATGAAACCAAAGTAGACTAAAGTTTTTCATTGAAATGCATCACCTTCAGACTTGAATATAGAAATCAACCATAATAATAACTGTTATCAAATGCATCATTTGTTGGGTGCTCACTGTGTTCTAGGTATTCTGATAAGTGTTTTATACAAAGTATCTCAATTCTCATATCAGTGCTATCAAAAAGTTTTTATTCCCCTCATTTGATAAGGAGAAAAGTTACAGAGTTGTACAGTTAGCAAGTAGCAAACTAGTTAACTGTGAGCAAGTAGCAAAGTGATGATTTCAACCTAAGAATATTAAACTTCATAGCCCTGAGTTTTAGAGAAGTTAATAATGCAATTGTAAATGGTGATGTTTACCTAACAATAAAGCAACCTGTGCTACAAGCTGAGAAAAAAAGAAATAATGTGTTCCGGGCAGAAACACCGCCTAATCTCATTTTTTAAACTTCCCAACATCAAGCGTAGTGCTTGGCACTCATGGGCTTCTGAAAGATTTGCTCCACACCCAGTCCTGAGTTGAGGTTGGGACACCAGTATATATGTAGAGAAAATACAAGAAAAATGTTGCATATATAATCCCGATATTCTAGTACTTTTTTCACTCAAAATAACTACCTGACTGTAATATTAGAAGTAAAATAGCAGCATGAGTGTGTGACTCTAACCCGAACCCCCCATTTGCCTCTCTTCTTTATCAGTGAAGCAAGTTACTTAGTCTCTGAGAGCTCAATTTCCAAAAGAGAAAGAAAAAAATAGGTTACATAATACCCTTACAGGGTCATTGTAAAGATTCAGAGATAATGCTTGAAAAGTATTTAAAACACTATCTAGAATTGGCTCTTGATGGTAGCAGTTGTTTTCCTCCCTAGCCTTGGCCATGAGTACTTTGTAGCAACACATCAATCACTTGCACATTAAACTTATTGCTCTAGTTGTAGCTTGACTATTTTGGTCATTGAATCCATTGACACAAACACAGTATGGTATTGTGATCAAAACTTAGCAATCAGAAGTTGCAAATGAACTTTCTGAATCACAAGGGCTTCTTTGTTATTCTTCTTCCACAAGCAAAATGACAAGAGATAAGACAACCATACAAGCAAATGTGCAGGCCATTTCCTAAATCTAATTCTTCATATTTATAAAATATTTCACATGACCTTTTTTCATTTTGAGTTTATAAAAATGCTGTGAAGCAGGTGATCTTATCCCTGTTTTAAACAATGAAAAATGAAATGAAAGTGTTAGTCACTCAGTCAGGTCCAACTCTGTGTGACCCCATGGACCACAGCCCACCAGGCTCCTCTGTCCACGAAATTCTTCAGGCAAGAATACTGGAGAGGGTAGCCATTCTCTTCTCCAAGGAATCTTCTAGACCCAGGGATCAAACCTGGGTCCCCTACATTGCAGCAGATTCTTTATCATCTGAGCCTCCAGGGAAGCCCTGTTTTAACCAACAAGGAGGTGCAAAGTAGAGAAGTAAGATTCAATGCTCAAAGTCCCAAAGCTAGCCAGAGTAGAGCTGATTATTTGGAGATACACATATACATATATCTTTCTTCTTCTGTGAATCACCTATTTATTTTCCATGCTTTTTACTTTTATTCAACTTTTAATTTCTAATTTTAGAAAGTTGTTTATATATTAATAGCATTAATTCTTTAGCTCAGGGCTTCCCTAGTAGCTCAGACAGTAAAGCATCTGCCTGCAATGCAGGAGATCTGGGTTCGATCCCTGAGTCAGGAAGATCCACTGGAAAAGGAAATGACTACCCACTACAGTATTCTTGCCTGGAGAATCTCATGCACAAAAGAGCCTGGTAGGATAAAATCCATGGGGTCGGAAAGAGTCAGACACGGCTGAGCAACTAACATACACACACATACTGTTGCATTTATCTTTTCCCGTTCATCATGTCTTTTAACTTTGCTACTACTTTTCTCTATATAAAGAGTTTTAAACTTTTATGAGGTTAGATTGACCTTTTTTATTATAGTTTCCAGCCCTGGTGAAATATTTGAAAAGTCCTCCTTTGTCTCAAGAGTACAGGAACAATTATCTAACTTTTCCTCTAATCTATCTGGAAGAATCCAAAAGAGCTTAACATTTCACCAATACTGGAATGATTGATATGTCTGGGGTGAGTGGGGTATGGCTAATTTTTCACTTTCTTCTTCAGATCCTTGTGGTTTAACTATATCAGGACTCTTACTACCTCTTTAAATCTGTCTAAACTGTCTACATAAAGAAAATAAGTTTACTGTCTCTGGATCTGTCTAGTTCAGGAGTAATTCCTCTTCAGAAGAAAATAATTCAGAACTCATTGAGATCAGAACCAGCTTTGTTTTTGGTTTCCCCCACCCTCACTCCCATGTGCCATACTTTGCATTTAGTCGCTCTGCTTCTGCTTCATTCACAGATACAATCACACCTTAAGATAAAAAGGGCTTCCCTCATAGCTCAGTTGGTAAAGAATCTGCCTGCAATGCAGGAGATCCTGGTTTGAGTCCTGGGTTGGGAAGATCCCCTGGAGAAGGGAAAGGTTACCCACTCCAGTATTCAGGCATGGAAAATTCCATGACTTATACAGTCCATGGGGTCACAAAGAGTTGGACATGACTAGGCGAATTTCTGGAGAAGGCAATAGCAACCCACTCCAGTGCTCTTGCCTGGCAAACCCCATGGACAGAGGAGCCTGGCAGGCTGCGGTCCATGGTGTCACAAAGAGTCAGACAAGACTGAGCGACTTCACTTTCACTTTTCACTTTCATGCATTGGAGAAGGAAATGGTAACCCACTCCAGTGTTCTTGCCTGGAGAATCCCAGGGACGGGGGAGCCTGGTGGGCTGCTGTCTATGGGTTCTCACAGAGTCAGACATGACTGAAGTGACTTAAGCAGCAGCAGGCGATTTTCACTTTCACTTTATGCTAAAAAGATTATGATTGGATCCAGTGAGTGACATGCTGTTACACAGTTCCTTCTAAAGAAGTAAACTTTCATTTTCCTGAAACAATCAGCTTCTTACTGGCTCATGGCCACCAATTAGACCATGTGTCCTTTCCTGATCTAATCATAACAGACGAAGACTCTTCTAGTGCCTTAAGCGAGTCAAGACTCAGTTCTGAAGCTTAGGGTGAGGTCAATATCACACAAACTATTCTAAGAATGGGGTAAATTTCTTAGAAGAGAAACAATGACTATTGGATGGGAAAAATTAATAGATGCCAATGTTTCAACAAATAAATGCCCTCTATAAATCTATATTCATTTTTTTTGGTAGAAAAAGGGGAAATGCCAAAACAAAAGAAAAAACATTAATGAATTAGTTCTTTGTCTCTTTCTCCCAAGCCATGCCTTACCAGAGTAAAGAGAGTAGTTATTCTTGGAAGTCCAAATTCTAAGTCATCTAACCAACATCCCTGGCTTTGCTGTTGACTGAACACATTAACACTGCAGTCTTTGCAAATGTCATTCATCAGCTTAATTAGCCCTAAAGGAAGTGCTTCTTTCAAATTAGGAGCAACAGCATTTTTGAGAAGGACATAAAGTCATTAACGATGTCAACTTGGTTAAGGCATCAGTTCAGTGCAGTCGCTCAGTCATGTCTGACTCTTTGTGACCCCATGAACTACAGCATGCCAGGCCTCCCTGTCAAATACCAACTCCTGGAGCCCACCCAAAGTCATGTCCATGAGTCAGTGAAGCCATCCAACCATCTCGTCCTCTCTCTTCCCCTTCTCCTCTTGCCCTCAATCTTTCCCAGCATCAAGGTTTTTTCCAATGAGTCAGCTCTTTCCATCAGCTGGCCAAAGTATTGGAGTTTCAGCTGCAACATCACACCTTCCAAGGAATACCCAGGACTGATCTCCTTTAGGATGGACTGGTTGAATCTCCCTGTAGTCCAAGGGACTCTCAAGAGTCTTCTCCAATACCACAGTTCAAAAGCATCAATTCTTTAGCACTCAGCTTTCTTTATAGTCCGACTCTAACATCCATACATGACTACAGGAAAAAACAGAGCCTTGACTAGATGGACCGTTGTCAGCAAAGTAATGTCTCTGCTTTTTAATATGCTATCTAGGTTGGTCATAACCTTCCTTCCAAGGAGTAAGCGTCCTTTAATTTCATGGCTGCAGTCACCATCTGCAGTGATTGTGGAGTCCAAAAATATAAAGTCTCTCACTGTTTCCACTGATTGCTCATCTATTTGCCATGAAGTGATGGGACCAGATACCATGATCTTAGTTTTCTAAATTTTGACATTTAAGACAACTTTTTCACTCTCTTCTTTCACTTTCATCAAGAGGCTCTATCGCTCCTCTTCACTTTCTGCCATAAGGGTAGTGTCATCTGCATATCTGAGGTTATTGATATTTCTCCCAGAAATCTTGATTCCAGTTTGTGCTTCCTCCAGCCCAACATTTCTCATGGTGTACTCTGCATATAAGTTAAATAAGCAGGGGGACAGTATACAGCTTTGACGTACTCCTTTTCCTATTTGGACCCAGTCTGTTGTTCCATGTCCAGTTCTAAGCGTTGCTTCCTGAAATGCATAAAGGTTTTTCAAGACGCATGTCAGGCGGTCTGGTATTCCCATCTGTTTCAGAATTTTCTACAGTTTATTGTGATCCACACAGTCAAAGGCTTTGGCATAGTCAAGAGAGCAGAAATAGGTGTTTTTCTGGAACTCTCTTGGTTTTTTGATGATCCAGCGAATGTTGGCAATTCTGGTTCCTCTCCTTCTAAAACCAGCTTAAACATCTGGAAGTTGACAGTTCATGTATTGCTGAAGCCTGCCTTGGAGAATTTTGAGCATTACTTTACTAGCGTGTGAGATGAGTACAATTGTGCGGTAGTTTGAGCATTCTTTGGCGTTGCCTTTCTTTGGGATTGGAATGAAAGCTGACCTCTCCAGTCCTGTGGCCATTGCTGAGTTTTCCAAATTGGTAACATATTGAGTGCAGCACCTTCACAGCACCATCTTTTAGGATTTGAAATAGCTCAACTGGAATTCATCACCTCCACTAGCTTTGTATATAGTGATGCTTCCTAAGGCCCACTTGACTTCACATTCAAGGATGTCCGGCTCGAGGTGAGTGATCACACCATCATGAATAATTGGGTCATGAAGATCTTTTTTGTATGGTTCTTCTGTGTATTCCTGCCACCTCTTTTTAATATCTTCTGCTTCTGTCAGGTCCGTACCATTTCTGTCCTTTATTGAGTCCATCTTTGCATGAAATGTCCCCTTGGTATCTCTAATTTTCTTGAAGAGATCTCAAGAAAGGCATAGGTTTTTTTTAAAGTTAATTTTTAAATGCGACTGACTGAACCAGAACTATTTTTCGCTCCCTTGGCTTTCCAGATCTTACAAGTTATCTGGATCTTCATCACTTCAAACCACAGCTAGCACCCCCATCACCCAGGAGGAAGTTAGTTCTGCAGTGATTATTTGGCTACTATCAGGACAGCAAAGTCATGATAATACTGCAATCATAACTGTAATCCTAATCCTACTGAATAACTATTTGGATTTTGTGCTTCCTTATAGTTTATACAAGAGAAACTATTTTCTATGATCAGTATTTTCATGCAAATATCCACATATGTATGAAAAAAGATAATTGAGAGAGGAAAGGGATAGTTAAAGTAACAGCAAATGTTAGCTATCTCTATAAAGGAAGTGTAACTTTTTACTTCTTGATTGATTCAAATTATTTGGATAATATTTCTTCCCAAATAGTTAACAGTATTTATTCAGTAAGTAAAACTGACAATAACTTTGTTGCACCTTTCACCTTTGTTTCACATTTTAGTGGAAGCTAAAAGTGTTTCATATTAAGTTTCATATTAAGCTGCACTTAATTGGTACTTAATAGCCATTTGTTGAATTTAAGCTAACAGCAGTTCTAAGAGCAATATACTAAGCAGAATATGGCAGGCACCAACCATGAGGATGATGGTAGTGCTGGTGATGCTGAAAGGCTGAAAGGATGGGGACAAAGATTTTGAGGATGAAGAATTCATTAGCAGTGTTGGAAAAGTCTGTTTTCAGGCTCTATGCACTTCCTATAAATCCCTATCATAATTTTCTAGTGTTGCTAGTGTAATCGCAAAAACAAAAATTATTGGATTATGTATGTAACATTTTCTAATGGAGACATTTTCTTTTAATATACTTAAGTGGAGAGACTTTTTCTTTTATTGACACATATCATACATATAGTTGGTGTATAGTTGCTTTGGGGCTTCCCTAGTGACTCATACAGTAAAGAGTGTGTCTGCAATGCAAGAGATCCAGGTTCAATCCCTGGGTCAGGAAGATCTCCTGGAGAAGGGGGATGGCAACCCACTGAAGTATTCTTGCCTGGAGAATTCCATGGATAGAGGAGCCTGGCGGGCTCAAGGGGTCACAAAAAGTTGGACACAACTGAGCAAGTAACACACACACATAGTTGCTTTACAATGCTGTGTTAGCTTCTGCTATACAACAAAGTAAATCAGCTGTGTGTATACATATATCCCCTTCTGTCTTGGACCTCCCTCACACCCCTCAAGGTCACCACAGAGCACTGAGCTGAGTTCCCTGAGCTATAGAGCAGGTTCCCACTATCTATTTTACACATGGTAGTGTTCAGTTCAGTCTCTCAGTCATGTCCAACTCTTTGTGACCCCATGCATCACAGCACACCAGGCTTCCCTGTCCATCACCAACTCCCGGATCTTGCTCAAACTCATGTCCATCAAGTCAGTGATGCCACCCAGCCACCTCCTCCTCTGTCGTCCCCTCCTCCTCCTACCTTCAATCTTTCCCAGCTTCAGGGTCTTTTCCAATGAGTCAGTTCTTTGCATCAGGTGGCCGAAGTATTGGGGCTTCAGCTTCAGCATAAGTCCTTCCAATGAATACTCAGGACTGATTTCCTTTAGGACTATTTTTATCTCCTTGCTGTCTAAGGGACTAGTGTATGTGTGTCAATCCCAAATTCCTAATTCATCCCACCCTACCTCTTCCCCCTCTGTGTCCACCTATCTGTTCTCTATGCTTACATCTCTATACTTGTTTAGAAGCATGTGCACTGTATCCAGATAGTCAAGTGTTCGTGATGTGGCTTAATGATTGAAAATCAATATTCTCTGATCATTAAAGACCTCCTCATCCCCAACTCTTGCCACCACAAAATGGCAAGAGCATTATTTGCTGACTCTTACCATTAATTAGGAGATCCAAACCAGTCGTAGAGAAAAAAAAAAAACCATATACACACACACACACATACACACACACACACACACACACATACACATATATAGTATCTGTCTCACCATAGCTACAGAGACCCAGGCTATCAATACCCAATTGTATATGTACCTTGAGATAGTGCAAAAAAATATTTTAGAGGCTTGGGTCATATAAAAATAATCACCTTTATAGCAACATGGAATATTGCAGGGACAGAAATAGGTAACAGTTAGAAACACTACTCCTGAGTTAAGGACTTGGCTTTAAGATTTGTCTGCACTCTCTGGTAACAGAGTAACTGTGAGTAAGGTAACAAAGCCCATTTAACCTTGTTTCCTACACTGAAGAATGAGAATGCTAATAGCATCTCACCCTAACAGTGATTGTGAGAATGACACGAGAAAATTCTAGAAAATCCTTTTGCCAGGATACTGGCTTCACATTAAGTGCTTAAATACATAAATATGTGGACACACGTGTTTTTAAATTAGGACCTCATTCAAATTATAGAGGACAGTGAGAACTGTAAGATCTCAGTTTACTAACATTGAAGCTGCAAATCAGAGTGAGAAAGCCCATGGTCCATGACTGTACCACTTGATGATGTCAGAAAAGTACAACAGGTTTCAAAGTCTTAATTCCCAATATAATGAGCTCTCCACTGAACTGCAAGTCTTTCCTCTAGGGCCTATGAACATAAACCAAACATTCTCTTAAGTACCAGTGGTAGGTTAAAAATCTACATACTTATTTATACATACACATGTTCTCTTACTTATACCCATGTAAGCTAGTCTTAAAGCTAATTTTTCTCATTTGCCATCACAGACTTCCTGTTTTCAGATTTCTCTTAAATGTAACCACCACGCCTATGTTTTATGTTCTGCTCATAGAATCCTCCCCATCCCCCTCCTCCCTTTCTTCCATTCTGTACCTGAATTTGTGTGAGCATTATTTTAAATTCATATTTCTAGTTATGCATACATTGAACACAGGAGCAGCACAACTACCACAAAAATATAATTAGCTCTCTAGGAGCCTTGTTGTGTAGGCCTGATACAAGTGGGATTGTGTGGCTTTTCCAAAATGCTCTTCAAAGCACTGCTCTCCACCATACCTCATCTCCTACAAAGTGTGGTTTCTGATTTTGCTGCCACATAGAGAAGGCAAGTGGAACTCTAAAAATATAGCCCATATGCATCTTCTTTCAGAACACCATCATTCAACTTTCAAGAAGCAGGGCAACAGTTTCAATAGAGACTTAGTTCCCTCCACAAAACTGACATTCACTTGATGAAATTTGCTTCATGGTGGTAAACATTTTATTCCCTTGAACCAAATACCTTATATTAGTCTAGAGAAAGCTTTTACAAAACCTGCAAAATGGTTTGCAATGATGAGGCAACTCAGCATTCTTTTTTTTTTTTTTCCCTTATCCAAAGCAATTGGCTTTGATTCCCTTTTGATTTTTTATACCATGCTTAAAAAGCCTGAGTTCCTGAATCAATAATACAGGCCAGCATTTTCTGTTCTAAACAATTATTTACAGAGTGTGGGAACACTTGTAATTTAGCATGCCACTTAGGCACTATGGGAGTTGAGCTGCTTGCCTTTTAATTCTATAGAATGGGGATGAAAAAAGTCACTGTGGACAAGTGAAAAATCAGTTCATAAGGTACCAGTATTCTCAACATCATTGCTTCAGGAAGCCAGGATAAACCTGTAGGTTTGAAGCATACGGATAGAAAGCCCAATATTATAAGTTTAGGTGTATTAATGGAGGGAATATCAAACTATAGAGCACGAGTGAATGAGTGAAAGTCGCTTAGTTGTGTCCGATTCTTTTCAACTCCATGGACTGTAGCCTGCCAGGTATATGAACCATGGTAAAAATGTATCAACACAAATGAACAGAACTGTCACTGTTGGTTATCATAAAAAAACATGGAACAGTCAACGTGATCTAGCTATCCTCCATCACATTATGTAGGCAGCCACTCACCACATTTATACACAAGGCTCTAAATTGCTATGAACAAAAATATCTCATTATCTAAAATTGCTGGGGTGAGTGATAGGAGAGGATTTTGGAAATAAAACAGGAACGAGTATTAGGGAAAGAAAGATTAAAAATCTGTAAGTGGGCCAGAATGTCAGAAAACTCTTGATAACAGATCTGTCCTAAATGTGAATGAAGTCTCGCAAGATCATAGCCACTTAGGCAGTACAGAAAGCAAGCTGCTTGCCTAAAAACAGACCTCATCTCACAAGTCAACTATGATATGCTGATTTAGCTTTCTGAAGCCATATATCGAGAGAGATTCTGAGGCTGTTAATAGGTTTAATATAATTTAATACTAATTTTTGTTACAGATGAGGAAAGGGGAAGAAGGTAGAGGGGCCTATAAGTCACATTATCAAATTTTGTTCTGGAGATTCCCTTTTCCTAAAAGTTTTTTCTAAGGGGTATGCAGTATGGTTGTTGGTATTGTTTAGTCCTGTCTGGCTCTTTTATGACCACAGGACTGTAGCCTGCCAGGGTCCTCTATCCATGAGATTTTCTAGGCAAGAATAATGGCATGGGCTGCTATTTCCTTCTCCAGGGGAATCTCCCCAATCCAGGGATCAAACCATGTCTCCGGCATTGCAGGTGGACTCTTTACCGCTGAGCCACCTCATTGCTTGGGAAGCCCGATCAATAATTATTCAGTGCTTAATAAAGATGTAAACAAACCAAGTGCTGAACTCTGCTACTGTCTCCCACTTGACATGCCTTATCCACATTTGCCTGTGAGTCCTTACTGACTTGAATCCTTCCAGGGTCCACAGAAAGCAGATTGTGTGTTCTACCAAATAATGAGCCTCTGACTCTATAGTGGCCTTACTAGTTAAACTGAACTCAAGTCTTTCTTGAACATCATGTACCCATGGAGGCCTACCTGACTTCCCTATTTCAAATGGCATTCACTGACTCTACTCTTTTTTTTTTTAATTTATTTTTTTTATTAGTTTTGCCAAACAATGACATGATATCACCATGGGTTTACATATGCTCCCCCTCCAGAACCCCTCTCCCTCCTCCCTCCCCCTGGGAAATCTCGTTGCACCAGTCCCAAGCATCAATCCTGGGCCGGCTATTGCTTAGACCTATGATAATTAACATGTTTCAATGCCATTCTCCCATATCATCCCACCCTTTCCCTCATCCACAGAGGCCACGAGTCTATTCTATACATCTGCGTTCCTTTTGCTGTCTCGCATATTGGGTTCTCGTTACCGTCTTCCTAATTCCATATATATGCGTTAATATACTGTATTGTTGTTTTTGCTTCTGGCTTACTTCACTCTGGATAATGGGCTCCAGTTTCGTCCATCTGAGTAGAACTGATTCAAATGAATTTTTCCTTAATGCTGAGTAATACTCTACTCTTTTTAAAACCTAATTCCCTCATTCTCTACACGTTACTTCTTTATTAAGAGTATCAATATTCGCCAGTCTCCCCAAACTGAAATGTAAATTCTACTAGAGTCGTACTCTTTGTTGCATCACAGAGGCCAAAAACTCAATAACTACTGTATCTGTTAAATTAAGTTTTCACAGGTAGCCTTTTCAACTCAACTGCTGTATTAGCATCATGAAACTGAAGGCTGGATTCTACTTTGTATTTTCCTAGGACACAAAGCCCTGGGAAGAGGCACTTCACCAAACATTAATAACTGATTTAACTTTAATAAGCCATTTATCATGCTATGCACTGCTACCGCAGTAATAGAAAATAAGTCTCAGTACCTAATGTGTACTAGGCACCATTCCAGATGATTTACATACATCATCTCAATTAATCCTCACAAAAAATCTATGAGACAGCTTTGCTTATTATCCCCATTCTACAAATGAGCAGAGAGAGGCTGAGGGGACTAAGTCATTTCTCCTAGGTCAACATCCCTTAGTAAGTGACAGAGTATGGGTCCCACTGAGGCCATCTGGCCTCAGAGCACCAGCACCTAATCAGTATCTGGATCAAGTGCAGATTGGGGAAGGTAGTTTAAGACCCCCTATGTTGGAAGAAAGTTTCCAATTCTGGTTCTACATGATGGTGAGTCGAAAGAAAGTGATTCACTTTCTTTCTCTCTTGCCTAGGTTTTCCAACCCAAATAGTGGGAGATAATTTCTGAGTAGGATAATAAAACTGACAATCAATCAATCAATCAATCAATAAACAACCAACCTTTGCTGCTAAAGCATTCGGGATGCCTAAAAAAATGCCTCCTCTAGATTTCTAAAAATATTACTTTGGGCTATCAATAACCTGCTGTTGCAAGAAGACTAGATCACAGTTAGCAGAAAAACAGCTCGTAAAAAGTCACAAACTAAAATCTCAGTGGGAAAGAGTTCAAAGTGGAGGGATCCAGAGCAGAAGGGTAGTAGAGCGAGTGCTTTCTGAGAGATGGCTACCATGGTACTAAGCTGGAGGAGGGTGCGTATATTCAACTCAGCTGGATGGGCTGTGAGCTCACAAAAGCCAGGAATATATCTGAACCCAATTCTTTCACTGATATGGTATTAAAATCACAAAGATATATTTCTAGATATCCTCTACAGATATTAAAAAAGAAAATATATGAGAGCTAATAAACATTAACTTCCAAAACAGAGAAATAATTAGCATAGTGATGAAATTCAAGTCCTCTGCCCATGGGATTCTCCAGGCAAGAATACTGGAGTGGGTTGCCATTTCCTTCTCCGAGGGATCTTCCCAACTCAGGAATTGAACCTGGGTCTCCTGCACTGCAGGCAGATTCTTTACTGACTGAGCTACGAATGACCACATATTCTGACCTGAATGACTGTGTGTTTGTTGGTACTACTGACTCAAAGAGGGAGCTCAAAAGGAGTAAATGGGATGGAAAGGATAAAAAGTTCAGCTTTACTCAAGCTGCAGTTTAGTCACCTGCACCAAACATAGCTAAGTTGAAAGGTCCAGTTAGTTGTTGGATAAAAGGGCCGAATGTCAGGAGAGAAACAGAGACACAGATTTGGGGCTGTCAGCATAAAGTTGTTAAAAGAAACAGTGGGAATGGCTGAGGTCAACTTCTTCCTAAGGAATGCCATCTTCCCAAACTTACATTTTTAGAAATGTAAGAGATCTTAGAAGTCATTTAGGCCAACTCTGTTTCTCAGATGGATACACTACTGATCCAGCAAGAGAAAGTGATTTGTAAGGACCATGTATACACTATGCAGTAAGCGGGGGAGAGGCAGAGATAGAGACAAAGAGATGGACAGACAGAGATACAGAGAGGAAATAAAAGAGGAGCAGCATCAAAATTCATTTCCCCCAGATACAAATATCTTTATGTTACTCTACGTATCTAATTATACTGTAACATTGGTGACCCATAACATAAATACATATTAGCTTGCTTTACTCCTATGTAAAAATTATCTGATTTCCAAAATATCACATTACACCTATGGATTGGTAAAGGAATACTGTGTGATTATGATTAACGACAATCTCTAACTGTTCTACTTATTGTCATGCAATTAATTAGTTTAATGAAGCATTAATTTAGATTGAAAATATGATACTACTAAGATTTTAATTTTAGAAATCAATATCTCATAGACAAGTTATTGCTGTATCTATAGGTATCACTAGATTAATCTCCTCCTATAAAAGCAAAATTCCAAATAGCAGAAACAAGTCATATATTATGAAGTGGTTTTACTTTCAATTTATTTGAGAGGAATACACTTTTATTCTATAGGAAATACAGAATTACTCTGGTTATGTCCTTCCCTTCCGCTCTAACAAGTGTAGGACATAGTGCTTTTCTTTATCTTTATGATAATAGAAATATATGAGTCACTTAATAATTATAATTTAGCCTAATGAAAAAAATAAAACCAGTTTCCAATATAGTGCACGTTTTTACCACCTCTTTTATTTATGGAACATAAAAGAATTAAAAAATCTTGTCTGTGAATGAGCCCAGGATTTATAACTATTAGTGAATATGTCATCTCATTTCCTTCTAAGCTACAGAAAAAAAAATCAGGATTACTGTCCAGTCTTATAAACTTTAAAAATTAGATTAGGAAAAGAGCTTAGGTATCATTGAAAGACCTTTATGTTTTTTTTCATCTTTGCCTTTGCCCTTCTCTTCAGCGACATTGATCTTTATGTTTCTTACAGATTAAGTTTATTCCTAAATCATGGTTCCCTCTGCCTGGCATGTTCTTTCCTTAGGGCTTTCCATGGCTAGATTATTTTCATCATTAATTGATTTGAATGTCACCTTCTCAAAGGCATTCCCTGCCCACTACATCTAATGCAGATCCTTTCTCCCCTTATTTGATCTCTAACCCATGTTCTTATAGTACCATCATCCTGTAGTATAAAATTACCTTATTTATGTATTCTTAAACACATTTCCCTCTGTCTCTCCCACAATGGAAGCTCTATGGGAACAAAGACTGTATCTTGTTCACAGCTGTATTTCAGTGCCTTGTGCATAGCAGGGCTTCACAAATGTTTTCAAATTAGTAGATCTTGCATATCTACTCCAATCAATAGTTTGAGAGCCTGTGTCCCACTAACCAATGATACTGCTGAGGCAACAACCTCAAAGTTTTCATTTGAAGTCAAAACCTCTCCCTATCTCACACGTTGTTTTGTTTTTCTAGCTCATTTGAAAGAATCCTTCCTTTTCAAGGTATTTAAATATTTTTGAAAATGTATAAATGTTAACAATATTATTAATATTAATATTATTAACAATAATATTAATATTGACTGAACATCATTTAGATATCAAGCATTATATTAAGTGTTTTATATGTTTCAGCACATTTAAAGCTTGCAATAACTTTAAAATAGTAAGACTTATTCTTATATTTAGATTGAGAGAGAGAGGTGGAGAGAGAGAAATAGAAATGGACTCAGACATATCTAAGTAAAGTGCCCAGAGCTGGGACTTTTTAATGATTCCAAACATAATTTTTAATTGTTTTGAGAGAGAAATAGAAATGGACTCAGACATATCTAAGTAAAGTGCCCAGAGCTGGGACTTTTTAATGATTCCAAACACAATTTTTAATTGTTTTTCTATGTTATATTGTGTAAAGTGTAATAATTTATTGGGCATTGAGGGAAAAAGAAATCCTCTAAGAAAAGCAAACCTGAGGACAAATAAACATCACAGCAGTTCAGACTCACCAGATTTGTATTCTTTGCAGGCTACAATGTGATGACAACATCGGTAGGAGCCTTCACTAGGTCCTATCATATTGATCACTGGACCACTAGGCTGCTGGAAAGGTCCATGGCCTGAGGCTGACTGATGAACTGTCCATCACTGTGACTTCTCAAGTGCCTAACGGGGAAATGTCAGCATTCGGGCCCCAAGGATGAAAAGATTAATAAAATCCACAACCCATATTTCAAGTATATTTTAACTCTAAATAAAATGAATCCAAACCTTGCATTCATCAAATCAATTTTTTTGTGTGAACTAACATCAGAATTTACAGGTTTCCTTTCAAGGTTCTCAAAAGTTCCTAAATGTCATAATAAATAATAGACTTAAACAGATTATTTAATTTAAAGAAAAAAGAGATTCTCTTTAAGCTCCCTATAAACAATAGATTTGTTGGTTACTTTCATGGTTGCACAATGTTTAAAAAACAGAAATATTCTTCTTCTCCAAGACTGAAGTGGGAAATGTGAGGAACCCATTGAGTCCAATGTTATTTGTAATTAAACTAGATCAACAAGTATCATTATGAATATTCATATTGACATTGATTTCAAATTTTGTTGGGTTTTTTATAGTGTTTAAAAGCAAATAAGAGGGGGCGAAACTAAGATGGCGGAGGAATAGGACGGGGAGAACACTCTCTCCCCAATAAATATACCAAAAGAACTTTTAAAGGCTGAGCAAACTCCAAAAAACAGGAACTGAATGCTGGCAGAGGACATCGGGCATCTGGAGAGGCGACCCAGTGCCGACGTGAGGAGGTAGGACAAAAGAAAGAAAAGAAAAAAAAGTAGAGGGAGAGACAAAGAGCTGGGGACGGGTTCCGTCCCGGAAGGGGAGTCTGGAATAAAGAGGAAAAAAAAAAAAAAAAAAAGAGGAGAAAGGTTTCTGAATACCAGGGAGCATTCTCTCTGGCAGATCTGCGGTGGATCTTGGCGAGCAATATAGCTGAGAGCAGAAGCAGATTAATAGCTAAGCCCTGCAAGGTTCCTCTCTGGCTACAAGGAACAGCTGAGAGCCGCAGCACAGCCGAAGCAGATTGCTCCTGCTCAGGGAGGGGCGCGCCGCGGGCTCAGGGAACGGAGCAGCCTGAGGGACCTAACCTTCCAGGAAAAGCTCCCTCTCCCCCCCAGGTCCGTGCACAAAACAAAGGGCGGTGAGGAGTCAACAGAGAGGCTGGGCAGCTGCCGGCTGCGGACCCGCCCAACCCCCGCCTGAGAGCAGTGGGCATAACCCAGCCCCGGGGAGGCTAACCAAGACTTCTGGGGATTCTGGTCAGATCGGTGCTGTATACACCTTAGAAGGAGTGCTCAGCTGCACGCCGAGAAAACAGAGCGGCCGGGGCCGGGGGAGAGGAGAAGCCCCACTCCCCAACTGTGCTGGGCTGACAACAGAGAGCCTGAGCAGAGGGGGCGGGGAAGCCCTCTCACCAGGAGCCGGGCAAACTCCAAAATTAAATCTCTGCCGGTAGATCAGACTGCATAGAAAAGAGACTGTAGGACTGTGAGAAGGACAAGCCTAACCAAGAAGGCCTGCTTAGCTGCACGCTGAGAAAACAGAGCGGCTGGGCCGGGGGAGAGAAGCCCCACTCCCCAACTGCTGGGCGGACTACAGAGAGCCTGAGCAGAAGGGGCGGGGGAAGCCCTCTCACCAGGAGCAGGGCAAACTCCAAAATTAAATCCCTGCTGGTAGAACAGACTGCATAGAGAGCGGCTGGGCTGGGGGAGGGGAGAAGCCCCACTCCCCAACTGTGCTGGGCAGACGACAGAGAGCCTGAGCAGAGGGGGCGGGGGAAGCCCTCTCACCAGGAGCAGGGCAAACTCCAAAGCGCTGAATAGACACTTAAAAGACCAGCAGACAGAAGACGCTAGCAGAACAGCTTTGAAACAGACAGGAGAAGCAAATTAAAGCCCTGCAGGTGGCGATAACTGCATAGAAAGGAGTCTATAAGTCTGTGAAAAGGAGAAGCCGGACCAGGGAATCATCTGAAAATCTACAGACCCTTCCCTTCACCGAATGCACCAGCACCAGAGAAAGCCTTCATTATAACTGTACTAGGAACATCTTTTAAAATTTTTAAAACTTTTATATATATATATATTGGTTTTTTTTTCTTTTTTTTTTCTTTTTCTT